>OY728119.1:1788422671-1789022671 GCA_963277665.1 Viscum album | reverse complement strand
TATTGTTCCAATAAGTGATATAAGAGTTGAACAGATTTATTTCTGGAGTTTAATCATGAAAATATATTATCAATATATTATAGATTCTATAACTCTGGAGGGTAGTATGATAGTTGAATATAAGAATTAACTAGAGGGAGTTCTTAATCATGAAGTATATCTTTAGGGTGATATTGGAAAATTATATTTTCATAGAAATACGAATAAAAATATTAGAGGAATTTTTAAAGAGTCTTATGAGTATATTTGAGAACATGGGGTTGAACATTCCTAGATAGAATATCTAATTAAATTTTAAACTAAAAATAATGATGTTTCTGAAAAAATTATTGATTTGAATGAAAAAAGTTAAATAATAAACCAAGTTAATTAAATATATTTGGGATTCAGTTGAGTAACTAAGTGAAATAATTGAATGTATCCAAGAATTAGTTTCTACATATAAAAGAATGGTCTTTGAGGATCAATCATAAGATGGTTTATCTGAAGGAAAATGTTTTTGGGGATTCAATGACTAAATTGAGTCATAGATTTAGGATGAGACTTATAATGAAGAAGATATAATCTATTTTTCAATGAAATTTACTAAGGATGTGATTCAACAAATGATTGAATCTATATAGAACTATTAATTTTTTTAATGATAATATAAAAAGGCCATTTAAAATCCCATTATGAAAGATGTTAAAATGATATGTGTTATTTATTATTTTATGGATTATAAGAATGTATTTATAAATAATTCAACAATCATGACTCTTATACAAGAATTTTATGTAATGAATGGAGTGTTAAAATATGGCATAATTATTAAAATTATCAATTATATAAAAATTTAAAAATGAAGAATGAAAATGATTGTTTTTTATTACATTTATAGGAAATAAAAAAATATCAATGAAAGATACTCAAATGGGTGCATAAAGATAAATAAAATCATTTTATATGAATGATATAAGATCACCTTGATGTGATATCATGTGGCGGATAAGTTGAATAATATTTAATACTCTATTGTAGAAAATAAGGAAATTCAATTCATATTTGTTGATATATCATGAAATATTAAGGTCAGGATTAAAGCACAGAGATTATGTATTATGGGAAAATCATTTTTCAAGATTGATACATCATAATCCATAAAAATCAAGAATATTAGGCAGAATTATATTATGGATATTAGTGGAGGTCATGATGATAAACCATGAAATGGAAATTCAAAAGTGACGAAAGTGTTTGAATCAAGTAGGTGGAGTCAAAAGTATAAATACAGTTGTATGTGCTACTATTTTGGAATTCTTTTGAATAATAATATTTTTTTGAACATTATATTAGGTTAATTTCAAATTATTAAAGGAATTTATTATCATTGTTGTCAGGCCATAAGAAAAAATAGAATTTATGGTCTATAATAAATGGATGAAAAGATGAAGCATTAATCATTATAGCAGAATATGTTATTAATTTTCTTATAAGGGAAAAATTTGATGGTACTATAATATGAGAAGAATATAAGTAATGATGAGAAATAAAAATTCTTTTGTGATTGGAAAAAAATCATGCTGCATAAAATTAAAATATGTTACATTAAATAATATTTTCATGCGATTAAATAAAAATGAAATGAAAAATTAAAGGGTTATAAGTTAGACATCAAAGGATAGTTTATTATAATAACCATCATATAAGGAAAAGAATAAATTTTGAAAAAATTAATAATATAGAGAAATATGTCATTATATAAAGAAAAGAAGAAGTAAATATAAAGAGTTATTTTAAAAATGTGAAAATGAAAGAATATTAAGAAAATTTTAGTATAAGAAGAGTGTTTTTGATTATGAAACTTTTGGGAGCGTGACCATCTAAAATAATTGAAAATATTACAATAAAAGGAATGTACATGAATCTAAAGTATAAGAAGAGTGAGAAATAAAAAACACATAAAGAATAATTCATTATATTGGATAGAGATAAAAAGGAAAGGTGGGGTGAATTTGTTATTAAAAATAATTTAAAATGATGCTATAAATTTAAATAATTTTTCATGTAAGAATTATAATTATTTATATAATAATAAAAGTAAAAATTTCATATTGGAATATAAATTATTGAAATTTAAAAGGGAAAATTTAGCAAGGGAGTACAATAATAGCTCAACAATGACGCCTACATCTCCTCCCCTCATGAAGGCTTGATAGGTCTATATTTCTCAATTAGTTTTAACAGAAAAAAATAAATAAAGAAGAAAGGTATGAATACCTTTGTTTTAATGGAAAAAAATAAGAAAAAATGTCCCTTGGTTTAAACAAAAACTACGATCCATGATCCATCTCTTTAATAATGTTGATACCTAACGAATATTAATTTGGTGGTAGAGGATTTTTACAACCCCTTTAAAAATCGATCAATTAATTTAATAATAGATATATAAAAACATGAAAGATAGCGAGATAGATATATATTAGAAGAGGATGATCCTTTTAGAAATTATAATAATGGAGAAATTGGATTCAAGAGACAAATGTAAAGGGAAAAAGACCAAGAAAAAATGGATTGAAGTCATTGAAGCCCTAATATAATCTTGATATTCTAAAAATGTAGAAAAATATATTAAAAAATCCATTTTGGGATTGAGCCAGAAGCGAGTAGTCATCATAGAGGTTAACTAAGATTCATAAATGAGCTTTGATCCTACTCAGGTCCATATTTATAGCCTTCATAGAATTCAAGGGGTCCCTTCGGTTGATGCAATGGTTTAAAGAGAAATTTCAACAGTATAATGAAATGTAATTAATTCCATTTGACTATAAAGGATCAGAAAAATTGGCTAAATCCTAGATTTTAGTAGCTAGTTGGTGAAACTCATATAGGTTTCCACTTTTTTCAAGACCCCACTAGGTATTCAGTATGCTCCAGCAGCTTGTTGGAGGGCTTGATAGAGTTTCATGAGCTACTACTAACACTACTAGTTGGGTTATGAACTTTTATTATCTAGTGAGTTTAGTTGGTTTGTGAGGTACTTGTAATTGGACTTACATTCTTTTTTAGATGTGTCTTCTCAGTCTAGTTTTTCCATAGTAATATTTCTAAAAAATATATACATAATAAATACTCCAACAAAAAAAGTTAATAATTTCAGTAGAATATGTTATCATAAAAAATACATGATAGTTTCAATAATATCCCATGTTTTGATGATCAAAAACACTCATTCAAGTAGTGATGCAAAAAGGGCCAATGACCTGGGGGATTTTCAGGTATAGAAAGGATACGGGGTGGGGTGAGCCTAAATATTTTGACTGCAAAGAGCATGGTCCAACGCTGGTTGAGCCCGTGCAGGTGTGGGCCAAAGCAGGTTGAGCCTGCAAGGGTGCGGGCTGACCCGCATGCCTAATTAATAATTTTTTATACAATATATGATTATTTGTCATTTTTGTGAAAACACAATTAAACCATGATATATGATATCTCATCTTAATGGTCATACAAATTCACTATTAATTTACATGTAGATTTTAAATAGGTCAATATTTATTTTTTAATATGATATTATAATATTTATATCGTAATTATTAACTATATTCAAATGGTGTGTAATATATCCTCTCGAAAAATGGAACTCATATCTCATGCACTTGGTTTCAATTCCAAAAGAGTTATTATAATTATAATATTTTTTGGACCGTTTTATTTTTATTATTACATAAATTTATTTTATTATTAACAAAACATGATAGGACCTCAAGATACCCCAATAACATCTTCTGAAACCAGTCCTTTCTTGAAGTCTCGTCATTATTTCATAGGAATAGCCATTCACATCACTACATAATCAACATCTTCCTTTTTTTCCTCTCATTGATCACACACCTACTGTGTATAGAAATATTTCACCACCACATCGGCAATGGAACATGACACCATTAACACATAGAAAAATGTTCCATATCATCTCTTAAAACTCTAGGTATTGTAAATTCATACTTCTCCCAATAGATAAAATTAAGAATGAGAAAAAAATACAATATATAAATAATTATAAATAGTATTATTTTTAAAATGAGGGAAGCCTGCAAGAAACCCATGAGTTTATGCAGTGTGGGGTGGGCTTGGATTTTTTTTGTTTTCATTATATGCGGGCTTTTGCAAAAAAAAACCCTACATGGTCTCAAACACATGAGGGCTTGGCCCTCCCCATCCCATTCCACCTGTTTTGGATTACTACATTTATGATTAAAATAAAAGATCAAAATAAAGGATAAGAAGGAAGTAATGAATAATGAGGATTAAGGAAGGGACAAGATAAATGGGAGAAATTTAAAAATGCATATTTCTATTAAATCATAACCACCCTTTAGAAAAAGATCCTTATCTTAGAGTTATTTCTCCTTTTGGAAAAAATTAACAATTTCTCCACTTAATTGATACTTTTCTCCGATACATAATAATTTTCTAAAAAAGAACTAAACTAATTCTCCCCTTTATAATTATAAAAGAGAATTAAAAAGTAAAAGGGTTAGATTGATAAGAGTAAAAACATGTACAATATAATCAAATTGATCATAAAAACATGTTTTGTAAATTTAAATAATATATTTTAAATAAAGAAGAAAAATTTCAAAATAATCGTGATTTTATAAAACATATACAATAAGTGATTAAGGAAAGGAGTTACAAGATATAAATTTCCTACTCCCCATTAATGAAATTAAAACATTATAAATATAATAGTTTTTTGAATATATTAGCTAATTGGAGATCTATTCAAATATATTGTAACACAATATTTATTTTCTGAATGTGGTCTCTAAAAATGTGATTCTAAATATCAATGTGCATAGTGTATTCTTTTTAACCATATTGTTAGTGATTATTATAGAACTAGAACTATCACATATAATTGTAACATGAGGAAATGTTAACCTAAAATCTAAGAGAATTTACTTCATCCATGAAATTCAGGTGAGATAACTCCCTATGATTATATATTCATATTCAACAAAAGAAATATGTATCGAATTGTTTTCTTAATACTCTGAGATATTAAGGAATGTCTAAAAAGGTAAAAATCCCCACTTTTACTTTTCCTATCTAACTATCATCCACCAAAGTCAACATAAAAAACTAGAATGATTAAAACAGGTTCTCTTAGGTTAAAATAAAACAAAATTTTTAGAACATTTTAAAAAATGAATTTTTTTTTGGAATTAATAAATGAAATTATTTTAGATTGTATTAAAAATGAATATAAATACATGCACTAAAAATAATGCATCTTTGGGTCAAAGTAGGGTAAATTAGACTCCCAATCATATGTCTATAAATATTGTTTTCAACTAGGTTACCAGCTTTATCCAATGTAAAATTATAATAAATCATCATAGGTATTTTCAGTACATTAAAATGATTCATCAAAAAATGTTTTAATAGTTTGTTAATGTATTTTATTTGGATATAAAAAGTGACATAATAGTTTTTATAGATTTTTAAAAAAGGTATGAATTTTAACACACAAATGAAATTTTTTTCAAATTATTTTATCTTACTATTTTATAATTCATTAGAAATAGAATGATTTATTTTTCAAAAAATTATGTAATTAAAATATATTTAAATGATTAAAAGATCATTTTAATATTTTTTTGAAATAATTTCAAATATTCTTTTCCCATTTTGAATTTTTTTAAATGAAAACTTGTTAACCATTCATACCAAGTATAATAGGCTAGTTTTTACCATAAAAACCATTGGTAAAATTGAAAATAGAATTAAGAAATTTTGGGTTTCCAAACCATGTGGTTAATAAAAAAAACTTTTCATAGATAACACCATTTATAAAATATCTATTAGAATTTATTCGAAAAAGATAAAAATTGATATGGGTAGTTAATTCCAATAATATTCTTATAGATTATAGCCAATGAAAGAGGGTGAATTTTTTACTATAATGAATACTTTAGTATGATTATAGCCTTTATCCATTATTCATGGTTTTTACATGTGATTTTACCTCATTCATCTAATTTATTTCTTGAATCCCATTTTTATAACAATAATAGAATGATAATTAGGTATTTAAATAAGAGTCTAAACATAATTCCAAAATAATTCGTTCATCTCTTCTTTCATAGAAATGAAATCCAATTTTTATTATTAATAATTTCATCAAGGATTTTAGGTTTTTGAAAAGAAAGAAGAGAAATATTATCACATTTATTTAAGATATATCTTTTAGTATGAGTATCTGATAATATCTTCCAGGAGATAGAATTTTATTTTTTTTGAAATATTTAGCTAAAATACTATAAATAGTTTCAGTGATCGGATCATAAGGAGATGGTAGATTATTAAATGTAAAATATTTAATATTACCCACATCTTTTAACTAGAATGATGGTATATAATTATTTTAAGAGAATTTGATATGAATGGATTATTTATTTTTTTTGGTTCATTTTTTGACGGCTTTATGATTTACATGATTTTTAGGACCTAAGAAAGATTCATTCTTCAGATTTGGGAAAAAAAATCTATATGTTGTATTAAGTGTTAATAATATAAAATTTACATAAAAATATTTATAAAAATCTAAATTTTAAAATTTTATTTATCCAAATTTCTTAAGGGGTATTTTGAGAAAATGATTTATGATAAAATAAGGGATATTGACCACCTTATCTCAAAAATATTATGGAAATTTAATTTTGTTTATGTTTTAGATTCAAGATTTTCACTACCCCATTTTGTTTAGGAATTATATGAGAATAAATATATGATTATAACATTTTAATGAATTATTTTCATCAAAATATTTATTATAAAACTCTTCCCATGATCGTTTAGAATAGAAATGGGTTTTTTACCATTTAAAATTTTCACTTTATAGGTAAATTTTGTAAGGAAATTATAAGACTCATACTTGTCTTATAATAATAATCACCAATTGAATTGCGCATAATCATTAAAAATAATAAAATAATAACATTTTCCTTTGATACATTTGTCTTGAATTGTTCCAAAAATAATAGGGTGAAAAAGGTCAAGGGATTTATACGTTGATACATTTTTTAGGTTTTTAAAATGTTTATATTGCTTACTAATTTGGAAATGTTCACAAACAATATTATCTTTGAAATTAATTGTTCATAAATATCATACTAGTTGATGTTAGATAGCATTAAGGAGTGAAAAAATGAACAAGGTGTCTAAAAAAATTCATTGAATTTATATCTTGAACACTAAATGATTTAAAATTTTATGAAAAATTATATTTTAAATCAAAAACATAATTTTTTTAAAAAATTAAAAGTGATTAAAAAATGTTTTCATTTGATTTTGAAAACTTTTCAAAATTCATTTTGGAATGATATTTTAAAAAAATTGTTTCATAATTTGATAATGTTTAAATTTTTTGTTTTAAACCATAAATGAGTAAAAAATATATTTAATCATGTAATTAAGAAACCAGATCATACCAATAATGATGATTTCACTTATTTAACTGTCACCAAAAGTCACCAAATCCCCAATATGTTTTTCTAGAGGATTAAATTCAGAGGGGTTACTAAACATGATGTGTGGGTATCCACTATATATGTACCACATTAAATTTCATATTTACTCATTTGGATCATTTTCTTAAAAATGATGAAATTATTACTTTGGTTACCATGATTTTGGGTATATATATGTAAGCTAATAGAGTGTTTGGAGTGAATTTTTTTGAAAGTATTATTTAGTTGACATATGGGAGAAATATGGAAATTTTTTAGCTTAGCATATTGAGTATTTTTAAAATTAAATTCATGATTTACATTATGAGATTTATGATAATAATTAAAATGTTTATTTTGATAAATTTATTTTAAATAATTCATATCTTTTAAGAACTAGCATTATTTATAAAACAAAATCCAAAATGATTTTTTACGAATCTTTTTGAGCCCATTTTTATGTATTCTTATCCTTGGGTAAATTTCATGTAATATTTTTGATATCACCAATATTATGTTATAATTAATCCTTATTTTATTGTTTTTTAATTTTTTTGATAACTCATATTTTTCAATTGGAAGTAAATAATTTTATTTAAGCTAATGATTATAATTATATATAATATTTAACTACATTGATTTGAGATTGTATATAAATTCTTTAATATTATAAAAAGAATATTTTATATCATTATAGCATAGGTTATTATAAGAAGAAGAATTTGTGGAAGTTGAAGAATAATTTTAGGAGAGAGAATAATAGTTTTAGTTTCCTTCACTAGTACCCTCACCATGATCCATGAGACACTTGGAAAATTTTTAACATAAATTTTTTTGAGACGAGAGACTCATCACTTACATCCCATTATAAAACCTTAAAGTCTTTCTTATTTTTATCCTTATTTTCCTTGTTTTTATTTTTGATCGGGTGGAAACCTGACCTTATGTTTCCATTATTTTTTTTCATTCTAAACATGTAACTTTTTATTCACTTTTATCATATTCCTTTTTTATGTTGTTGGATTTCATTCTTTTGGGTAGTTTGTTTATATTCTTGGATAGATGATCCATATCATCATCATTTCAAGAGTCATCATTAATTTAGTTGAAAGAAATCATCTTATTCTCCTTTAATTAATTTGATTACTTATTGGATTTTCACATCATTATGATATCATAGGTAATGAGGTATCCAATTATCTCATCAGATGTAGTTTTCTTTTTATCCCATGCTTATTCTATTTCTATTACTTTGGGTATCCAAATGCTTAGTAAGACCCATTGGGCCTTATTTACTAGAGTTCCTATAGAAAAATTACCCCTAAGATATTTCCTTCCATTACAAATGTCATTAAATCATGTAAACATATTAGTAATATATTCATTTTTATATATTTTAATAATTTCAATATCATTTATATACATATCAAGTCCAGTATCTAAAACTTTACTTATTCTTTTATGAGTAAATTATATTACATTCCAGAATTTATAATCAATTTTACAAGTATAAATTTTATTAAACTTAATACGATCTAATACACAATATAAATATTTCATAGCATTTTTATTAAGTTCAAAGGATTATATGTCATTGGGAATCCATTTATCCTCTGATTCTTTGGAAGGTGTTTTTCCATGAACAATAATATTTCAAATAGGGTATCCAATAATACCATGAAATGTTGAAATTTATGTTCTATAATATTTATAGTGTGAGATATAAAATAATATAGAAAAGAAAATAGAGTGTCCTTTGGGATATCTATGACTGTTAGTAAAAGATTACATTTAAAAAGATAAAACATGAAAATTGGTTATGATTTGAATATTAAAACAAATTTTGAAAATGAAGATATTTTGTAATAAATAATAAGTTCGCATTTGATGAAAAATATAGGCAGAAGATAAAATATAAAGGAGGTGAATTTAAATTGAAAAACAATATAAAACTATTCTTTGAAATTTAATCATTTATAATTTAATTATTCGAATAAATAATATTAAAATCAATTCAATGTAAGCGTACGGAAAAATAAATTCTAAATTTAAGAAATCATGATTTGGTAAAGGGGTTTGAAAATATCATATGACTGTTACGCTATGTATCCACTTTTCAATAAGGTATTAGAGGGTTATATATCTCATTTGGTCTTAACATAAACCAATAATCAAAGAATAATATAAAAAACAACTTGGTTTCAATCAAAATAAAGAACCAATAGTAGACCCTTGGTTTTAATAGATACCAAGTGTAATGACCCAATGTTTTATCAATGAAATCACATTATTATAATTATTTATTATAGTATAATCATATAATATTAAACATTTAAGGAAATAAAAAACCTTATAAATGAATAATGGGTAAAATAAAAGGTATCTCTTGAAGTTAAGGAACGTATGCCGATGAAATAGTAACTTGAAATATGGAATAGTAATGTGACCTTTATGAATAGTAAACCATAAAATTGAAAGGTAACCCCACTAATGAAATTGAAAATAAAATTTATTCATATTATAAGTTACAATATGATATAATTATATCATAGTATATGTAAGTAATTTTTTTAATAATTATGAATTATTTTTTTCAATTTTTATAAGTCATGTATAATCAATTATAATTTTATGATCAATATAATATTTTATAAGAAATTTTATTTTCATAAAATTTATTCATAAATAATTATTTTGATGACTTATTATTAAAATATAATTTTAAAATACCATAATTAATTTTTCATAGTGTAAGAAAAGTTGTTTTAATTTTAAAATTCCTATTTTTCATGTAAATCATGATTTTAAGTAAAAATTAAATTTATTGTATTTAGAAAATTATTTCTATAAAATTGATTTTATTTTTGAATTATAAACATCTTTAAATGGTTGGGGTGAATTTTTGGTATGTTTCTAAAATACTTGAATTTTTTGGTGCATAGTAAAATATATAAATTTATGACAAATGCTAAATAAATGAATTTTTGCATCATTCTTGATTCATGGATGATTTAAAAGGATATTTTTTCAAAATAAAATGACCTATTTACTATTTTTTTCATAATAATCAAGAATAATCGTATTCTTGAGAAAAAATATTAAACTAATTATTAAAATAATGGGAAACCCCTCCTCTCCTCGACTATAAATACCACCCCTCTTTACCTATTCTCCTCACACCTCTAAAGCCTTGTGACTAGTCACAATTCTCCCCAAATGTCTCTCCCATACCCAATCCTTTTTCAAGGATCTCTTTTTTCTCATTTAAAGACCAAACATATCCCCTAAATAGGCTCTCAAAGAAGATATATTCCAGAGGTAAATTCCTATTCTTTTCTTTAATTTTAATTTCATCCTCTTTTGTTTTCATTTATATCGTCACATATCCTCATTCAAATGGTGTGATATGTAATGTAATTTTGTTATTCTAATGGAATAACTCATCATCATCACTCATTTTCCCTCCTTTTATAATTGAAATGGAAACACCATCTGCGATGTGTTAATTTATCACATTCAATGATGATGGGTTTTCAATTTCTATTACCATATTAAATTATGTTCATGAAACCATTTTTAGAGATGAACCATGTTATTTTTTATGTAATATATCCTATTTAATGTTCTGTAATCTTTTTATACAAATGGTTTTAATTTATTAATCAAAATGAGTTTGTTGTGATACAAAACCACTAATTAACACAAACGATTATCATTGAAGTTTTATATAATGATACATACTCACTAAAAATAACAAAATGAATTTTATAATAAATTAATATTATCTATGTTCACTAATAACATATAACTCCAATTCTGGACAACCATTCTCACCTGAAATTATTATCCGTACATGTATATAAGTAAACCAATTATGAAAACCAATGAAACAAACGCTCCCAAACAATGCAATTGAAGCTATTAACCCATAAAAAAGTCAATGAATGAAATTTATAAAGTTATAATATATCAATTAAATATATAATTGGTTTTTTAATTATTAATTAATTAATATTATTTGATTATCTAGGACATTAAGATTAAGTGAAAAACACCTTCAGACTTAAGGTATGAGATTCTACCCGAACCTCCATTATTCCTTTTGGTTGCTCTGTCATTATTTTTTACCCAAATGAAGTTATATTTTATTTTTATTTAAATCTTATAAATGATGTTTATATGGTCCAAACTCATGTATAAATATCCATTCATCATTATATTTTTATTATATACATATTTTTAAGTGTTTCTCTTCTCAATTCTTCCCGATAAGCATGCCCGATTTAAGAGAACTTCTCAAATTCATACCAATTTTTATTTAACTCTATAATATATTTTAATCCATTATATATTTTATAAAATTAATAATTTTATTATGAAACCATTACTAGATAACATTTTGTTTTATATAAATGATTATGCCACATTCTGTTTTAAAATCTCTTTAATATTTTCCTTAATCCACACTAAAATGCTTTAATTCATAAGATTATTAAGAACTATTTTTACAGGTTATCAGAAGTGTTTGACATCAATTATCATGATCTATTTCTAATTTACCTTATAAATTCCAATGTATGTTCTAAATCCATTCTTTTAAGGACAGTTTTATGATATTCCCATTTTTAATTCCTTATAACATTATTATATTACCCATTTCTTTCCATGGGTAACATTTATGCTATGTTTGATTACCTATGTATGATTCTATATGTGTAAATAATATTATGGAACATGTTATTATGGGTGTTCCTAGATAGAACTAAAATTCATTGGGTAAAGTTGAGACTCATGAGATGTTATGTTCAACGGTCTTGGAGGTTACCATTGACTCATGCTACCATATGCAACAGTCATGGTGGTTAGCCTTGACTTATGCACCTCTATGTGCAATGCGCCTTGACTCAAGAAAAAGTCTTGTTTTATTTTTTTACCACATTACTATGACTCCATTTGTATATGATACTATGTTTATATGTTATGATTCTATATATTCTATGCCTTTTTATATCATTATGTCAAGCCTTCTAACCCATGTGCTAAATATTTATTATTATGTTTATTCCCTTACTAGGCCTTTTATCTCATTTCATTTTTCATCTTATCATCAGTTTATCCTATAAATAACAATGATTACAATGAAATTTATAATCTCTTTGTGAATATTAAATAAATGATTTTATTATTTAGTACCATGTTTTTTGTTTTATGTACCTTGTCTTCTAAGACAGTAGACTTTTTGATCCTTAGATTATAATATGATTCTTTATAATGATTCAAATAATATAATGATATGTGTAAAATGATAGGGTATATATATTCATTATTAGAGTATGATCTAGTTATTTTTGGAGATTCTAAATATATCACTTTATTACAAACTTTAATAATGAGACTAAGTATAATAAAACATCCTCAATAATTGGTAAGTATATATTAATTGTTTTATCAAGATAATAAATTATTATATGGGTAAAAAAGAGTATGTGTCTCTAGAAAAAAAGTATCTAGGTGTAAAACCCAAAAACACCACTTTGATCTATACTCGAATGAGAAATGGTGCGCAATAATGGTCCTTACTGCACTCTAGGTTTGGCACTCCCAAGGGATATGATTTGGTAAATTCAAAATCTTAGTAAAAACCATTATTAAGGGAACAAAAAAATAACCCCACAAGAATAAATGTGAGGAAATAGATCATGTGTAACCTAGAATGAAACCTAGGGAATCACAAGTTAGGATATACTTATCTTTTAAGAGTTTATCCATTTATATTTAAAGTTTCTTTTTTATACTTATTATATATATTCAATCCCTCCAATTGTACATTATTTTTCTTAGTTAATGGAGGTAAATACAAGAACATGTTCCAAAAAACAATGTGATAGGTAATGTGAATATTTTCATAATGATATTCCAAATATGATGGGAATAAGTTCTCAAAACTTTATGATAGTACATGCTCAGTTGGCTCATGTTATGAATAATAACTTGAATAATATGGAATACCCTCCTTCTCTGAGGAAAGAGAATGATTACACTAAATCCTTCATGCAGAAAATCCCTTCCATGTTTAGGGGATCTTAAGATCCACTCCATGAATAATAGTGTATTAACTCCATTAAAAAGATATCCTCACTCCTCCAATGATCGGAAAAAGAGATATTCATGTTGGCAAACAATTTTTTTGATGGGGAACCTGATCAGTGGTAGACACTGATCAAGAATATAAAGTCCATAGAGGAAATTGATGGCATGGATTGTGAGGAATTCCAGGAATTTTTTTTCAAAAAATATTTTCCCCAAACCCTGCTTTTTCAAGATGGAAAGAGAGTTACTCGGACTTAAGAATAAGGAAGATGATTCCATCGGGGTGTATGAAGCAAAATTCAAAAGTCTTGTAAGATACACATCTTAATTTGTCATAAACATCGAAAGCAAGGTGGATCGCTTATTCAGCAGACTAACACTAATTATTCAAAGAGTTTTGGAAATCAAGACTTCAATATTTATGAAGAGATTGTCTATTGTGCCTTCAAGGGTGAAATGGAGATCACATACTCTCAATGGTATCATGAGACTAATGAAAAAAAAGTAAAAAATGAAGTCTAATTTATGTGGTTTGACAAATAAATCCCCTTATAGAAAGAAGATCAAACATCCCACATGTCAAAATTATGGGAGGAAGCATCATGGGAACTCTCTAAAGGGAAGTAGAAATTAATTCAAATGTGGAAGAATGATACATTTGGATTAAAAATGTCATAGGGAGATAAATAATTCAACTAATGTTGAAGAAGAAAGGATTTTTTAGATCAACACTCATCCAATAGTGATGTGTTTCAACTGCAAGGAACATGATCATTATGCAAATAATAACACTAATCCAACGGTTGTGAGAGGCAATCAGCAACAACCTCCACGGAAAAAAGGAATGTCCTATGCTATCACTACTATAGAGGTGGAGCCAGAAAAAAATGTAGTGACATGTACAATAGTTATTCATTCAATAATAGTGTATGTTCTATTTGATTCCGGTGCAATGAATTCTTTTATATCATGTAAGTTTAGTAGAACTATTCAAACACCACCTCAAATTCTGAAGATTGAGTTATTTGTGAGAACAAAAAAGAGGGAAATTATTTCATACAATGTATATAACTCCTCCACAATTAACATTTGGGGACTCAAACTCATATAAAATCTTTTAATACTTCCGTTAGCATAGTTATATGTTATCTTGGGCATGTATTGTCTATTTTTATAAAAAATACAACATCTACTGTCGGGAAAGGGAGATCACTCTTCACATCCAGAAGAATCCACTGATTCTTTATATGTGTAAGGAGTAAGATGAATCTTTTTTAGAATAATTGTATCAGGTGTGGATATTAATTCCTAATGAGAAAGCATGTCTAGATCAAATGATTGAGGC
Organism: Viscum album; assembly: GCA_963277665.1. Lineage (NCBI taxonomy): Eukaryota > Viridiplantae > Streptophyta > Magnoliopsida > Santalales > Viscaceae > Viscum > Viscum album. Next base: position 1,789,007,743 of record OY728119.1, on the reverse strand, counting down.
AAAAGAGAGAATCATGCTTGGAGACATGCCCATTGTAAAGGAATACACTTATATTTTTCCTGAAGAATTGACTGGTCTTCCTCCTGGTTGAGAGGTCAAGTTCACAATTAAACATGTTTCTATATCTCTACCTATATATAATACACCATATAGAATGGATATTTTAGAGTTGGAAGAGATTAAGAAGTAGTTATAAGAGAATCTAGACAAGGATTTTATACGCCTGATTGCTTCACCTTGGCGAGCACAAAACCTCTTTGTTTAGAAGAAGGATGGATCAATGAACCTCTACATTGATTATATTGAGCTCAATAAAATCACAATAAAGAACAAGTATCCCATGACTTGGATAGATTTATTGTTTGATCGGCTATGTGGGGCCAGTTATTTCTCTAAGGTGAACCATCGGTCGAGATATCACTAATTAATGGTGGGGAAGGAAGATATCCCCAAAACAAAATTTCGAACTAGGCATGGACACTATGAGTTTATAGTGATTCCATATAGACAAACTAATTTTCTAGAAATATTCATAGATTTAATGAATAGAGTCATTAGAGACTACCTTGAAAATTTGGCAGTAGTCTTTACTGATGATATTCTGATATACTCAAAGAGCTAGGAAGAGCATGAGGTGAATTTGAATACTGTGTTGGTGAATTTTTTAAGGGGGAAAAATTATTAAAGGTATATTAAATTTGATTTTTGGATGGAGGAACTATCATTCGTGGGGCATGTTATCACTAGAAAAAGGAATATCTATGGAAACTTCTAAGAAAAAGGTAATTGAAGAGTGGACCAGGCCAACATCTATAATGGAGATCTATAGATTTCTAGGTCTATCTAGGTATTATGGATAATAATTAAGAACTTATCACGTTTGTAAAAACAAATGAACAAGCTAACACGAAAGGGAGTGAAGTTTTTTGGGACTCAAGAATGTGGAGAAATCATTAAGGATCTCAAAAAGAGGCTTATCACTGTGCCAATACTCTCACTCTCGATAAATGGAGAAATATTTTTGGTGTAAAGTGATTCTTCAAAGAATATATTAGAATATGTGATGATGCAAAATGATAAAGTGATAACCTATGTCTCAAGGTAGCTAAAAATCCATAAACAAAACTCTACCATGCATGATCTGTAGTTGGCTGCTATGATCTTTACGTTTAAAATCTTCCAGTGTTATCAATATGGGGACATCTGTGAGATATATAATATTCACAAGAGTCTAAAATATATATTCAAATAGAAATATAATACTATGAGCTAGTGAATATGGTTACAGATCATCAAAGACTATGAGTACTCAATATACTACCATTCTGGTAAGGTAAGATAGGTTGCCAATACTCTATGTAGAAAGGATCTTGCATCTTTATCAGTTATGATAATTGAAAAGGACCCAATATTCATAGATTTGAAGAGTATGGACATTGGAATCATTAATTAAAGATTATCATCAATCCTTTCCCAAAAGATTTATCTACCACCCCTCATGAGAAAATAAAGGATTCTTAATGAAAAGATGTGAAAATTCTGAAAAGTGTCCAAGAAATTGGAAATGGAAAATACTCTAAGTTCAATATTGATGAAGGTGTTTTAAGATTTGGGTCACGATTATGTGTACCATCTGATTTAGAGATAAATAAGGATATTTTTAATGATACACATAGCTCAACCTTCTCTATTCACCCAGGGAGAAAAAAGATGTATCAAGATCTCTGAGAGAACTTTTTGTGGGACAATATAAAGAAAGAGATTGTTGAATATACATCAAGGTGTATGGTATATCAAAAAGTGCAGGATGAAAAGAAAAAGGTCTAAGTGGATGATGCAACCACTACCCATACCAACATGGAAGTGAGAGAACATTACCATGGACTCTGTCATTGTAATTCCAAGGGAATCTAGATGAATCAACGTAATATGGGTCATTTTGGGTCATCTTACAAAGAAATCTCACTTTATCAGAATTTAACAGGACTTATAATTGGATTAACTTGGACTTATATATATCAAAGAGGTGGTATGGCTACATAGGGTACCACTATCTATTGTATATGATCGAGATTTGAGATTCACTTCATATTTTGGAAAAATCTCAAACATGCTCTAAGAATTGAACCGATATTCATTATAGCTTATCATCCTCAAAATGATGGAAAATATGATTAAACTATTCAGAAACTATAAGAAATGTTGAGGGTGTGTTCTAGGTACGTCAAAAGTGGATGGGACCAATATCTTCCATCGATCAAATCATCTTACACCAACAATTTTCTTTATGGCATCTGAATGGAACCATATGAATCCCTTTATGGGGAAAGGTTAATAACACTGGTGTGTTTGGGATTAATTTATTAAGAATAATATGCTAAGACCAAAAATGGTCGATGAAATGGAAGATAAGGGGAAAACCATTCTACAGAACATCAGGGAAGCCCAAAGTCAACAAAATAGTTATGCAGAAAATCATCAACGAGAACTTGTGTTCAATGTTGAATACATGGTATTCCTCTACATCTCTATGGAATAAGGATGTGAGATTTAGGAAGAAATGAATGATATATCCTAGGTACATCGGCGCTTTTAGGATTCTTGATCATGTTGGAGCTGTGGCCTATCGACTGGAACTTCCACCAACCATGTCTAAAGTACATGATGTATTCCATGTATTTCTATTATGGAAGTACATACCAGATCCTTCACATGTACTATCTTCAAAGGTGGAATAGTTGGATACTGATATTTTTTATGAGGAGAAGCGAGTGAAGATCTTGGATTATATAGATAATGTTCTACGTAAAAAGACTACTCACCTAGTCAATGTACTATGGAAAAACCATAAATATGAAGAGGCAACAGGGGAATTGGAGGAAGCAATGAAGGAAAATTACCCACACCTGTTTAGATATTAGAATGAAAAAAATGAAATTTCGAGGGAAAAAATTCATAAGGGGGCAGAATGTAATGACCTAATGTTTTATCAATGAAATTACATTATTATAATTATGTCTTATTTTATATCATATAATATTACATATAGAACAGAATAAAAACCATAAAAATGAAGAATGAGTGAAACAAAATGAATCTCTAGAAATTAAGGAATGTATATTGGTGAAATAGTAACTTGAACTATTGAACAGTAATGTGAACCTTATGAATATTAAATCATCCAATTTATTTTTAACCCTACTAATGAATGTGTAAATAAAATTTATCCATCTTATAAGTGACATTATGATAAATTTATATTATAGTATAAGTAAATATTTTAAAAAATATGAATTAAGTGTTGGTTTTTTATATGTTTTGTAAATTTCTAGAAAATTTTAAGATTAATTTAATAATTTAAATGAAAAATTATTTTCATAAAGTTTATTCATAAATAAGTATTTTGATTATTATAAGATAATTTTAAGAGACCTTAATAAATTCTCCAAAGTGTTAGAATAATAGTTTTAATTTTAAAATATCCATTTTTCATGTAAATCATGATTTTAATTAAAAATAAAATTTCTCATATCTAGACAATTATTTTCATAAAATGAAGTTTATTTTTTCAAATCTATATTTTGAATAAAATTTGGGGTGAGTTTTTTTGATTTTTCAAAAATACATGATTTTTTAGTGAATTGTAAAATATGATATTTTATGATAAATAAAAAATAAATTAAATCATGCATAATGCTTGAGTCATGGGTGATGTAAATGGCCAATGTTTATAAGTAACATGCTATATATACAAGTTTTGGTCACAATAATTAATACTAGTCATATTCTTGAGTAAACATATTAAAATAATGATTAAAATAATGGGAAATCCCTCCGCTCCTCCACTATAACTCCTACCCCTCTTTACCTCCTCTCCTCACACCTCTAAAGCATTTTTCATATTCAATATTCTGGTCCAATATCTCTCTAATCTCATCTCCCACTTCAAGGAGGTCTTGTTCTCATAAAAATACCAAAACCTATCCCCTTAAGAGGCTCTTAAAGAAGATATATTCAAGAGGTCAATTCCTCTTTTCTATACATTTATTTTCTTTTCATGTTCCCTTGCTTCCATTTCTATCCTCACATATCCTCATTAAAATGGTGTGATAACTATAGAACCTTTCATTTATGAGAATATTTTTATACTAATGGAATAATTAATCATAATCTCTCATTTCCCCTCTTTTTATACTATAAATGAAAACACAATCTGAGATGTGTTAATTTATCACATTCAAGGATAACAAGTTTACATTTTCTATTACTATCTTAAATTATATTCATTAAACCATTTTTATGAATTCACTTTGTTATTATTCATTTAATGTATCCGATGTAATGTTCTAGAATTATTTTTTACCAAATTTTTAAATTTAAAAACAAAATGAGCTCATTGTGATAAAAAACCCTCCAATTAACCCAAACGATTATCCTTAATGTTTTATATAATGATTCATACATACTCAAAATAATAAAATGAATTTTTTAACCATATAATATTTTTTATTTCCACTAATAACATATGAGTACAATTCTATAAAACCATACTCACCTTACATGATTATCTATACGTGTATATAAGTAAACTGATCATGAAAACCAAGGAAACAGACGCTCCCAAACAATGAAATTAAACCTTTTAACCCATCAAAAATTCCCTAAATGAACTTGATAAGGTTATAATAAATCAATTAAATTTATAATAGTTTATTTAATTATTAATTAATGAATCTAATTAGACTATAAAAGACATTAAGAACAAGTGAATAACACCTTCAGACTTAAGGTGATGGATTATACCCAAACCACAATCGTTCCTTTCGGTTTATCATTATTTTAACCCAAATGAAGTTGTCTTATCTTTTTATGTAAATAATATAAATTGCATTTATATATTCCAAACTCATGTATCAACATCCATTAATCATTATCTTTATGATATATACATATTTTCATGTGGTTCCCTTCCCCATTATTCCCGATAAGCATCCCTGATTTAAGATAACATCCCAAATTCATACCCATTTTTAAGTGAACTCTATAATTTGTTTTGAGCCACTATATTTTTTCTAAAATAACTCTTTGTGTTATTAAAACCTTCTTGTATTAATTATGTTTTTATATAAAATATTATGCCACATTCTGTTTTAAAATCTGTATAATAATTTTCTTAAACCACACTAAAATGTTTTAATTATAAAGATTCTTAAAAACTCTTTTTACATGTTATCACTTATTATTGACATCACTTATCATGATATATTCCTCCTTTACCTCATGAATGTCCTTTTATGTTCTAAATAAATTATTTCAATAACACCTTTATAATATTCCAATTTTTAATGCATTATGACATAATTATGGTACTCATTTCTTTCATGGGTAACCTTTATGTTATATTAGATTACCTATGAATGGTTCATTATGTGGAAAGAATATTTAATGAAAATGTTATGATGGTTACGCCTAGATATCACTCCATTGAATTGTGTAAAGTTGAGTCTCATGAGATGTTAAGTCCAACCGTCATGGCAGTAAGCCTTGACTCGTGCTACCATGTCCAATTGTCTTGGTGGTTAACCTTCACTTGTCATACTCTATGTGAAAAGAACCTTGAATTGTGATTAATTAATGTTTTATGTTTCTTCCACATTACTATTATTCCATGTATATATGATCCCATGTTTATATGTTATGATTCCATATGTTCCAAGCCTTTTTATATCATTATGTCATTCCTTTTAACCCATGTGCTAAAGCGTTAATCTTATGTTAAGTCCTTTACTAGGATTTTTATCTCATCCAATTTTTCATGTTATCCACACATTATCCTATGAATATATATGAGCACATTAAAAGTTAAGATCTCTTTATGAAGATTAAATAATGAAAATTTTTATTTAGACCCATGTTTTCAGTTTTATGTATCTAGTCTTCCAAGACACTGGACATTTCCATCCTTGGCTAGTAATATGATTCTTTATTTTTCTTAAAATCATGTAATGATATGTGTAAAATTCAAGGGTATCTATAAAAATACGTAATATCCCCCACTTTGATAGTGATTAGAACCTAAAAAATATTAGTTATATAAAGTATTAATTTTATAAATCATTTAAAAAATAATCAATTATCTCTCTATAATGTTTATATGAACATTAAATATATAGAGATACAACTTATAAAAGGAATAACATATAACAAGTTAAAACATAAGTGAAATTGGATTAAAGAAAAATAGTAATAGAAACAAATGAAAATAAAAAATGCATTGAAGTTATTGAACCCTAAATTTCATTTTTAGATTTAGAAAAAACAAAGAGATATCTTGAAAAATTACATCAGGGATATATTCATAATCATGTACTCTTATTAGAGTTTTTTTGAGATTCTTAATTAATATTAGACCCCCCTTAGGTTTATATTTATATCCTTTAGAGGAGTTTAGGGTCCCTTGGGTTGAGCTATTGCATTAATAAGAAAATCAAATTATTTATACATACGCAATTAATTCCATTTGAATATCCAAGATCAAACCCATTGGATAGCTTCCCAATTTGACCAATGAAACTCTTATAGGTTTCTTCCTCTGTCCAGATTCCACCAACTTCCTAATGATATCCACAGACTAGCTGGTGGGATAGAGAGAGCTGTAGGTGATGCTATATGTATAACTAGTAGGTTTGCGGTCATTTTCTAGTTGGTTGGTGTTGTTGGTCAGTCAGCTCATTGGAATTGTACTTCCTATATCATTTGGAAGTATCCAATTTGTGTTGTTATTGTATATAAATGTGTCTAAACAAAAAACATAATAAACAATAAAAATTAAATTTTTTTATGATCTTTAGTGGTTATGAAAAAAAAACATATGAGAGGTTCAACAAATTAGTAGTATCATTTAAAGAAACAAATAAAAAAGGATTGAAAGAAAAATAATAATAATTTTTTTGTTCAATAAAACTAACCATGATCCTCAAATTTAGGATATCAATAAGTAACCCTCTCCCCATGTATTTTATAATTTTTAACTATTATATAAAATTATTTAAATTTAGGGGTGTATAAGATCTATGAGGTACAATTGTTATAAAATTAGATAAGTAAAATAAGTAAGGTCAATGTTATTTTAGTTCTTCATTGGTATCAAGAAATAAAAATAAAATGTTATCAAGGAATAACCTAACTCAACAAGTGGTTTTAGGAAACCACATTCTATTTTAAAGATGAATATTGAATTTCAATTTATAAAAAAGATATTCAAATGATAAAGAATCAGATCTATTATTAAAGTGGTGTTAAATACTTTTCACAAACATCCAGTGGTATCAGGGAACATTTTGTGATCAATAACTCTTATAAAGTCATATATCTAGTAGTATCATGACATAAAATAAAATCAAATTGATCAAGAGAAGAAGCATAAATATTTAGGGAATTCATTCTTATCTTTAAATGTACTAACAATATGTTATTATATGATTGTTTTTAGGTCACTAAAAGCTATAGGGAGAAAGTGTTATAACAAAAAATGGTTTCCTTATATCAAATATTATATAAATTTCATTAAATATTCCACCTAACTAATGTTCACAACACCAATAGCTCTGTCACATCATATCTTTATCCCAAAAATATTCATGACTTCAGTATGATCCATAATATGAAATTATGGGTTGAGATAATTTTTCCTTTAGTAAATATCTATCTCACTTTTAAAAGTATCAAATATATCATTAATATATAAAATCCTTTAGATAAATTTACAATACTTATGTTTCATCACGTTATCATAATGATTGAACCATTTATGAAAATATTTCTAATTTATTATAATAATATGAAACCTTCTGTACCACTGTCTCATTGATTTTATCCAACCAAATAATGATTTTTAATTCAAAAAACAAATTTTAATATCTCTCTATATAAAATCCACCAGTTTGTGTTATATATATCACTTACTCCAATGATCCATTTTGAAATGTATTCTTGATGAGATTTTGTTCTAACATAATATCAAACCATTCAACCAATTCCAACAAAATTATAATAGGAACATTCTTAACAATAGGAGAAACAAAGACATTATAGGTTATCTAGTTTTAGAAAATATTATAAAGGAATAGATAGAAACAATTTCACACTATGATCATGGGTAAACCTAAATAGATGTTGGATAAGTGTTATGATTCCTTCATTAGTTAATTAATATTGGGTTTGATACCAGTTTATTGTGAAGAATCTCCTTCATAATTGTAATCATGCACTCTCTATCAAATTTAAGCATGCTTGTAGGGTAATAAAATAACATTAGATAATTATGTTGTTGGATCAGATGACCGATATCTATAGGGGAGATAATATTTTATATTATTAAAATTGGATACCACCCATTATAATGTTTTCCAGTGATCAGTACCCATAATTATGGAAAGGTGTATAAGAAAATAATTATAAGACTACTATATGTTTTTTCCTCTGAGAGGTGAAGACATTTGTTGTGGTCAAGACATTTTTGGAGTTTGACCACAAAAGAAGGTGATTATGTTTTTTATAATAATCAATATTATATTCACTATAAACATAAAGGATACTAGATCCATTGATGTGAAAATGCAATAAACTCTCAGGTTGCTAATGTTTTCATGAAATATCAGCGACTACATTGAATTTGGTAGTCATCTATTATTTTTTAACCCATGTAGAGTAATTATATGATATATCATTACTATAAAAACATGAACTAAATTATGGTATTCCCTAATGTTGTCAAAATACAGTTGAACTAAGGTTTATCATGTATAATATAACCCATTATAATATAATATAGTTCAAATAAATGTTCCAATATATTGGTTATATGGTATAAATTTCATTGGTTCTATTAACTGGAAGAATATATTGTTACACTGAGTATAAAAGGTTTGGTGGACGTTTGAAGGATAGATTTGTTCATCGGGATGGCTGTTACATGTGGTAGGATGGAAGAAACAAAGATATGTATTCTAGTTTTTTCACATATTGTGAATTGAGTGTTGCTTCATGTGATTAGATGATGATATGTTAATCAAGATTAGAAATACATCGATCTATAAGTATCTTCACTACAACAAAAATTGTGGTTGGTTATGATACTAACATGATCACAAATGCCACAAGTTATTTGGTAGCTAGGTATTAAAATGATATAGTGTAAATATATCGATAAAATCAAATTTTTAATCCACATAGATTTGATCAGTCACATTGGAGTTCCCTTACTGTGATTATATGGATAGTTTAGAAATATTTTTGTGTTGATTTATTAAAGCATGGATCACATGGTGTTTAATATAATTTTGGAAGAGTTTATATGTAATTTTCTACTTCTAGATTTTTTTAAAAAGCGACAAACCCAACCAAATATTTTTTTTACAGTAATAAATTTAAACACACTAGTCTACAGATTCTTCCATGTAGTGTTTAATCAATGTGTCCACATAAAAACAAATCCACACAACTATTCTTCCATTCCATCGTTGAACTCACATTTTAGGAAATCCAACTTTTCCAAGATGATTTTCATTAAGGAGTAGTCTGAATATATATATATATCATCACCCTACTAGTTTATAACCCATTAAATCAGTCCCTAGTGGCCAACAAGAGCACTCCAATATAAAAAACGATCATTATAGTTTTATACCAAAAATACAAGAAGCTTATAAGTTTACATGTTTAGAAAAAACATATCATTAGTTGATCACATATCACCCAAGTATATCCACAACATGTACCAGACCAACATATAGATCCCAATTTTATTAAACATTCCACACATAGATACCTTCTTGATGAACCAATTTACCCATAAAATGGTCACCAAAACTTATACTATATGTGTATATTAGGGGACAAGTTTATGTGGTAGTCCCAAATTAATGTCCAAGATCCACAGATTTTAACACTACAGATTTCATATTATTGAGAGATATCCTTTATCAGTACTAAAAATGTTGATAAAATAGGTATTATCATTAGTGACAAAGAAAAGCATAGATAAACCAAAAAATTATCAGTGATTAAAAAATCACTAATAAAAGAGAACTAATTTTCAAAAATTTATTCAGTGTTGATAAATTTTAACCCTCATCAGTGCATTTATAAGAAAATGATAAATTTATACACTTTATTAGTTCTGAATTTCTTTTTTTATTCTAGTAAAATGTATACATCATTGAAATAAAACTTATTTATCTTTAAATTTGATATTATAGTATAAAATATATTGATATTAATTAAGATATAAAATAAATTCTTAAATATGATTTCTAAAACACTGAATATGTATTTCTATTTAATATGGAATAGATTTAGTGAAAATAATCTTTAAAACAACTAAAAAATAATATTAACTATAAATTTACTAATTACTATTTAGTAATATCTATTTAATAACAATTTTGTGATATAAAAACCTAATAAATTAATTAATATGTTACGATATGTTGAAAATTGTACCTAAACTTCGAACGACCATATTTTTTATCCTCGAATTCATTTATGCTCCATGAATTTTTAAATCAAAACCTGAGAAGAGATATGTGATGTTTAATATTAGGACTTCAAATAAACCATTATTTCATAGTTAATAATGGACTGAAAGTACTCCAAAAGATATTTTATTTATGGTAAACCATGATTTCAGAATATTAAATGAAATCCGATCTTCATTTAAGAGGTTCTTCTTATCTTTTTTCTGTAGTGACTAAATTTATTTCATGGGATTACATTCTCATGTATATTATGGTGTAAATTTTTTACTATTTTTTATATCATTGTGTTATATATATATATATTAACATTTGAATATATTTACATATAATAAAATAAATTAATAAATAAATATTTAAACATATTTTCATATAAAATGTATTTTTAAAAATATAAACCAGATATAAACATAAATTTATTATCAATTTTATTTAAAATAAAAATCTATTAATTTTATTTTCCCTAGAAAGATTCATGTATAAATGGATATGCATATATAAAAGTATATATAATAATTATATATTTGTTACTGTATATTTACATGATGAAAAAATAAATGTTAAATAATATATATATATATATACACAAAGACACAATCACATATACAAACTCACACACACCTAGATAAAAACACAAACACTCACCCCAATTTATATATTATATAAATCTATATACAAACCTTTGGTTGTAACACACATATATATACATAAATATATATAGATACAAACATATATACAAATACACACACACATTCTGTGACAAATATATATTAAAATAGATATACATATAGATATGGATATATAAATATACAAATATGTCAACATATAATATACATAAGTATTTTTATACTAACATATCAACTTAAATATAAATATATATTAAATATATATGTTCATATATAAATATAATTGAATATATCATTGAATAAGTAGAATGTAATTTGGGATTTTGGTAAAGGAATTTCATAAACAAGTTGTTAAGAACGGTTCAAATATCAACTCTCTTGTATTACATTTTCAGTTCCACATGTGTGGTGTCCCATTGTGGTGTGTTCTAGGTGGTTTTTATGTGGTTGGGTCCCTATATTGACAACATTTTCTAGTTTATGAATCAAAATTATTTGAAAATATTTTTAATGTCTTTATCTACCCTCGAATCTAGTATAAATAATGTTAACCCTAACCTGTTCTAAGAAATTCTAATAAAGAACCATATTTATCAAGTTTTTGAACACCAATGAAGGGTTCCTTTATCAGCACTTTTTTATAACTTTTAAAATCAACTATATTTTAAAGGAACATGGCACATACATTTTTTCACTGATAAATGTCATTTCTAATGATTTCTAAAGACTAATATATTGTAGTGTTTAGTTTTTGGGTTACAAAATTGTTTAACAAATTGATTTAGTTAATAAAAACAAAAGATAATACTATTATATAATTAATATGAGTGTATTTAAAAAAATAAAAAAATAAAATGGTAACATAAGTATCAAATTTTCATTGAACCACGTTAGAACTATATTCATGTAGTGAATATGAACACATCATTTATTTATTATAAATGAAAAGTGGTAGAATAAAATAAACATATACAATAGTAAAAGGAATATAGAAACTATCCTAAAGAGATGAACCCATCCTAAATCAGCTGGGGTCATTAAATTCATCATGTATAAATAGAAATTCTTCATTCCAGATGGATGCATGATATACAATCTAAGAATAGAATGATTCAATAAAAGATAGAAGCAAAAAAATTCATGAAACTACAAATAATCAATTATAGTCTTGTAACTATATATAGATATCTAGTAATGGAATGAATAGAGATTGGACTATTTGAAAAATTCATGTAAAATAGGTCCTTCTATAATGGATAATACTTCTCTACCACTGTTCATAGGAACACAACACTAAGAAATGATATTAAAGGAAAATTATTTCTTTTTCAATGGAAAGAAAGTCCTCAAAACCATCTTATATTATAATACCTTCAGACATCTCTCTCAATTAAAACCAAGGCTAAACCACATGTTTCCTATATCGAGACAAATATTAATTGAATTTGAGAATTAAATTGTAGAATAATTATTTTTAGGAATGTTAGCCCCATCACGATAGGTGAAATTAAGATGTGTTTGGTAAATTTGGGGGATGAATGATGTATTGATGAAAATAATGAAACTATCCATTCTAGAATTGAACTACTTAACAACTTGTATGTACAAGTGTTTATAGGAAATAGATCACCCCAGATAAATTATGATCACACTCGAAATAATAGATATAGATTAACACACATTAATAAACACAAATAGGCACAAAAGGAGTTATCAAATTAGAAATGATAAAAATCCCTTGAATTTCCATTACAAATATCCAAGATCCTTCTATGAGTATGAAAACAAAATAGACGCCCATTTCTCTTCCGTTAGTCTGGACTTCACTTTAGGTCCCTAATTCCTCCCACGTCTTCCTGAGAAACAGTAGTGTTTTGGGCCTCGACAATGGTGGGAGATAGGCGTAAGAAGCCCAAGGTCGAGGAGAATTCTGATCACGTTGACGACAAGATAGTTTTTTCCATTGAGAAGATGCAGGAGGCTCAAGATGAGCTCAAGAAGGTTAATGAGGAAGCTAGTGAAAATATATTGGAAATTGAGCAGAAATACAATGAGATACAAAGTTCTGTTTATGTTAAGCGGAATGAGATCATCAAGTCCATTCCTGACTTCTTGTTAACTGGCTTCTTGAGTCATCCTGCTCTCTGCGATCTCCTTAATGACCAAGATTAGAAGATTTTCAAATATCTAGATTCTCTTGATGTGGAGGATTTCAATGAGGAAAAATCAGGATATTCCATCACATTTAGCTTTAAAGAGAACCCACATTTTGAAGACATTAAGTTGACAAAATCCTTTTCATTCATGGTTGAAGGGGCTACCAAGATAACAAGAATGATCATCAAGTGGAAGAAGGGAATGGGAAAACCCAACAGTGTTAGCCATGAGGGAAAAGGAAACAAACGTTTAGTTTTTGATGTAAGCTTCTTCAGTTGGTTCAGTGAATCACACATGAAAGAGGGATTTTTGGGACTTCAGGATGAAGTTGCAGAAACATCCGAGGATGATTTGTGGACAAATCCTCTTAAATACATAATCAATGAGGCTTATGAGGAATATTTTTATGGAGATGCTGATGATGAGGAGGAGGATAACGACGACGATGATGGCGATGAGTAAAAAAAGATATCTAATCTCAATCTAGATGGGTTTAGGTGTTATTCCATTGTTTTTACAGTTTTGATCATGGTAGAGCGAAGCAGAACTTCCGGTTCCTGCATAAATTTTGCAATTTAATGACAGAAATTTGGTGTTTAATGTGAAGGTCTCTATTTTATGGAAATAAAATAAGAAAAACTAAATATACCATACAAAATAATATAAAAAAACCCCAAAAAATATTCCTAGGAACAGATCCACCTATATGTGAGGGGAATTAAACAATAGCGAAACAAACAGAATGAGAACTTAATAATCAAATAAAAAATTTCTTTGAAAATAAAAAAATACTGTAAAAAATACATTCAAATTCACCAATATCTACATTCTCAATAAAATTGATTATATAATGGATATTTTATTGTATCATATGTTATATTATTAGGAAAATTCTAGTTAAAGTAAAATTATTCCTAAAATTTAGTAATGGAATGAAATTAGTCAAATTGAATTTTGTGTTATCAAAAGTGTGTATCTTATAAACCCACAATGCCCTAGTCTCCATGATTTAACTAAATAGATGTAAACTTATATATATGTGATTCCAACTACTAGGGAAAACATGTTTTTTAAATATGTTTCGGGCTGATATATTGTTACAATACACTAATATATTATTAGAAGAAAATTATAAATCATTTATTAATCCTTTTATACAAAATAGATTTCATAATTGAATCAGTTGATGAAATATATTCGAAAAACATAGTCAATAATCCAAAAAATTATTTAACATGAAATTTTCATTATATAGACCCACCAAAAGAAAAAAATACATAACTAGTAATAAATTTCAAGGTATCTACATTAGAAGCTTAGATAGAATCCAGAAAACCCTACAATATCATTATCATAGATGTTATTATTTATAAAACATATAAAAAGGTCGTAATACATAGTTACATACCTTAGAAAACATTACAATTAAATCTAATTAAGTTTCCTATGGTTCCCAATAAAATTTTTTAATGTACAAATAAAATATCCATTGTCATGTATAGAGAATTACTTAGCATACATAAGAAAACCAACTATATTATCATATTTTATTTTACACATAAAGGTAATATCTAACTAATTATTATGAAAATAATTAAAGTAAAACATGAAGTGTTTTATCAAAGGTAAATTAATAGGATTTAAATGCTAAAACATATATCATTTCAATACATTAATTATATTGACATATTGGGAGAGATAAAGAAATAAAGGTTTTTTGTTTCAAATGATTTCCATGCTAAAATTTTGTTAGTATTTATTAAACCATTCATTTTTAATGTTATATTATATTGTATTTTTATACGAATTATCAAAATAATTTTGTTATATATAAGAATAATATCATCAATATATAGTAATAAGTAATAAAAATAATTTCTAACAGGTTTAACATAAGCACATGCATCATATTTACTTTTATTAAAGATATTTTAATGTATAAAAGAATTAAACTATTTCTACCTCTAACTCAAGGACTTTTTCAGCCCATTCAATGTTTTTTTACAAATGGTATACTTGATCATATTTAATATCCCATGAAAAAACTTCATGATTTTTCATGGAAAATTATTCATCAAATTTTCCATGTAATTTAGAAGTTTTAATGAAAATTAAAAACATAAAACATAAATAGTTAACAACTGTTGAATAAATTTCACTATTTTCAATTCCCCCACACTAAATAAATCATTTAATAATATGTTTGGATTTCTATTTAGTTTCTATCTCCCAATCATTATCTTCTTTCTTCTTGAAAATCCATATAAAACATATAATTATCTCCCTTTTACGTATAGTTATTACGTTCTATGCATGGATTTTCAAAATGGAATCCATTTTATATTTCCTAGATATAATACATTTATTATATTAATTATATGTAATTAATTTTTGGAAGGTTTTCATATCATCACAATTTACATATTGATAAATATTAAATGTGTAATAAAACACATAATCATGACTGAACAAGGTAGGAGGACAGATTTGTGTCATAGTATTATCACACATCAATTGATAGTGTCTAAGGTCACAATCTGCCAATAATTATAAAACATTGATATATTCAGGTTTGTGGTAAAATTATTAAAGAGGAATAAAGGTTTTAGTATTATGATTTGACATCTTCTCATGATCAAAAGGGGGATCATCGAAAATAGGCTCTGACATTGCAAGATTATCATACTTTATAAGATTATTTTTATTGTACAATTGCCTCATAGAAGACAAAATAATGAATTATTATAATCTTACAGAAACCAATATTAGCTAACCACAGTATGTAACCTATGTCACTCTAAGGATATCCCACAAACACGCACTTTACCACCTTAGGTTTCATCTTACCAGTCACACTAGGATTAGTATTTATGAAACTAAAAACTCAAATTTATATTAAAATAATAAGAACCATTAAAAATTTCGTCATTCATTATAAATCTAAGGGCCATGGGTGGGTAGTGGATAATCAATTAAACTACTGTAGTAGCAGATTATTCCAAGAAAGACCAAGAAAAATAGTTGTGTTATCTTTTTTATCAACCTCTCATTTATAGTAATATGCTGTGGTTTTCGGTATTGGGGACACCTAGAATCATGGGGTTTGGGTATTGAGGAATAAAATTATGCATGGATCATGTGTGTGCACCTAGGAAATTTTCCTATCATAAATACTCGGGAGACCACACCAAGGTGAATTTTTGCTCCCCATTTCAGTAGACCACAAAATTATCATAAATCTATAGGTCGTGGGGCTCATAAGGTCATGTATTTCACATTTTTGTCTAGAACACAGTGAGATAAATGTTGAGAAGTTATCTATAGAGAATGTTCTGGATCCACAATGTTATACAATGAGAGGGTGGATAATATTTCATGGTCCTCGGCATGTTACGGGATTATAGGTATCCATGGGGATGTCCTCCATGTAGTGTTTTAGGAAACACATCATGAATATCTCTTTTAAACATTTATTCAAAAAGGATAGGATGCCTACCATTTTTCATAAAACCCTATCATTTTTTATTCTCCATCATTTATAACCATGCCAAGAGTAGCTATATTCTTCTTGGGTACCTTATGGTTGGTGTGGGTTTGGTTGAAATCCATGATAATTAGAGTTGATTTCCCTCATATATTTTCCAATTTATTCATTTATTTATTCTTCATTGATTATTTTCTATCATAGGTCGGGTTTGATGATAAATGTTATTATAGCATGGAGGAAATAGTCTAATATTATTCATATTTTTCTCTACATGGATAGTGGACTTCCCAAGAAATTGATCACAATCTATTTCATTTCATTTAATTAAAGTTACATTGTTAATAACATTTATTCAAGATTTTATTAAATTTAAAGAAAATTATTGACTGTATATGTGTTGAACATTAGGGATTTTTCTTAGGAAGGAATCAAAAGTCTATCAGGGAACGATTATGAGTGGGTGTTCATAATTTCAATGTGATAAGTTTTATTTGGAAGAATAAATGAATTTTTCCTATTTGAATTAAATATTAAATTAGTTATAAATTATTAAAATATATGGAGTAATTAATTTTAGATTTTCAATTATTAATTAATTGATTTTGTTCCTTGAGATAGGTGTTTGGGAGTTAAACCGATGCTTGGATGAGACATAGATGTGATTGACGTGCATAATTTAAATGAAAATAATATTGAAATTATTGTAGGTGGTCCCTATGAATTTCCCATTTTGATTATTCTTTTTATAAGTATCATGTGATATGTTTTCTCACTAATGGGAGTGATCAAAATTTTAAACTAAATGAACTTATTATGAATATTTTCTTATGGATGAAATTTTTGTGTTAAAGGACATGATACACTCATAGAAACTATTTGATACCTTGGATTCCAGTGGTCAATCCCTTGATAATAAATACATTTCATGAGATTGATGAAATCCCGAGGGTTATGAATTATGTGTGGTGAACATAGTGTATTATACCTTAGTATAGGTTCCCTTGGATCCCCTTTTCGAGGAGACAATTTTTTTTGGGAATGGATCTCTACAGTAGGCCATGGTAAATCCTTATAATTCCACACAAACAATGTTTTACTTGATATAACCATATGGGAGAGTTCATCCCCCATAAAGATGTGATTACATGGGTGTGTATTCCTTGGATAATATTTTTGATAAGTTGGGTGTATGAGGACTGATCTAGGATAAACTTGTAAATAAAGATGATAATTTTGTCAAATCTTTATATTGTGTCCAATGTGTATTTTCATGTGAGGCTAGTAAGGTTTCAATGTGTTTATGATGAGACCTACAAGACCCTAAAGTGTTCCCTATTAATATATTGTCTTTTGAAATGGTACATCTGGGGATGAATACAAATGGTTGCGAGTTTCACTTATAAACCCGAGTCAGTCATGTGAGACTGTAATGTCTATAGTGAAAATGATAGGTCTTTCCCTTGAGAATCTAATCATAGTTATGTGATATGGGTTAAGTGGATATTCAACCCCTATGAGAAATGTTTTACCAGATATAATGAAAGGGACACACTAATATCGATTCATTTTAATGGAATACCTAGGTATCTTCATTAGAGATTCAATATATTCCTAATGATAATATATTTTACCTAGAACATTCTTCTAGGATCCTACTATTGATAACGATACTATTTGGATGCATGGGTTACTCCCTCGGATCTGACCATTAAGCCTAATATATAAGATATGTAGGATACTCCCAAAGATCTGGTGGGTGCACCTAAAATTTATGGAATTAATAAGATTCTATTTAACATCCCAAGATTTTAGTCTTCATTTGATTTAATTAATATATTTGATATCATGTGATATAAGAAACACTGATCATAAATAAATTATGATATATTATAGAAAGTAATATTATTTAATTTTGACAATTAATACATAGTTGTTGATTTAGTTAGTATGAATAAGAATCTCCAAATTATGTTAATTAATAATAACTTTTTTCCATAATAATAAGAATAATAAATAATGAATTAATCATCAATTGGTTGGAAATAATGATAAAATATTCTGAAGTCAAAATAGAAGTTTTTTATAAATATATTTTTATGTGAATAATGTATTTTAATATTAATATATTTAATTTATCACTATATATAAATTATTATAATGAAATAATAAGATTATATTTAAAGTTAAATGATTTCACATTCATTTAATTATTCTTATTTGGCATAGAAAGAGAATAAATCCATTTATGCTTCAAAATAGCTTTTCTAGTAATTTTGTCTTCATATTATAATTATATTTTCACAAATTCTGAAATTATATTTCAATACAATAGATGTATTTTTTGAAATCATCATTTCATAATATTTTTTGAATTAATTTTCGGTATTTTTCAGAAAATATTAATTTTTCAGTGAATAAAAAAAATTCAAATTTTAAAAAACATATTATATATTTTTATTAAATAAAAGAATTGAAAAGTCCTATAGTGTTTGTTAATTTATTTTTAAATAAAATATAAGATCAATTTTATAAAATTTAATCTAAATAATTCTATATGGATAAATATTATATTTTAATTTGGTATATGTTCATTTTTATGCTTAAAATGGAAATTTAAAAACATTGGTTTTTATTACATTTTGCACACTAATACTAAAACTAAAATCTACCACTTATAAAAATTTAATATTTAAAAATGGATTTAATATTTATAATCAATATTTCTAAATTTAATAAATATCTCAATTTCATCTTTTTCATGATGAATATAAACCATAGAAAATATTTTTCATCAAAGTAAAGGGTAAATTAGGTTGATTAAAGTAAAATCTTATGATAAGGCCAAAAAAATTAATCTCAAATATAACTGGATAAGTTATTTGAACCCTTACCACCTTACTTCAAAATTGGAAAATTGTTGGAACACTTCACCATGATATTGACCTTTATATTATTTGTTGGCCGATATATTTATAAAATGTCACTCATTGTTTTAATATCTCTAATTTGTTTTCCAAGGGATAAAAATAAGTTATGAGCAGTTATAAATGGTTATTTTTAATATAAATATTTTTTATGATATTAGTTTTTAATTTTTTTGAGATAGTATAATTACATTTAAGGTTTATGTAACACTGACGCAATATTTTTGTAAGCAGTAGAAAATAAAATAAATTATTTTAAAAATATTAGAAGTATTATACTTTGGATGATTTATGGTGTGACCATAATTTATTGGATAATTGTAACGTTTAATTTTTTTAAAAGGGTTTATATTTTTATTACATTAGTATATTTATTAATTTAATGTTAAGGTATACAAATGGTCCTGAAATGACATTAAATGGTATTTAATGTTTTATTTTTTTAAATCATTATAAAATTATATTAATCTTATATTGACTCAATTGGATGATAAATTGTGTAAAATATACTAGATATTTAATTTATGGTTCATTTTTTATTTTTAAATTAACTTTTATGTCCCTTAATGAGTGAAAAATTTGTTGGAATAGTTACAGTTAAATATAGAGAATGGGGGAGTAAACCCAAAATATAAGCTTTAAAATGAAACCAAAACCTAACAAAAAATTTATTTTAAGTTTAAATTTCAACCATATAATCCATATTGTTCAATAAATGTCACTTTTGATCCATTTTTCATGATTTATAAAAATATTTTATATAAATATTTGAACTATTTATATGTTTTCCACCCACCTCACTTATAAAAGGGAATATCCTTTCCTCACCTCATCACACAACTAACGCCTTCTAGCTCAACCAATACCTACCCCAATACCTTCCCAATATCCCACTCCACATGTTTATTTTTTCATATAAATAATTAAAATGTGTTCTAATAACTATAACATGATGACATAAATATATTATTTATACTTAAATATTATATAATTGATGTAAAAACTCTTTTTTTATCCATTTTCTATCCTTTGGGAATTGAAATCATTACATGTGATTATGTATGGTCTACCACATCCATGTAGCAATTCATTTTCTTTTCCACCACTACCTCACATGAGTGGTTATAAATATATAATTAATAAAAATATTATATTTTAATTATAATATTTTGTTTCTGTAAAGGTTAGATATTATTTATATTCATACCCTATTCATTCATTGAAAAGTGATAACATCGCATATATGTATGTGTGGAATACCACTTCCACAAAGCCCTATGATTCATTTATAATTAATTCCTCCCATTGATGGTCATCTAAATGAAACTAGTGAATAAATATGAAATTTACAACATAATTATAATTTTTTAAAAATAAAATATTTTATACCTTATTTTTTCCATCAAATAGTAAAATGGAAACCTTACCTGAGTGCATGTGCAGAATACCACCTCGATGATATGATACGTTTAATTTTTTATTCCCACCTTATAAGGATTTTCATAAAAATGTTTCTAAAATGTAATTATAATAAATTTTTTATTATTATGATTATGGAGATTATGAAATATTGATCCCATTGACCTTAATCAACCCATATATGTGGATTTGGACTTATAAAATGAACATCCTCAAAACATAAAACATGGACTTAACCATATTAGTAAGAAAATAAAGCACGATAATAAATGAAATAAAGTAAATAATTATAAGGGAATGAAAATATAGAGGGTTATTAATCAATTAGAAATAATATTTTATTTTATTACTCTAGAGGGTAGACATACAAACGATATGAGTTGAGAATCATGGAATGATATTTTACATTAAAGTATTATTTCCCATGATGTGAATTTTCTTACTACATATCCATGTTCTTTCTAAAGTTTCAAGAATGTTATTAGTTATTATTAAAAATATTATCAATGGTTTTATTTAATTATTTTTACTTTATTTATAATGTTTTAAAAATAAATACTTTCATAATTTTCCATATGGGTTATTTAATTTTTTTTAAAAAGTTTAAAAAGAATGTTTTTAATGAATTTGACTTGACCACCCATTCCTAGCATTATAGATATTTTTTATTATCAATAATTATTTAAAATTTAAAATTTTTATTTTCTAATAAAATAACTCTCTCAATATTTTTGGAATTTTCAAATTTAATTTTTTTATTACAAAAAGAAAACTTTTTTCCATCCTTATGAGATAATTTAAAGAGTTACTTCTTTAAGGGATAAAATGATAATTAAATTATGTTTTATGATTAAAATGTAAGATATATTTGTTTTATTTATTCTAATTTTCTTTAAAAATATAGTTGAATAATTGGTTTTCCATAAATAACTCCGATGATGGGTGAGACAGATATTTCTCCCCAATGAAATGAGTAAAGTGAAGGAGTTTATCAGGGATAGGTTTCTCTAAAGAGGTGTATGAATTATCTGGTTAGGTGATTCTGTAATATTCTTTCTTATCAGGGTGATTGTAGGTATAATGTCCCAAGTCACCTCCATGATTTGATTTTATTGGTTTTGAAAAGAAATATTTTGATTTAAAATGTAAATAGCTGAGTTCATGTTTTAGAGAAATGTTTATGAATTTTTTAAAAATAGGGTGAAAGGATTACTATTTAAGGGAATATATTTTTTTTTCAGGTTTTCCAAGAAACCATTATGTTTATTATTTTCCCATTATGTTTTTATATGAAATTTTTATAAAAGTTATTGATAAATGATTTTGTTTTGTAGATAAGTGAATAAGTATTTTATATCGAATATTTATAAGGAAAATTAAAACTTTCTTATATATTTTTTGTTTTACAAATTTACTAACAATTTTCTTTTATATTATATCGCTTAATGATTGTTTATACAATAATTTCAAATATATTTCACAAGTCTAAACTATGATTATAAATGGTAATAAAAATAGATTTCTAGTTATAAGAGTTACCTAGAATGAAGCAAGTTTGTATTTATAATGAACTGGTTTTGTAGGGAATATTGACACTATATGGAAATTTCCATTTTTTATTTAATTTTTTAGATAATACTCTAAAAATATTAATTTAAAATATATTATAAATGTATTAAAATGAGAAAAATATTTTAAATCACGCAATTATGGGTTGATTAAGGTATAATTCATTATATACCATTTAGGATCTAGTGAGTGTGCCTAATTTATTTGAATTTTCTTAGTCCATACTAGTAGTGATCAGATGTATGTTTGATCATACTATTGTATTTCCTGGGGGTTTCTCCCATTGAATTGGTTTCATTCCAACTACCTGATGAATGCCCAAGATTAGCTCCTATGTATTCAAATGATTTTATATAATACTATTGGGTTCTCATTAGATACATATAAGGACCAAGTACTGAAACCTTCTATTATATGTACATTTTACCTTATATTGGTTGGAAATATTATGTTATTTTCTCATATACACCACCTGACTAGCCTAAGTATGAATAGTCGAACTCAAGTGTCATCATAGAAATTGTGGATTGACAATATCTATTTATTTATTCCCCCATTTTTATTTATTTATTATCATGATAATATCATTTACACATACTCTATATTTAATAGTCATGATTTTTACCCTATTGAGTTTTAAAAATACATTATTCAAGCGGCCATGGAACTTGGGTACCTGAAATATCATTATTGTTTGTAGATTCATTTAGTTTCTGGACCAATGTTGCATGATTGGGTGGTTAAATCATATAATGTTGGGGATTGGTATTGAGTTATGGATACCTGATGGTAGTTAATCTCCACATACATTCACTTCACTAATTTATTTTAATGAATTTTAATTATATTAGCGGGAAATATGTCATTACATACTTGAATTGCCATCAATATATATTGACTTTTTTCTCTTGAATTCCATTTTTTAGATCATGATCCATTATTTATTTTATATATATTAATTATTTGTGTTGGATGATGTTTGGTTGTTTTCTAGTTATTTCACACAAATATTTGGGGCACATCCTCCCCACAGTAACACTATATACCCCAACTACTAGTCGGTAGATTTTGGTGTATGGGGAGACACACCAAATTTCTTAGTATCCCACTGGATAGAACCCCGACCAATAGTCAAGGGATGGTGAATTATAAAGTGGTATTAGATCTTTTATATTTACTTTTTATTTAGGTAGATATTATAAAAGTTATATAAAAATGTTTTAGAGATTGTGATGGATGTTGAATCAGTTCATCATGAAGACCATTCATAATAGGAAGTGTATGTAACTATAGAACTGGGATTACTATTCTTATTTTTGTAATTTATGGTTATAGTTTTTCACTTATAATGATAAAATAGAGTTTTAGATATATTCTTTATTTTTTTGTATCTTGGACTGTTGGAAAGAGGATTTTGTACATGTATCATTCTGGGAATATAGGATTCAAATGACATTATCTTTAATTTGTGTGATTTGTATCACTGATAATTAGGGTTAAATTATTTAAAGTGTCAATTATAATATGTATGAAATTTTACCATATAACATATTGGTGAAATTATACTTATTTTAAATATAATATATTTTTATAATGATATGTAATGTGGATTATATGTATGGATACTCCCATATAAAAAAGAATACACAATACCTCATATAAGTTATTTATAGTGACCCTTAGGAGGCCGAGACAATGATTTATTTCATTTTTACTACTTTTTATTAGGACATGGGTCTAGTTATTTAAGGTTTCAACAACAAACTATATGGGTTTTTCTATATGCCTTCTTGGTGTCATTTTACTTAACCAAACGATTTTTCCATGGTTGATCTGATACAAATTTTTATTTGATGATACTATTATAAAAAAATATATGATAGTGTTCTCCTTGAGGGGGTAGTCCCATATGAAGATTATTTTAGAGGACTAGTACCCTAGTAGGATGATAACTCATAATGCGTTTCTTAATAAGGTTATATAATATCCTAGAGTTATTTTTTGGAAATGTGAGTTGTTGGGTGATATTGAGATGGAAGTATGGTTTTTACCTCATGGGATTTGGGCTTAATGAGATATAAATTATGGGATAGGTGGGAGAGTGTTGTGAATTTGAGATACAACATAGGATATTGGTGATCTGAATATTATAGTAGAGAAGTATTATGATGTGTATGGAAAACCCAAGTAAGGGGTTAGTTTGGGCTTGTGAGTCACTATAGGGAAAATAATCATGGTGGGATGCTTTGAATTGTGAAATTGATTTACTAGAGGTTCCAATAGGTATACACTATAGAAAATTGGATGCCTTAGTATTTCCTGATGAAAATAAATAAGATTATTTTTGGTATCAAGTTTGGTTTCAAAGGGTAGGGTTGGTTGGATTCCTATCCCTATTGGGTTGAGAAATTCTTTTGATTGTATGTTAATATCATGATACAAGATTTAAGTTTTTTTAATTATGGCTACATTGGTGGATGATTATGTTGTATTCCATGTTATAGGTTTAAAAACATTCCATCACTTTAAAGTGGAGTATTGTGATGAGATAGAAATTAAAGGGGCATGATGAGTGATTTATGTGCATGGGACTTAGATAGATGACGTGTAACTCAAGGGATCATGAGTTCAGATATGTGACTTGGTGGTATGGGTGTGTACACCCATTGGGTTTAGATGAGATTTTTAGAGATCATTTTTTTTCACGTGGCCATTAGAGTTGTAAATCAGTGAGAAGACATGTTCAAGCTATGGATTGATGATTTTGATGAGATTTTGTGGTCTTGGAGTCCAAGGGGTTTAATGAAAACAAGGAGTGTCTTATCTATGGTGATGAAAAAACCGGTAATTCATGGGGTTTGGTGTGGAATATAAATGGATGTTGATTAGGAGGAGTGATAGACATATAATTATGGGACTTATTGAGATTATGGTTTAGGAGTATTACAAGGAAAGACATAAGGTTTGTAGTGCACCATATAATATTATAGGGTGTGACCCTTGTTGTGGATGGAAAGTACACAAGTTCCTAGGTAAATATTCCCATGACATGATGAAAAGTAGGGTTTTATGATTCATGTTGGAACTTGAGTATTAGGGGTAAAAACACATACATTCATTATATTTGATAATTTATGGAGTGTGGTCTGTATAGGTACAACCCCATGTGGGTAGAGTTGTGGGTGTGATGAGGCTAACTATCGGATGAAGGAGGTGGTATTAAAATTTAGTGAGTATATGTACATGATTTTATATATTTCCTCATTGAATAATTCTTTTTTGTATTTATATATAGTAT
The DNA here is from genome assembly GCA_963277665.1 of Viscum album. Classification (NCBI taxonomy): domain Eukaryota; kingdom Viridiplantae; phylum Streptophyta; class Magnoliopsida; order Santalales; family Viscaceae; genus Viscum; species Viscum album. The sequence goes on along the minus strand of OY728119.1, from coordinate 1,788,981,728 downwards.
TAGATGTACTCTAATAATTATTGTAGGGAACAAGTTATTTCTATTGATATTAAAGCATGAGTCAAATCATAGATGTATTAGTGATATTGAGTGGAGTATTAATTAGGACTACGATAGTTGATAAATCAACAAAGTAATTACATTGAGTTTCAGATTCAGACTTCATTGTGGTTATTGGATGATCTCATAATGCCTTTTAGAGTACATGGATTGTGATTAGGTGATGGGATGGTGCATTTGTACGTGTGGCCGATCATTTTTGAAAATAGTCAAATTGAGATGTACAACCTATGTTTTTCATATATAATTTAATGTGATGAGTTAGAAACTTTCCTATGTGTATCGATGGACCATTAGACATTTCTTTCAGTAGGTGATTCTGATAGTGGGGAGCACCTTGCCATAAAATCCGCAATTAGGAGAATAAAATTATAGTGGGGAGAACCATAATTCTAAGAATCAATTTATGGATTCTGCCTTATATTTTTGGGGTATATAGGTATTTTTGAGCACCATATCAATGTTTTTGTGATGGTTATTTGTGATGGATTTGGTTTTAGTGAATATTTTTCATTATGATTAGATTTTCATAGTGAATAACATCTTAGAATTTGAGGATAAAATACAATGATTTGATTATGAATCGGTGATTGAGATAGGTCAGTTTTGATGGTTTAATGACTATCATGGAATTTTTGGTATAAGATGTGCTATGGTTGGGAATTTTTAACAACCCAATCCTTTATGGGTTATGAAATTCAATATAAATTTGATTATTTTATCTAGTGATAAGACTTTCTTAAGAACTAAAATTCAGATAATGGTTTTGAGGTTTATAATATCTCAAGGAGTTGGTTAATGGTTATGGATTGAGGCTTAAGAATTTTTTGGGTGCATTTGTGGAAGGTTGAGTGAAACCGGGTTAACCTTATACTACATTTTATTATAGGTACACTTCCCCTAGGATTAACACACCATGGTGGATGGAAAATTTCTCATGTATGAGGGTATTTTGATCTTGGTGAGCATGATACCTTTGTTGGTGTTTTTGGTGGGATTTCATCAATGGGTTTTATACTAAGGGAAATGTCTCGTAGTACCATGGCATGGTGAATGTTGTTTTAGTTTTTAATACACTAGGGGAGAGGGTTCTATTCCATGGTTTTTGGAATTTTGGCTCACCGAGATCGATGGGGTATGATTTTTGTGGCGGATGTGGCACCAAGGATAAGTGTTTAGGTCTTATGGTGTGTTCCTATCAGAATTTTTGGAGAGACAATGTAAAGTTGAAGTCATGGTGACAATTCTGAGGGACTATGGGGGGAACCACACTATGTAACTGGGTGTGGTGTGATGGTATAATCCACTACAAACAAATCCCAATGAGTACATGCACATATTTCCCGTAATGTAATTCCATACCTTTTTTGGGATAGAGCATGATGGTTTCTATGTTATGGATCCTACCAAGGTGAAGGTGGGGCATATAATATAGAAAAATAATTAGGGGAGAAACCCTCATCATGTTCCTCAATATATTGAGGGTACATGGGTCACCTAGGGGAGTTCCACCACATCATTATCTAAGTTATGAGATGGTGAAAATCCCTTTAAAGTTTTTCTTAAAAAAATAATGGGATATCCCTAATTTTACTTAAAACCACCTTTTCCTTTTTATTTTTCACTCTAACATGGATGACCCTTCTAATCATCTTTAGTATCCAAAAGTTGTTGTGGTTTTTGTGAGATTCCTCTAGAGATTAGAGGTGATTTCTCTCAGATTTACTCTCATTCTCCAATTAATTATACTTTATTTATTTTAAACTATCTCTGTTAAGGTTTGGAGATTATTTTCAATGACGCATGGTTGAAATAATTCTTGATTATGGGAATTTTTCTTATAATTGACAAGGGGAAATCCTGGGATAATGATCACTAAACACATATTTTTAGGTGGATTTATTCAATGAATTTATATAACTAAAATTAACAGATTATTTTAATCTTTGTCACATGTTATGTATATTTATTAGGAATGAACTAGGAATATTTCATGGACCTTCCATGAGTGGTTGGTCATTATTTCAGTTTTATGAGGCTTCCTTAATATATTCTACTAATTTTTCATATTTGAGTAAAAATTTCAATTAATAAAAAGTTTTTGAATATAAAATGATTAATTTATTTTAATTTCATTATAATAATTTATTAGATGTTGCTGAGATAGTTTCTTGGGAGTTTATGTGATTATTTTCTGATCCTAGGTAGTGACGGTCATTCTTAGTTTCGAAAGAAATAAATCTAAATTTAAGGAATGTATTCCTTATGCATTGAACATTTAGTTTATGATTTTGATATATGGAATTTGATATATGGTCTCACCATTGAGTGAAATTTATCTTTTAAATTAATTGAATTTTTTCATTAATTTATTTCTCTTATGGATAAAATCTATGTATTAATGGTTATCACAGACACTCCAATAATAGATGATTCCTTTGTTGTTGATAGAAGATGCCTTGATAATAAATGTAGACCCTGATAATGATGGTATCTTAGGGGCATGAATTAGATGAGGTGAACCCTACTTAGTGGTCCTTATTTTAAGTTCCTTTGATGCCCCTTTATTTAAGAGAGTGTTACTTTGGGAATAGATGACTTTAGAAGGCCATTATAGATCCTTGATATGACTGAGGGGTTATTGTTATTCCCCCACTTTTATAAGATTTATTTGGTGAGTATAGTCTAGGTATGATTTATGGATAGGTTAGTTGCATATGTACTAATATAATATGACCCTGAGAAGAGATATGTGCAATATTACTGGTCTTTATAGTATTACCAGGGTTGCATTTCTTGTGAGGACAGTAAGATCATAATGTGGTTATGTTAAGAACATGAAAACCATGGTGTGTTCCTAAATTATATGTTAACCCTCAATAAGATTTATATATAAGATAATGAGTATATATGATCGGGGTGCTACCATATAAATTGAGTCAGTCTTGGGAGCTTTCTTTGGCTCTAGTGATGATGATATGGTGTACAATTGAGAGGCCAAAAAAGGTTATGTCAGATGGGTTGGAAAATTATTCCAACCTTGTTAGTTTTTATTTATGAAATATTAGTACAGGTATTCACTTCCCTTGATTCTTGTAAATTTAATTTCTAGGTCACATCATCTGGGATTTGGTGCGTATTAGATGACACTATTAAATGAGTTGGTCAACCAAATTTGATCTAAATGTTGATCCTATCATTGTTGGAATGCTGGGGATGCTCCCAATGGTCCTACCGCTAAACCAAATATATAATATTCCTAGGATAATCTTTAGGATATGGAATATTCACACGATAAGTATATGATTCCCAAGATACTACCTAGGATCATACTAGTATGCCCCAATTATGTGGAATACCTAGGGCCACCCCCTAGGAATCAGTTTTATATCTGATGTTAATATAATATTTTCTAGTGTCACCCCACTATATATCAGATGCATGCATTCCACCTAATTAAATCCAAGAATTACCTCATATGGATTTGTCCATTTGTTTCTAGTACTACTTAGATGCATTGGATACTTCATAGGATCTAATTTTTAAACCTTATAATATATTATCATTATCCTTGACACTAGTTGTAACAATTATTGGATGTTCATGGAGACACTTTGACACTATATGAATCGAGTATAATTGATCCCAAGTTCCACATTATAACTGAAGGATTGTTAATTGGTATTTATTTATTCTTAGTATGTTTTTTACTTACTTGCCTAAGTATATCACATGGAAATATTTTGTATTTAATTATTCTAATTGGAACACTATTGGTTATTCCTTACTAAGATATACTCACACCATTCTTAGGAAAATATTCTACTTAGGAACCCGAGCAGTCCCCACTATTCAAAGGTTCATTTGGGTGGAGACCCCATGTTTCCGAATTTAGTGGATAAATCATACAGAGTTACATATTGGGATTGATGTATGGCTCAGGGATAGTAGTAAAACCCTGATTACATTCACTTTATTTTTTTTAGTGTATTTTTATTAGAAGTTTTTTGGATCAATCATTATATATTGTCACGACATTGAGTCAGTATGACTATTTGATTCTATATTTTATTTTTTAAAGCCTCTTATATTATTTATTGAATGTACTCTAAATATTTGTGACTGATGGTATTTAGTTTTTCGTTGGTTATTTTTCACTCTGGTATTTGGGTATAGTCTCCCCATAATAACACCCTAGAACCTTATTACCCGGAAGAAGCCTTTAACATACTAGGAGGTGTGCTTGAGGTCCTAATATCTCTCTAACTAGGTTATCAATTTTACATCCTAGGATGGGGAATTACACAAGTCATTGATATTCGAATGGTTTAGGAATAAATTGATGGAATTTTTAAAATCATGTATATATTTAGAGGAACTACAGAAATAAAAAATAATCCATCAAAATATCATCTTCAAGATGTTGAAATTTCATTACCAAAATGGAAGAGCTACAATATACTACTCAAAATCAATGTTTCGGTAGAGTAATGTCTGGTTGACTTTGGTTCATCCTTATTCTCATTGGACGATCTTAAGTGTATGGTCAACTAAGTATATAGAATATTTAGTAATTTTTATCTAAATTGTTATAATGCCTTTGGAGTGATCAGAAAAATAGATGACAACATCTCGATACAAAATGAGTGTTTTCATTTCATATAAAAAGTGAGGCACATTCCATTTCTCTAGAAGAACCTCATATCTTGGGGAAAATAGAATAATGTAGGTTATGAAACAATATTTTCTATTATAGTTTGGAAGGTGACCTGAGGGTCTATGGTTGTGGCCTGAGAAGTAAAGGATTAAACCCTTTACCTGACTATAAGTTTATCTGAAAGTGTTATGGGTAAAATTTCATCTATAGAGGATTCATAGGTCTGACATTATAGACTTGGTCAGCTTGGTGATAAGAACTTGAAAGTTCCAATAAGAAAGGGAATACTTAATTTCTATCACAAAATAATTAGAAAATGTGATATTTGTGTACTATGAATAAAATAAGGATGAACAGAATAATTTGGGTACCCCAATTAGGGTCTCGGGTAGTGGTGGGCATGCCTCTTATAAGGATGAAATATTTAGTGGAAAGAAAAATAGCCATGATAGTGACGGTTTCAACTCTGTACCTTCAAAGAGAATACCACCCAATTATTATTATATTGTTCCTAGAAATGTGTTTACCAGATCGTTGTCTAAGGTGTTAAGGAAGGTGGATACATATATCATGAAAATATTTAGTCGACATAAGTCTCAATTTGAGTGGGAGGCTACAGGAGACTCTGATTATGGAAATGATATGTCATACTATGATCTCTAGACCAGTGTTTGGTGGATGAGTGAATATCTATTTGTTTGACCCCATCCGCCACATCTTATGTACTTTTATCTTTCTTCTTAATAAATGTTCAGAAGCTTTGATTTTGGATGGACATATCTGGTATGAATAAAATAATATTTCGTTCAACCTTATTGGTTGGAAGAACAAATCATGGAATTTGGATATTTCTCGCCCATATATATAGGGGATATCCCTGTTTTTATATCACGGAATATCTCTTTACATTTTCATATTAATTGAAAATTTGGCAAGGAAGGTTTGAGTACATTTTCTTAAACACAAGACAAACATTTTCAACTTTTTTTTGTGTAATAAATCCATAGTATAAAGGGAAAGTTGAAAAAACATAAATGTCCTTAGATAAAATAATTATTTAGAATATAGAAAAAAAAATTCTAGAATTTAATTTAGAAGAATGAAATCAATTCCGATATGACAGTACATGAAACATTAAAAAAATTTGTGGTTGAGAGGATGAATTGGATTTTAACCAAGACCTAAATATGTATATATGTGTACTCTATAGTTAATACGGAATTATGGGAAGAAATGATCAATATAGTAGCATAATTAACAAATAGAAGTACAAGTACTGCTATGGGGAAAGTCTCCCAGAAGAGATATTCTTTAGTATGTGTTGGAATTAGTTCCCTGGAACCGACTAATTTTTACACCCGATTTCTTTTTTTTCATAGACATTAATATTGATATATTCTTTTCCCCATAATTATTATCCTTTTATGTGATTTAAAAGTTTTATTATTCTATAGTACTAGTCACATTGATAAGTTCATAGTAGTTCCCTACTATAAAAATATAGTATCTCTAAATCTATATCCTATAATTGTATTTAATTATTGGAACACAATACAAGAGTTTATGAATGACCCAAAACATTAATATTCTTGGAATAATCAATGCATAAATATGTTTTATATTAAACATAGGAACATAAAATAAATCATATAATGTCCATGGAAATATTATTATCTCTTCTAGAATATCTTTTAAAATATAATATAGTTCACTAGTAGGTTTCCTAAGGAATGGAAAAAAATAAGGTCGAGCTCTAATGATCGGTTATGAGTATAATAAAGTGGAATTTGTTATAACAAAATTAGGCATAAATAATTTGAAAAAAATCAATAAATTATCAAAATAATGACAATATAAAATGTAACCGAGTTAATTCTATATCCATTTAAATAAATAAAAACATGGATAATAATTATTGATCCTATACTTATTGAATGCATAATGTTCGATATCATAAAAATATCATCAATTCCATATTCCAGGACATCATATATAAATGGGTAAGGCATATGAAAATAACCTAACTAGTTTGTTTCATGAGAACAACCAATACATTGAGGGTCTATCTATACTAGGCCCCACCCATCGATAATTCTGTTATAGCCTTCAGCATATGAGCTAATAATACATTTCAAAACACTCTCAAAGTAACGTATTACTTAATCATGGGAAAATTGAAATATGAGTATCTTTATGATTTAAATAAAGAACATAGATACTTCCCCTTTCAATGGAGTAGTGTATCTCTCTAGGATAATATCCTAAAAAATCAACTTTGAAACTATTGGGTATTTTAAATGTAATAGAAAGTACCCTTTTAAAAGAAATAAAGACAAGTTTGTGGAGAGGGTACTTTAAAATATTTGGGTTCTCAATAAATGATAATGATTGATTTTAATATTTATTAATGGTAAGATACCAAAGAAATGTTTTTAAAGTCCTCCATAAAGGTTCATAAATATCTTATGATTTATCTAATGCATATCCCTCATGAGTGTCCATCAAGATGTCCAGTCATAAGACCCCTCATCGAGCATTAAATGACGATTTAGTTTATACAAAACCTCTATTTTCAGGTTGATTACTCATAGGGGACTCTATTAAAAAACCTTTTATACTTTCTAGTTTCCTCAAAAGGATGTAATTTCAATGAAAACCAAACACAGTTTACTTTTTAAAATTTAATTTTTGGGCATTATTATGGATTAAGTAACATTTCAATCATACCCCTTGGAAATATTGAGATTTTAATTAAACTAAAAATAAAATGAATAAAAATATTCATGATATAACAAATCAAATAGGTAGTATATACTCCAAATAATTTTAATTAGAAGACCAATATAAAAAATGTTCCAATAAAACGAGTTTGAGATGAAAGGCCCCTTATCAAAAATCCTAGTTTCAAATAAAGCAATTGAATCTCATGTATGAAAATATAACAATATTAATTATTGATTTTGGGATATTATTAATATTAATATCCATTTATAATATTTATTAAAAATTATTATATACTTTTATATTAGTTATTTAGTACCTATTTTTGATATTGTGTGTGAGTAATCTCAATCATTTGGAACTAGTTTAACAATAAAAGGGTTCCTCTTTATTCATTTACAAAAGATAATCATTCATAGATAATTTAAGGTACTCTAATTAATAATTTATGTTTTTTTAATCATATTATCTCATCCATTATGTTTTTTAGTTATGTTTCATGAAAGTGGAATCAAGGATAACTTATTTCAGTAATTTTTGTGATAAAATAAGGTATTTTAATAATATGTTAAATACTTAATATAAAATTTCCGATAAACTAAAATAATAATTATTTACTTATTAAATAATAATAATAATAATAATTACTTTTCTATATTCATCTATGATAGAGTTTTATTGCATTGTTTAAGTCGTTAAGTTGACCCAAACATGCACATAGCATAATTTGATGGGTGAGTATGGGTATGAAATTGTATATTTTAACATAATGGAATTATAATTCAAAAAAAATGATATTGTTTTTGTTTTTTTAATTTTTAAAAATATAATTTAATATTTTTGGATAAATATTGGATATCAGGATGTAAAATGAAAAAGGTTACTTTGTGGAGAGGTAGTCCACATAGTGTAAAATTGAAATTTCAATTTCATGATTAATGAGAGGAAGTGGGGGTGGACTGTGATTAGTCTATTCATTACCATAATTATATTATGTATTTCAAATTTATTTTTCAATTCAATCTTTATAACAAATAAAGTTTGATGGTTGTGAAAAACCAAAGGTGTCACTTTGTGGAGGCGGTATTCTACCCAACACATGACCAAAATTGATCTATTTTTAATAATTGGATGGAAATGAATAAATAAGTGTTTTTGAATTGATATAATAATACTTGAGTATTATTTTGATACTCATGTCATCATATTACTATTGTTAGTGTGGGTTTGAAAGAGAAATATTAAGAATTGAAGGTAAGGGTTATGTAATACATATATCGATACCTTAAACTTCATATTGAATAATTGTTTAGGATTGAAGGATTTAGGAAAACTAATAGTGACTAGGTTCTTTAGTAAATTAAAGGTACATATAGGGGATTGAATTTTTTGTGGTTCATGGATATTTTAAAAGGAATTTGGAGTACTGAAAGGGTGAAGGTTATGGCCTTTTATAAGTGAATAAAAGGGACATTTTTTGTATACCGTTTATTTTTCAATGATATAAATAAACTATTAGAGAGTTAATTACTACAAAATTTTGATATAATAGAGTGCGGGATTATATTTGATCATTAAACACTCATTCAAGTATTTCCATACATGTTTTAAACATGTTATAATCCATTTATTCTTATATTTTTAACTTTAATCATATCTTTTTTTACTGGAGTAACTAGTACTTACCCAATTATCATATGTTTTACAAAACATATATAATAAAAAATTATTAAAAAATGGGCGTTCAAAACAAAAAATTAATATCCATTTAATCTAATTCAATTTAAAATTGAGAGATAAATAAATTTTAAAATAACAACTTTTATATACAGCAAAATATTTTTGTAGAAAAATATTGTTCTAACTATTTAGAGTTCTGAATATTATTTATTATTGATTACCAATTTAATTATGAATAATATATTTAGTTATATGGTTAATAATTATATAAAATTCAATTTTTATAAGAGACTAATTAATTTTATTATATAAAAATTACACAATATTAATAAAAAAATCTTTAAAAATTAACAATTTTACAATTATCATAGTGATTAAGATTAATCATAGTAATCATAATTTTATTCCAAAAAAATTACCTCATTATATAGTATGATCATTTTGATATAAAATATGAAATCAATTTTATTGGATTATGTTTTTACACATCATGAAATATAATTTTTTAATATATTGAAATAAATTATGTTTTAGTGTAAAATATTTCTTTCCTTTCCAAAATTATATACATAGGTATTGTAATAATAACATAATTATTTTAAATGATTTATTTTTATTATTAATATATATATATATATATATATATTTTAGAAAAAAAATTCAAAAAATGTTGTCATTCTTATCTTATGATAATTTCAAAAATATGGATATTTAAGCATCATCATTATTTTTTTAATAATCACTTAAAAATAAACAATTAAAAAAATTCCAAAACTACTTTTATGATAATAATTAAATTATAAATAAAAAATATAATTAATTTGGTTATATTAACGTTAAAATTTAACTTTTAAATAAATTCATGAATAAAGTCTATTTAAAATGAGTATTATCAATTTGTTTTTGGATATATTATTTTCCTATTATATTGGGGTCTAGGGTATTACGTCCCCCTCATAAATAATTTCATCCTCAAAATTGGATACCTATAAACAAATAAAAACTATAGGTATTCCTTTCTCATAGATTCTTCATTAATTGATAACACCTACTCTATTTTGTGATTTCGCCAAAGTAATTTCACTTGTTGAATTATCTAATTCTGTAATACCTACTCTCTATTGTTAAGAATATAGACATGTTATTCATTATAAGAAGATTCAGGTTCCAACTATATTCCATCATATGTGAGTATATGTTTTTGATCTTGAATGTATTTCCTCAATAATGAAACAGAGTGGACATCATGTACTATTGAAAGGTTGGGTGTCATAACCAATCAGTAAGCTATAGCTCTAATTCTCTCTAGAATTTTATAATTTCCAATTTACTTAGGGCATTCCTTCCCATTTTTAATAAATCATACTACTCCCTCCTACTGTGAAAAAAGTATGAATACATTATCCCCTACATGAAATTAAAATTATTTCCTTTTATTTTTATCATAAAAATTGTTTCAACTTCATACTGGTTTTCTATGATCCTTTATTGTCTATACATTCATAGTTTTTTCCTCTAAAAGTTCACAACCTACAATCTTCCTATATCTAACTTATTCCCCAAAAGTTAGAGTATGGCATCTATTCCAATACAATTCCATAAATTGTTCTATCTAGATTCTAAAATGGAATATTTTATTGTATGAAAATTACACCATAGGTTGACAATGATCCCATAATCTATGAAAGTCAAGAGAACATGATACTAATATGTTTCTTACTGGAATAAAAGTCATTTTATACTAGCAATTTGTTTGGGGATGATAGCCCAAGCATAAATATTCCTTGATGGTGGGAATGTTTTGAAGACTCTTGCATAATTTCAATGTTAACTGAGGTCCATGATCAGATACAAGTGATATGGTTCCAAATGAAGTCCCACAATTTCATTAATATAGATCTCTGAAAAATCATCAAGGGGTAAGTATGCCCTTTCTAATAAGAAATGTGTAGACTTCATAAGGCAATCAATGATATACCATATAACATTTTCATTCCTTCGAGTCATTGAAATTACAGTGATAAATTTCATTGTAATATTGTTCCACTTAAAAAAATTTATCAATAGAGGTTTCAATACTCCCAAAGGATGTTATATTTCAGTAATTTCCTACTATAACCCTAAGCACCTATGAACATAGTCTCTAATTTTCCACTATATATCATCCCATCAGAAATGTTATATTAAATAATCCCATATAGTTTCACTACCACATTCTATAGAGAAATTTGATCTATGTGAATTATTTAGTAGTTCAATATTCACATCAGGTATTGGATGGAATGTAAAATCTGTTTCCAAATAGAAACAATCCATTTTATAAATGAAGTCGCTCAATTTCTGATAATTAACTACTTTAATACTCTTTTTTATCTTTATCATCCTCATTGTACTTCTATATCATTTCTAGTAAATATGGTTTATAAATTTATTAAAAAAGGAATGATTCCTCTTAATTAAAAATTACCCTATACCTCTTTACTGGATCCTTGAATATAGGATCCTTATTAATCCTTTTAACTATCACAATTCAACACTCCCTCCTATTTGATGCATCAATGACCTTAATTTCCTTTATAGGGTGGTATTGTATCAATAAATCATAGTCCTTAAATAGTTTAAACCATCTTCATTGCCTCATGTTGGTCTATATAGAAGATAAAATATACATTAAACATGTGTGGTCCATATATATGCCTCATATTTCTCTATATAGATAGTTCCTCCATATCTTCAATGAAAATGTTACTACTATAAACTCAAGTACATGAGTACGGATAATTTTATTCATCAATATAAAATTAACTTCAGGCATAAGAAACCACTATGTTATTTTTTATAAGGAAACAATCTAGTCATTAACTTGATGCATCACTATATATTATAAAACCTTCCTATCCCAATGGAAAATTAAATATTAGTGCATTAATAGATCTCCCCATTAGCTCTCTAAAAATATATTCACATTACATGTATGATATGATTTTAACCACTTTATATGTCAAATTGGTATGGGAGTTTTTTGATTAGATATTTTTTTGAACATACAACTAATTCTAAACTGTAAAACTAAAGAAACTATATATCTCAGTTATATTCATAAATACATGACATTATTTTACAATTTTTTTCATAAAATCATCAATAGATATTCCATAAGTGGAGATAATTAATACAAATAGGAAAATAAACTTCACTGGTCTAAAACTGACAGTGACTGAACTTCCCATATATTTCATTTTCTATGAGCATATGAAGAATTATTTATTGATGGTTCTAATTTTGTATATATATTTTTGAGTATATCAATATATCATAAATGTATACATGGTGATGTAATCAAGTTAATACATGAATACTATTTTAATCACATCCTTAAAAACATAAGGTTTATTAGTGAATCCGATGAGAATAACTATAAACTCATAATGTTCATATCTTCTATGAAATGTCATCTTCGGTATATCTTCTTTCACCACCCTTAAATAATGATAAACAATGTGTAGATTGTTCTTTGAAAAATATTTATTTTATTTATTGTTACCAAGTAAGTCATAAATGTGTGGAAATAGATACATATTCCATTACGTAATAGAATTTATCTCCATCAAATAGATGTACAATCTTATAGACCCATCCTTATTTGTCATAAATAAAATAGTGGATCTGCATAGTGAAATAATGGGGAATATTAATCCACTATTTCACAACTCGTTTAGTTATTTTTTCAAAACAACCAAACCCAATGGTGCCACTCTATTGGGAGTTTTAGATATGGGTCTTACATCAACAATGCGTTTTATGGAAAAATCAACTTCACACTCAGTCAGATAACTAGGTAATTCCTATGGAAAACATCATTGAATGTTTTTACAATGGTTATATCCAATTTAATGAATATGTAGTTCTGATCCATAGATAGTTCTTTATATTCCAATTATCCCCAATTATAATTATTGTGTGCTATTATTGGTGGGTCTAAAAAATAGCCAGGAGGTGAAGCCTCTCCCTTTAAAAAAAGTGATTTTATCCCCCTTCACAAATAGTAACATTCTTTGTGAAATAAATTATTTATTTTTTACAATGAAATCCAATCTACACCAAAGAATAATTCAAAATTGACCAAGGTATAACAATAAAGTTTTCCCCTAGGTAATATCTATGCATATCTCAATAAACCATCATTATAATAACATTCATGTTTGGGGTCTTAACTAAAAACTTGTTTATCATATTTTTATAGGATAATTCAAAGTTATCAATAAACATGAATGATATAAATTAGTGTTTAGAAGTTTAATAAAATAAATCGTTATCTAAATATGATTTTAGGATCAATTTAAATTTCATCACTCAATTTTGAACTTCAACCTCAGCAATAGTGATAACAACTGTATATTCCTACTATGTTATCATTTTATAAGGTAAATTCCTTACTGATTGGGAAAACATTTTCTATTTTTCCGTATCATTTTAATGTTAAATAATTAAACATCAATAATTTATTCTTTTCCCTTTATTCAAAAACATGACGTCCTTTTTCTCTACACCTAAAATAAACTTATATTTCCTTAAATAAATTCTATGAGTGTTTCATTCCACATTAATTATGTATGAGAAATTCCAATCTCACTTTCCTCCCGTTAGAAAAAGTAATTTTTGTTATAATCATCAAAATAAAACTTCCCCAAATTTACTTTGAATACTTATTTCTTAGAGAAATCAATTTATATTTTATTGGGAATTGAGAATATATCCACATATAATGAAAATTATTGAGTAAATAACACCCTTTTATGGTATTGCTATAGTCCATCAAAGAAATTTTAAATCATTCATTCCTATATATTTATATAATTTATAAGATGTACAACAAAAATTGTATGGTTATCCTAATTGTAAAAAAAATTATCCTCCACCTTTTTTTGAAATTGAGGAATATCCTTTCCATTTCATCCATTTTCTAATGGGGAATTTATTTGTCATAGAATATATTTTTAAATGTTCTATATTACTTATGATTTTTCTGTACAACCTCTTTAGTGCTCTGAATTAGTGACCAACATTTTTCTATATCTCCACTTATATGATATAGCTCTATAAAAACTTATTCCATTTTTATAATTCACAAAGTGAGAAATATCTTTTCAATAAAAATCATCAATTTCTCAATAACCAATGGATTAATAGTTTCATTAAGTAATGGAGGTTGTTTCCACATGAAGTGATCCAACATAGTAATACCACAATATGTATCATGTAGTTTCTCTATAAGGTTGAGGTTATTTTTCATAACCTATTCCAACTATCCTAATATGGTTATGACTTGATAAACTCTAACTCCATCATAATTGAATTTTTAAGGAGGATCATTAATATATTAACTATGTGTGTTGATTTGATTCACATTCATTCCACTAGTCCCTGTCTCTTAAAACTGGAATTCACATTATTAGTGAATGTTATTTAATTGTAAAATATAATTCATTTTAGGTTTTATAGGAAAATACCATTAAAACCTAATATTTTTTCATAATATTTTTGATTTATCACTAGTTTATTCTAAATATAGTCCCAAAAGTTTTTACTAAACATTCTAGGATACTAAATGTATAAAAAAGTCTATAGAAACCATGATCCTATAATTATATTACATTTCTTTCTATATAATAAAAGTCTTGAAGTTTCTAATAGATTAGTTTCCTTGGATGACTAGATGCAATTATATTTCAAACATTACACTTGAGAACATAAAATTTAACATTAAAACTCTATGAGAACATTCTTATAACCTGTAGTAGATCCTTAAAATTACACATAGATATCCTCTTCGTTTCTTAGGGAATGGTAAAAAATAGTGGTGAGATCAGATACTTATTAAAAATTACTATATAATGGAAGTGACCACAACATATTCATGAAAGAACTAATATTAAAAAGGAAATAAAATATCACAAAATGAGATAATTTAATAAAAGTAAGGGAATACTATATCCATGATAATAAAAAAACATGGATTATAATTAAAAATCTCATATTGAGGGAATGAATAATACTAAACATCATTAAGATACTTTTAAGGAATTGTGACAATAAATGATACATTAATAGGTTAGGCATATGAAAATAACCTTGAATGTTTGTCTCATTATAACTACTAATGCATCAAGGGGTTATCATTATCAGGCCCTACACATCATAAATCACTCCAATGAATTCATCATATGAGTTAATAATTCATTTCATAGCATTACCAAAGGAAAATATTACATAACCATAGAAAATAGAATAATACTTATCTGTATGATTGAAATTGAGAAAAAAAAATATTTCTAAATTCAATGGAATAGTGGGTTTTTCTAGGAGAATATCCCGATGATCAACTTCGAAACTATTGGGTATTCTCAATATAATAGTAAGTATCATTTTCAATGAAATAAAAATAAGGTGGTTTAGAGGGTACTTTTAATGTTTTGGCTTATCAATATAATATAGTAATTGTGTTCAATATTTTTATGTGTTAAGTGACCATGTAAATAAAAGGGAAACCCTTCATTACAATTTATAAAAATCTTTTAAATTATTCACTATATATCCCTGGTTAGTTTCCATTAATATGTGTAGTCTTAGGCCTACTCATCATGCACCGAGTGAATATTATGATGATAATTAACCAACCATTTTTAGGGTCATTTACCCTAGGTGATTTTTTCCACAACTGCATCCACCCAAAATTATCCAAATAGGGATAAAATTTCCATGAAAACCATACACACATTACATTAAAAGAAATTAATATTTTTACACATTATTATGTCTTAGGTAACATTTCAATCAAAACCATTTTAAATATATAGGTTTTAATTGTAATTAAAAGTCCAAAAAAATAATATTCAAAATATAATAAATTAAGTAGAATGTATATACACCATATATTTGAAATTAGGTCCAAAATATAAAACATGTCACAAGAAAAGGAATTTGTGATGAAAAGTCCATTTCCTAAATTCTGGTTTTAAAATACAGAATTTAAATCTCTTATATGAAAAAATTACAATCTTAATTACAATTTTCAATAACTTATTCATATTTATAACCTTTTATAAACATCATTTATAATTAATCTCTACACATATATTATGTTGTTATTATATATTTTTGATATCTCATGTGAGTAATCTAGTTTCTTAATATTTGTGTTATTCATTATTCTTATTCCACATTTCATCATTCTTATGGAATTTAGGGTACAAGTACTGATAAATTATGTTTATTTTTAACTATATTCTCTCATCCCATAAAATTTATAGATATATTATTTGAATGTGGAATCATTATCGACTTATTTTTTATAATTTTATCAATTAAAAATGATATTTTAACAGTAAGTTAAATACTTAATATAACCTTTACAAAACCATAAAAATCATGATTTTATTATGAAATTTTATCAATATTAGTAATTATGTTCCCATTTTCATCTAGGATATGGTTGTCTAGAAATGTTCAAATTGGTGGTTTGACTGAGACATACATGAACATACCATAATTCGATGGGTGAGTATGGTTAAGAAATATTTTATTTTAAAATAATATCATTATAATAGATTAATAACGATATTATTTACATTTTTCTATGGTTTTTAAAAGCCATTAAGGTTTTTATATAAATATTTAAAATCATGATGAATAATTAAAAAAATATACTTCATAGAGTTGGTAGTTTACATGACACATGGTTAATGTCTTCATTTATAAAAAAATGAGGGGAAATTAAGGTGTATTATAACATGTAGCTTCATAACAATAATTATATTCTATATATTTCATTTTTTTAATACCGTCCTTAAAGATATCAAATAGAGTTGTTATTTAGAAACCAAAGATGTTGTTTCAGGGAGGCAGTAATCTGACCAAATCGTGATCAACGATCTTCTATTTTTTTCTATGAGAATAGAAAGGAAAAAATAATGGCTTTCAAATTAATATAATAACACTTTACAATCATAGTGAAATTTATGTCATTATATTACTATGGTTTTCATAGTTTTAGAAGAAAAATATTAAGAAGAAAATGTGAGGGGTAAGTAATACTTATGTTGAGACCTTGAGAATTATTATGATGAACTCCTTTGAATTTAAGAAATTATGATATCTTGTAGTGACCTGAGGATTTATTTGATGCATGGTAATTCTAGGAGAAGAAAATTGGATAGATTTTTAATTATATTTAAAAGGTAAAGTGGAGCATTCAAAAGGTGGATGTGATATCATTTTACATGTGAAGAAAAGGGAATTTTTGTGAATACTTCTTAATTTTTAACGATAACATTAAACTATTCCAGAGCCAATGATTTATAAAGATAGAAATAAAAGAATATAGTGAGAACATAGGTCAATAAAGCCATAAATAATTATTTTCAAACATTTTTTTGAACATGTGGGGAGTTATTTTCTCTTATATTTTATCTTTTACATTCTTTTGTTTCTACCAGGGTAATTAGTTTTTACCAAAGTTAATTATGTTTTATTAAAAAAATTAATTAACCAATATTTTAAAATTCTATTTTTGAAATACTTATATTCAATATCCTTTTAATATAACTAAATATCTAAAAAATTAAAAAATAACTTTTATGTTAATATATATATATAAAACACTTTTTTCGAACAATGTTTTTTTCACCATTAAGTGTTCTTAAAAATATTTAGTAGTAATTATAAATCTAATAGGTTATAATTTATATAATTATTGGATAAAAAATTATTTTAATTCCAAATTTGACACGAGATTAATTTTTTTATTAGATAAAAACTTTGCAATATAAATTAAATAATTATTAGAAAATAATATTTTCACCATTTTCATGGTCATTATATTTAATCATAGTAGTCATATTTTTGTGCTAAAAATTGATATTTAACTTATTACCTAATAAGACAATACAGATATATAATATGATATACTTTTTTATTTAATTATTGCATGGACTAAAAAATATATTTTTTAATATATGTTAATAAATCATTTTTAGAGAAAAATATTAATTTTATATCAAAAATGATATACATGGATTTTATAAATACAACATAGTAATTTTATAAGATTTATTTTAATTAGATATATATTATAAAAATTATTAAACAACAATCAATTCATTGTTGTATTATGATAATGTCATAAAAGTGATGATTTTAGTAATATCAGTATTTTAAGTATTCACCTAAAAATATACCACTTCCAAAAAATCCAAAAAAAAATCTTTATCTAATTTTGAAATCGTAATTCCTAAAATGAATTCAATTTAGTGAAATTAAAAGTAAAATTTATTTTTTTAATAAATTCATGAATTAAGACTTTTTAGAGTGCATATTATGTAATTGTTTTGGGATGTAGTGTTTACATACTATAGTAGCATCCTGGGTGTTATAATCATTTTTTTGAGAACCTTGATATTATATGATTCTATTTTTAAAATATATGTTATATTGTCTTTTGAAATTATCTTATCGGACATAGATGATGCAGACCATCAGGTGTTGGATACTATTAAGAGGATGAGACTTCATATCGTAATGTTTGAGCATGGTAATATCTAATTTGAGAGATTATGAGGGATAAACCATAAGTAGAATTTATACATGTTTTTGTTTAATTTAACATTCATATTTGCGAAACATGTGTAAGGTTCTATAGTCATTAATATTCTCATTAATACCTATCACGACTTGTGTACTTTGATGTATTGACAAAAACTATGATTCCATATATTTTCAACAAAGTACGATACATTTGGTGTGTTATAAATGATATGTTATTAATGAATAGTTTGAGGAAGTATTTTTCACTTAAATATTAGGGAATTTATTTATCTCAACCATTTTATTGAAATGAAACTATAGAACTAATTTATGTGGTCATGGTTGGTGTACACGTTCATTTATATAATTCAAATAAAGACATATTATTCATATAGTTTGCTTAAATGAGTATAAAACCTATGTGATGATATATCAATAAAAAGGGGATTATATTAAAAAGTAGTTTTCAGGTATGGTTGTTGATATTTTGGACTTATCTTCTTTATCTTGGGCACCTTTACATGTTTCTAGATACTTATATTGGACTTTATGAACTATGCCTAACTCCACTAAGGAAGAATCCTATAGGGTCACACAAGTAGTATTTATATCGATCTAAATTATATACTATATGAATTTAATTATTTGTAGAATTATTATTCTCCATACCATAGAATAATTTTTATTTGGTATTTTTTATATCAAATATTTAGGCACCATTTTTATATGTGAATTAAATATTAAAATTAATATTTATTATGTATACTATGGATATTATAAATATAAATATATATTGAATGAATAATATTTATTAATTTAGGTTCAGTAATTGTGAAGGAAGAATTGAAATATAAGTTATCAGGTCTGGTAGGAATGATATATTAAATATCAATTAATTAAATATTAATTTATATAAAGAAATTATATTTATATTATCATAGAGTATAGAAAAATTAATGTAAATAATAACAATATTATTATTATTTAGGCATGAGGTTCTCCAAAAAATAAAAACTCTTAAAAAGAAACATGTCAAGTTCCATGTATTAGATAGCATTAATTTCCTTTGATCCCATCCTTGACCCTATTCCACATTAAGTCCTGTGAAAATCATTTCAAAAAAACTTGGGGTGAGCATAAAAAGCTCAGCAAGGGATACAAAAAGAATGAAAACTGTTAGTTTTTTCAAAGCAACAAGTAAACCATGTATACATTATCAAAGTAATGGCTTTCACCTTTAGGATGTAGTAAAAACAATTTACTGAAAAAAATATCATTACTTATCCTTTTGTAACCAAAATATTACCATAAAACCCATATAAAGAACACATAACATATAAAGGTAACTTGGGACATAAACATACTTAAATGGAATAACCATACAGTCGACTTCCATACATACTTAATGGAATAACCATACGACCGACTTCCATACCCAATGCATTGGAGGTTATAACGTAACCACCCGTCCTGGTATTCACGGCACCACACATCATATGGTTCATCACGTAACCACCCGTCAAATGTCTAAGTACCATTATAAAATCATAAGACATAAAACAAATATAATGGAAAGAAACAATTTCCACACTTTGATCACAATATATCACATAAATATATTGACATAACAAATCCATTATAAAAACCATTTTCAATACCAAAATACATAAAAGAGTATATGGTATTTATTTCATTTTAAAAACATTACGACATGTTGAGGAAGCCAAAGACCAAATAATACTCTCGGCGGCGGAAAAGGTCGTTTTCACCGCGTACGTTAAAAGAAACATTCCTTTTTGTCGTTTTAAAAAATGAATCGTCGAAAAAGATTCCTTTTGTATAAAATTAAAAGTCAAAGCGGTTTATACACCGTATAAAATAAATTTGTGTATAAAACAAAATATGGCTCAATGAAAGGAGATTGAGACGAAGTCCCTTACAAAGACAGAATCCTTAGATTAAGGATAAATAAATTACATAATTATGTGTGACAAACTAATACACAAAATATAAGTGGATATTAAGAGTAAAACAATCATAGGACATTCACACATATTCATATAACTACATATTTCAAGGAGTACAAGTTTATCCCAAAGAATCAAAATTGGGTTAAGAAATTCCCTTGCAAAAATTCGGCAGCCTAAAGGTGTCACTTAAAAATTAAGAAAATGAGTTGATGAGAGATAAAAAGGGGTATCTCATCACTTGGAAATAACATTTATAGCAACAAGGATATATATGAACATATCCCATCATAATAATATTAAAAGACTTAAAAAAGAAGTCTTTTAAAATGAGAAGGGTGAAAGGTTCCCTTACCGAATTGGGTAACTTCCGAAACGTACACCCCATGAAAGAAGGGTCATAAAATGAAGATATAACTACCGATAAATGAGATTATATTATACAAATATTAAAATAATGGGCATTACATATACCAAACAAAAGGAAATAGTGGCCAATGTATCATGAATCCCACAGGAATAAAAAGTGAGATGAAAATCCCCTTATGAAAATTTGACAGCCTAACGGCGCCACATAAATCATAAAAAATGGATTGATGAGATCAAATAGGGTATCCCATCATACTAACAAAAAATTTACCGAAAGAGGAATATAAAAGAACATCCTCCAACATAAGAAATATGAGCTTAAAATAAATGACATAAAAGAGAGTACTTAAAAAAAGGGAGGTCGGATCCCTTACCTCGGGCCCGACTTGACTCGATCGTTCTTTAACGTCCTAAATAATAAACATGAGTTAATTTCCACTTTCATAAGAACCTTTTTCATGTTCATTATTCCTTTTATATCACTTATTTCCATGTTATAAACATTATGTAATCATTTAAGTTAATAATGGTTGTTTTTTCAATATTTGGTTCTTAGGTCGAAAGTGGACTTCTTACAATTACATGTTGTTCGTGTGGTAAAAGGTTAATTATATCTAGAATGATATTCATGATTTGTATATCATATATATCATATATATCCATAATATACATGTATTTATAAAATTACATAATCATTTAGAGGTAAGAAATGATATGCACCGTTCATGGAGACGGTAAGCCGTACGTACGCATGAATGCTACTTTCATTTCTATGTCATATTAATGGAATTAAAACCAAATGAGAGGTGTGTATATCTTCATTACAGGATTATATTCATCATTTATATGTAACATAAATCATATATAATAACTTTAAATCCATCCTTTATACATCCAACATAAGGCATTAATGAATCAAATCACTTTGAGGGGGCGGTAGTCTGCACTTCCTAAAATGAAATTATCGTGTTTACCCATAATGGAAACCATAAAGGTATGCCACAAAATAAAAATACAGAAGAATAAGTAAAATATAAACATATTATATATCATATATAAATATAGTGACATCTTAGTGTCCACCTTTGAAGGTGTTATATGAGTGTTGAACAATCATCGTTTCGTGAGGCAGAAATTCTCCATCCACAGAAACAGTAGGTTCTTTAACCATTTTATGTAGGTGTGTGTAATTGTTGCTCGAATGTTTCTTATAAAAAAAATATTATTATATTGAAGATACTGGAGTTGTTACAAAAGAAATGAATAAAAAGAGTTTATGGGGTTGGAGAAGCAAAACAAAACAAAAGAGCACAAGTGAAGACATTACCTTAAAATCTGGTAACTCTTTTTGATTTGAGCTCAAAGGCATCCTTGGGAAGACTTCTGCCCAAAGTGAGGCTTCTGAGAATAATAGAGGGATGTGGATAGACAAAATGGGTAGAGATTGGCCGAACCAAAGGCTTCAGAGGTGTGGGTAAGGTGATAGTGGTGGGGGCCTTTCATAAGAGGAGAGGAGGGGCACTCTTGGAAAGTAAAGAAATGTTACTTTATTTTAAAAAGAGTTTCGGATTTAAAAGGTCCCACATTGATATAATTATAGGGTAAGGTGATAAGGGTTAGAAATATACCCATCCAATAGGTTTTTGACAAGTGTAGGTTTTAGGTTTTACATTATCTTTTCATTTTATTTAAATCGTTAAATAATGAGGTAATCACTGCATCATCATGATGTCATAAATAATTTAATTTATTTAATGTCTAAAAATTATAAAACAAATACTATGATATATGAAATCTTTTTATCTTTCCAATTAATATTTATATTCAAAAATCTTATTTTTATAACCCTATTTAAAAATTGTTTTAGTAAAACAACTCATCTTTGTGTCATTTTTACTTTTACATTAAATAAAAAGATAATAATGTCATTTTCCTTCCAAAGTGGCTTCATGGGGTCCCCATGTTGACCCATGGATTTTCTTGTTCGTCCATGACACATACAATAAGGGTAGGACATGTTTCAAGCTTATCTCATATTATTAAAACATTATTTTTACCTTAAACTACATTAATTACCTCTAATCGCGATTAAGAACTTAAAAGTTACTATTCACCAAAAAATTATTTTAATTCCATTGAACCACATTTTACTTATTAATGACAACCATGTATGTGGGATTTTTGAAATTAAAAACACAAAGGTGGTAAAATTTCATTTAAACGGAAAATCAGTTTTTATAAGTACCACTTAGTGGTTTCACTATTCATCAAAAATTGAAGTTCTTCAGAAAAATACCAAAACTTCACCCTAAGATATATTTGATATTCCTAATTCAGAAAAAAAGTCTATTTTAAAAAATTCAAAACATATAAGTTGCATTAATTAATTTAATAATTAATTCTAGCTGTCAGAGCAAATAGCGTGTTTTTATGAAACAATAAGTATGAAAAGATTGAGACTAGTTTAAGTCCGATTTGAAAGTGAAATTAATTCCAATGACCACAATTAGATTAAATGGTAAAAATATATTATAATTTAACTTTAAAACCAATTTAAAATATAATCTAATCATATAAATAAATTATATTAAAAAGTGGGTTTGATTTAAAATACAACATTTTCCACTATTCATTAAAAAATGAACTTTATCGGAAAAATACCAAAACATTACACAAAGTAAATTTTAATGTCCCGATTCTAAAAAAGAATTTTATTTTGTCAAATATAACACATAAAATTTTTAAAAAGTGTATTTAAAAGAGGTTCTTCATCAAAAGGTGGTTAATCAAACTTTTAAAGAATATTAGAATGTTTATGCTTAAAAATTGGATTCATTCGCATTTTTAATCCTCTAACATTTATTGTAAAAACTAAAAATATTTGACAGAAATACATAATAATTTTTTAGTTAGTTCCGTTCTTTCCCACCATTACAATGGCTAGGCGTTAACTACCATTTAAAATAATATTATTTTATTATTAGTGTGCAGCGTTAGATTTCAAAGGAACTCGTTGTCGTGTATTGGGTACGCCATCGAGCATAGAGTTCCCTTTAAAGTAATATTAATATTTTTTTCACAAATACGGATAAATATAAATATTTCATATTCTTTATTTACCTGGGGTGTTACATCCTTCCCCCCTTTTGGAAATTGCGTCCTCGCAATTTCCAAATTGGGCTTGGAAACTCCATTGAAAGTACCACATCGGAAAAAGAGTCGGTAAAACAATCAATTTAAAATAAATAAAGAGAAGTACAGAGTTCACCTGAGTAAAACTATACTAAGATTCCATGTTGGAAAACATGGACATGGAGGAGAAAACAAAGGGTCATGTTCTGATGGAGAGTGATAGAAAACATGTTTAGGAGAAAGTTAACCATAAGAAAATCACAAACTTATGATGGGTAAAACGGTACTGGATTCCCCAGTTGGAAAAGTTAACAGAAAACATTTTTGTTTTAAGTTACTCTTCATTGATGATTTTTTTTGAGATTAACTAAAACATAAGGAATCACACTTACTTGTCATGTTGACTTTCAAATTTTACTAGATTTCATACACGAACTCATATTTTCTCCAAATGATGAGTATTTAGGAAGACTTGTTTACATTAAGAGAGCTATAATCAAATTCGAGAGAATCACCTAATCCAAAAAAGATAACTATATACTTCACATGTATTTAGACTTTAACCAAAACCAAAACCAAAAAGTTTGGTACAAGATTAGATAATTTGGAAAAGGATAACCCTTTATAAAAAGAAAATCTATTCTTAATCTCCAAAATTTGTCCAACAAAACCCAAAGTTCAATGAAGACCATTCGATAAACAATTTTTCCATAAAATTCTTCAAAGTAAACCAAACTATGATTAAAACGCAAATATTTGAAGGATTTAATCAAATAGTCCTCCAAGGTACAAAATAACACTTATCTCCAAATAACATCAGTTGCTCTTAAAGTCTCATATTGAAAAGTAATTAAACTAATTAGATATACTCCCTGATAGGATAATAATTTCCATAGATAACCCAAAATCAACATACTCTTAATTCATAAAATCATTTAACTAAAATGAATTAGTCAAACTAACCAGGGACCTCACGTAGTCAAGTGGTAGGCGATAAATACCATTCTCACTTTGGTTGTGGGTTCGATTCCCGCAGCTTTGTCCGACGCGGTGGGTTGTCACACGGACTGCGTGTTGTCCTTTTTATAAAACTCAAAAAACAACCCTAACATGTTTCAACCTCAATAGTTTCCTTATACCTCTCATTTTCATCCAAATTTATTATGATCTCAACATCTTAATTCTTGAAGTCTTATTTCACCACCATAAGATAAAATAAAACGATTCCCAAAATGCATAAAAGCATACCTTGATCATGGAGTCCACTCAGTTTCATCGTCATCTTGTTCACGTAGGTAGACGTCCCATGCATTACAAAAATGATTTAGAGATCCTTCAAAATCATTTTCTTCCTCCATCCAAATACACCTTATACAACATGGGTCATATGGGTGTTCACAGAAAAACAGGTTTGGAAAATAATCATGCATGACATATAATTCCAAAACATCTGATAAAATATGATTTCTATAAAATAGTCGAACAGAATTTGAGTTGAAACTTTATATTATTGGTCCTTTTAAAATACCATAAGTATGTGCTAGGAGGATATATTTTAAAAGAAAATATAAATAGGTTGCGCAAGGGTCTCCTTCCTCAACACCATTTTTAAAATCATAATATGCTTCAAATTCTTGTGATAAGGTAAAATATTTGAAAATACCTTGATAATATTTACCTTTCATGAAAATATGAGAATATTGTGAAAATAGTATTTGTCAAAAAACAATCCATGATCCACTATGATAATGAGGTATAGTGGAGGTGTTTGATATCTCAAACAACTGCTTGCAAGTGAGTTGTATGCTAGAAAACGTTTCACAATCATCCGAACATGACTTTGAAATAATTATTGCAAGCATGTCATCAGGAAGACATAGGAATATCGTTTGAGATCCTTCTCCGTCCATTCATAACTGACTTTACTTGTCCTGAAAAAAAGTTATAAAATAATTATTTAACTGAAATAATAGATATAGGGACTAACCATGTGTCTACCAAAAACTCTTAATCCCTAAAGTTGTTTAAACCGACCTCTGATACCAACTATAAGGCCCGACATTAACCCTTACTTAATATTGAATTAAATGAATAATTCACATTGATGAAATTTTCAGGTTTAGAGTTTTAGAGAATTAGGACATAACTATTACATCTCAAAATATTACAAAGTAGTCACTTCTACTAAATTTACATAAAATAAAAACTCTTAAAAAGAAACATGTCTAGTTCCATGTATTAGATAGCATGACTTTCCCTTGATCCCATCCTTGACCCTATTCCACATTAAGTCTTGTGAAAAGCATTTCAAAAAAACTTGGGGTGAAAATAAAAAGCTCAGTAAGGGATACACAAAGAATGAAAACTGTTAGTTTTTTCAAAGAAACAAGTAAACCATGTATACTTTATCAAAGTAATGCCTTTCACCTTTAGGAAGTAGTAAAAACTCTTCACTAAAAAAATATCATTACTTACCCTTTTGTAACCAAAATATTACCATAAAACCCATATAAGGAACACATAACATATAAAGGTTACTTGGGACATAAACATACTTAAATGGAATAACCATACAGTAGACTTCCACACATACTTAATGGAATAGAAATACGGCCGACTTCCATACCCAATGCATTGGAGGTTATAACGTAACCACCCGTCCTGGTATTCATAGCACCACCCGTCATATGGTTCATCACGTAACCACCCGTCAAATGTCCAAGTACCATTATAAAATCATAAGGCATAAAACAAATATAATGGAAAGAAAAAATTTCCACACTTTGATCACAATATATCACATAAATATATGGACATAAAAAATCCATTATAAAAATAATTTTCAATACCAAAATAATACCAAAGACCAAATAATACTCGCGGTGGTGGAAAAGGTCGTTGTCGCTGTGTACGTTAAAAGAAACTTTCCTTTTTGTAGTTTTATAAAAAGCTTCGTAGAAAAAGATTCCATTTGTATAAAATTAAAATTAAAGGGGTTTATACACTGTATAAAAGAAAGCTGTGTATAAAACGAAATATGTCTCAATGAAAGGAGATTGAGACGAAGTCCCTTACAAAGACAGTATCCTTGGATTAAGGATAAATCAATTACATAATTATGTGTGAGAAACTAATACACAAAATATAAGTGGATATTAAGTGTAAAACAATCATAGGTCATTCACACATATTCATAGAACGACATATTTCAAGGAGTACAAGTTTATCCCAATGAATCAAAATTGGGTTAAGTAGTTCCCTTGCAAAAATTTGACAGCCTAACAGCGTCACTTAAAAATTAAAAAAATGAGTTGATGAGAGATAAAAAGGGTTATCTCATCACTTAGACATAACATTTATAGCAAAAATGATATATATGAACATATCCCATCATAATAAGATTAAAAGGCTTAAAAACGAAGTCTTTTAAAATGAAGAGGGTGAAAGGTTCCCTTACCGAATTGGGTTACTTCCGAAACGTACACCCCATGAAAGGTCATACAATGAAGATGTAACTACCCATAAATGAGATTATATTATACAAATAGTAAAATAATGGGCATTACATATACCAAAAAAAATCAAATAGTTTCCAATGTAGCATGGATCCCACAGGAATAAAAAGTGAGAGGAAAATCCCCTTATGAAAATTTGGCAGCCTAATGACGCCACATAAAACATAACAAATGGATTTATGAGATCAAATAGGGTATCGCATCATATTAACATAAAAGTTACAGAAAGATTAATATAAAATAACATCCCCCAACATAAGAAACATGAGCTTAAAAGAAATGACATAAAAGAGAGTACTTAAAAAAAGAGAGGTCGGATCCCTTACCTCAGGTCCGACTTGACTCGATCGTTCTTTAACGTCCTGAATAATAAACTTGAGTTAATTTAAAAATTCTTAAGAACCTTTTTCAAGTTCATTATTCCTTTTATATCACTTATTTCCATGTTATAAAAATTATGTAATCATTTAAGTTAATAATGTTTGTTTTGTCGATATTTGGTTCTTAAGTCGAAAGTGGACTTCTTACAATTACATGTTGTTCGTGTTGTCAATGTTTCATTATATCCAAGATGATATTCATGATTTGGATATCATATATATCATATATATCCAGAATATACATGTATTTATAATATTACATAATCATTTATAGGTAAGAAATGAAATTCACCCTTCATGAAGACGGTAAGTCGTACGTACGCATGAACGCTACTTTCATTTCTATGTCATATTAATGGAATTAAAACCAAATGAGAGGTATGTATATTATAATTATAGAATTATATTCATCATTTATATGCAACATAAATAATATATAATAACTTTAAATCCATCCTTTATACATCCCACATATGGCATTAACGAATCAAATCACTTTAAGGGGGCGGTAGTCTGCACTTCCTAAAATGAAATTATCGTGTTTAACCACAATGGAAACCATAAAGCTATGCCACAAAAGGTAAATACAAAATCTTAAGTAAAACATAAACATATTATATATCATGTATAAATATAGTTACATCTTAATGGACACCTTTGAAGGTGTTATATGAGTGTTGAACAATCATCGTTTCGTGAGGCAGAAATTCACCGTCCACAGAAACAGTATGTTATTTAACCATTTGATGTAGGTGTGTCTAAGTGTAGCACGAATGTTTCATATAAAATAAATCCTAGTATATTTAATATACTTGAGTTGTTAGAAAATAAATGAATAAAAAGAGTTTAGGGGGTTGGAGAAGCAAAATAAAACAAAAGAACACAAGTGAAGACATTACCTTAAAATCGGGTAACTCTTTTTGACTTGAGCTCAAAGGCTTCCTTGGGAAGACTTATGCCCAATGTGAGAATTATAGGAGTAAGAGAGGGATTTGGAGAGACGAAATGGGCAGAGAATGGCCGAACCAATTCCTTGAGAGGTGTGGGTAAGGTGATAGTGTTGGGGGCCTTTTATAAGAGGAGAGGAGGGGCACTCTTGGAAAGTAAAGAAATGTTACTTTACTTTAAAAAGAGTTTCGGATTTAAAAGGTCCCACATTGATATAATTCGAGGATAAGGTGATAAGGGTTCGAAATATACCTATACAATAGGTTTTTGACAAGTTTAGGTTTTAGTTTTTATATTATATTTTCATTTTATTTAAATCGTTAAATAATGAGGTAATCGCTGCATCATCATGATGTCATAAATAATTTAATTTATTTAATGTCTAAAAATTATAAAAAACTACTATGATGTAGGAAATCGTTTTAGCTTTCCAATGACTATTTATATTAAAAAATATTACTTGTATGACCCCATTTAAAATTTGTTTTAGTAAAACAACTCATGTTTGTGTCATTTTTACTTTTACATTAAATAAATAGATAATAATGTCATTTTCCTTCCAAAGTGGATTCATGGGGTCCCCATGTTGAACCATGGATTTTCTTGGTCGGCCATGACACATCCAATATGGTATGGACATGTGTCAAGCTTGTCTCATATTATTAAAACATTATTTTTACCGTAAACTACACTAATTACCTCTAATCGCTATTAAAAACTTAAAAGTTACTATTCACCAAAAAATTATTTGAATTCCATTGAACCACATTTTACTGCTTAATGAAAACCATTAATGTCGGATTTTTGAAATTCAAAATACATAGGTGGTAAAATTTCATTTAAACGGAAAATTAGTTTTTATAAGTACCACTTAGTGGTTTCACTATTCATAAAAAATTGAAGTTTTTCAAAAAAATACCAAAAATTCACCCTAAGCTATATTTGATATTCCGAATTCAAAAATGAATTCTATTTTACAAAATTCAAAACATATAAGTTGCATTAATTAATTTAATAATTAATTCCCGCTGTCAGAGCAAATAGCGTGTTTTTATGAAACAATAAGTATCAAAAGATTGACACTAGTTTAAGTCCGATTTCAAAGTGAAATTAATTAAAATGACCACAATTAGATTAAAGGGTAAAAATATATTCTAATAGAACTTTAAAACCAATTCAAAATATAATATAATCATATAAATAAATTAGATTAAAAAGTGGTTTTGAAATAAAATACAACATTTTTCACTACTCATTAAAAAATTAACATTATTGGAAAAATACCAAAAATTTACACAAAGTAAATATTTATGTCCCTGTTCTAAATAAGAATTTTATTTTGTCAAATATAACACATAAAATTGTTAAAAAGTGGACTTAAAAGTGGTTCTCCATCAAAAGGTGGTTAATCAACCTTTTGAAGAATATTAGAATGTTTATGCTTAAAAATTGGATTCATTCGCATTTTTAATCCTCCAACACTTATTGTAAAAAGTAAAAATATTTGACAAACATACATAATCATTTTTTAGTTAGTTCCATTCTTTCCCGCCATTACAATGGCTAGGCATCAACTACCATTTAAAATAATATTATTTTATTATTAGAGTGCAACGTAAGATTTCAAAGGAACTCGTTGTCGCGTATTGGGTACGCAATCGAGCATAGCGTTCCCTTTAAAGTAATATTAATATTTTTTTTCACAAATAGGGATAAATATAAAAATGTCATATTCTTTATTTACCTGGGGTGTTACAAAATCATCTAAGAATTAGAAAATATTTTATGTCTTTAGAATCATTTATTTGTAAGTGTGAATCACCACCACATAAGAAAGGAAAATATTTTATTATATTCATCCCCTTACCCCATAAAATAATGTATATTACTTCCCTTTTCCAGAAATCATGTGCAAGAACCATGGGATGTTTTGTGGTTTTGATTAATTTATTATGTAGTATCCAAAACCAAAATAATAAAAAAATCCACCCGTTTTCCTATACCATGCTCCCATTTGTGTTCTCTAAATACTACGTTAATCTCACTAAACTCTGAACTCTACTCTCTATAGTCCTCTCAGGGTTCCCCAAGCTCACAGTAATCCCCTCATAAGAATTTGGAGTCACACATCCAAATTAAGTGTTCTCTCTCTCATCTTTTTAATCAATAACTTCCTTTAGGATATCATTTTAACTTGAATTTTCTTATGTTGGGATATATTATTACCTATCCCCTCTACATTCGACATTTTTTTATAAATTAGTATATCCCCTTTCACTCACATTTAACCCTCCTAAGAACCTTTACGTACACCCGTTACCATGCCAAAATATGGTAAGGGTTATTTTTCTTCCTCCTCTTTCTTTAAGATTCTTTATTATGTAACAAATTCTATTTCCAATTAATTATGTTTGGAAATGTATTTCCATGTCCCTATTACTGTCAATTTCATGTCTAATTAATGATATTCCCTTTTCACTCTGATCAACCCATTTTATAAAGTTTTGTATGATGTCATTATGCTGCTTAAATTGTACAACAAATTACCATGCCAAAATAATTATGTAGTGAATACCATACCCATTTATCATTCAAGGGTACTAAAATTTATGAACAAACACCTATTTTTTGGGAACTTACATATATTTATTACATATTCCTAGATCATGGAATCAAATTATGATGTTTAATGAGTCCATGTTATATAATCTATGTGGCACACATAAGTATGAGATTGAAATGTTTATGTAGGGTGAGACATGATAACACATTAATGTATTGGGTGATATTTAGTATCATGATAAGTAATGTTGAGATGGGGGTTTAACTGATTCCTTTATGGTACTTTTTTCCACCCTGAAGTCTTGGCGGTTTAGTTTTGACTTATGTTTATGATGCAGCATTTTAAGTTGTTTCCACATTTCCCATCTTATGATTATCATGCAATATCATGCCTTATTATTCGTGTTGCTTTATGCCTCATTGATGTGACTTGTCTAAAATTTATTATTATCTACATGTTATTCCATATTTTTCTCAAACTTTGATTTATAGCTAACCCATTTCTTATGCATATCCTCAGGTTATCTCATGTAGTGTTAAGTATGAAAGAATTTTGTGGTCATGTCAAAGAAGTTTTCAAATAAGATGTTGATTTTAATGTTTATGTTGTTATGTAATGTACCTAATTGCCAAAATACAATATACATATCGATCATCTAAGTTGTAGTAAGTGAAATTTTATGTAATAAATCATGTTTATATATGAAATAATGAGTTGGTTTATTATAGTTGGTATCAAAAGATAGGTTTAGTTATTTTTGGGATAATGATTAAAAAACCTAGAAAAACATATAGGTAAAATACTATGTATAGAAAAATATCCCCAG
Source organism: Viscum album (assembly GCA_963277665.1). Classification (NCBI taxonomy): domain Eukaryota; kingdom Viridiplantae; phylum Streptophyta; class Magnoliopsida; order Santalales; family Viscaceae; genus Viscum; species Viscum album. Next base: position 1,788,949,328 of record OY728119.1, on the reverse strand, counting down.
ATTTTGGTAAGTATTTATTAAGTGGTTTATCATGAAAATACATCCATGTAATACTATATATGTGGATGTGGTTCTAGAATAGATATACCTAGGAGTAACAACTCTGACAAGGTGTTCCGGGCCATACTTGGGGTAAACTGGTACACAAAAATAGGTCTTACTTCACACCTATTTTTACACTCCCCAGGTATATTCTATTGTAAATTTGTAATCTCATTACAAACCATTGTTAAGGGAACAAAAAAAGGCCTGTAAGAATATATGTTATAAAGTAGATCATGGATAACGTAGACTGAATCCCAGAATTGCATAAATTAAGGAGATAAATGTAACTTAAAAGCTATCACTTTATTGTCACTGGATTCTTCATTATGTGTTTAAGATACTCATTACTAATTGTACTTTTATTCTATCTCACTAACAATAATATGAGGAAATATTCTGACAACCAATGTGAAGGGAAGTGTGAGGATTACCCCAATGAGATTCCCAACCGGATGGGAGAGAGAATCACAAAGGTTTTCATGATACTCTCTCAGTTAACTCATGTTATGAATATAAACATGGACCAGGAGGAGTTCCCACCACCCTCATAAGTGATAGAGACCCATAGTGGAGTACATCTTGTGACATAGGAATCATACTTTTAGTGGATCATCTAATCCATTATTCATAGAGAAATGGATCTATTACATTTAAAAGATATTATATATCCTTTAATGTTTTGAACAAGAGATGTTTCTTCTATCTATTTATCGTATGGAGGGTGAAGTGGATCAGTGGTACACATTGATCAATGACACGAATCTTGAAGAAGACATCGAAAAAATGGAGTGGAAATAATTCCATAAATTTTTTTGATAAATATTTTCCATGTACCCTCCATCTTATCATGAAATGAGATTTACTTTCACTCTAGCAAAAGGATGAAGAATTATTTAGCGTGTACCATAAAAAATTCACAATAATTTCATGATACACCTATGGTTTTTTAATTACCCTTGAATGCAATGTTGAATTCATCTTTGATTGGATATATCATAGCCTATGAATAGACTTTTAAATCTGGGAATTTGATAGCTATGAAGAAATTATCTGATGTTCCCTCAAATTCAATATGGAGATTGGTGAATCTTAGGGGTATCATGGGGATAAGAAGTGATAATTAGAGTTTAATTTTGGAATTCTGATGGATATATCCTATTGTGACAAGAAATTCCAGTACCCTACTTGTTAAAGGTTTGGAATGATAAACCCCCAAAATTGACTAAGCGGAACAAGTAAATTATTTAGGTGTAGAAATGAAGGGAATGTGGCCAATGATTGTTGGTAAGAGAAAACCTCCAATGTGACAATGGAAAGGGATGATCTAGTTTACCCTCAATGAATTGTTCATTTTTATAACTATAAGGAATTGTCACACTTTATGAACCAGTGCACTAAGATAAGGGTTTTCAGAGTTAACCCACAACCTCTAAGGCAACAAGGGAGAGCCTTTCCATCATTACCAACAAGGTAAATCCTAAAAATGAAGTCGAAACAAGTACATGAGTTATTAATTTAGGAAAAGTGAACATACTTTTTTATTCTGGTGTTACATATTTTTTTATATCATTAATGTTTATTATAACTATTAGGACCCCACAACAAAGCATAGAAGTAGATATATCAGTGAAAACAAAAAAATGGGAAAACATTGCATCTCATGTAGATAACTCCTCCCTTATTACAATTTTCATATTAAACTTCTAGAATAACCTTTTCATACTTCCCTTGGAATAATTTGATGCAATTATAGGCATGGATTGAATTTATATATATAAATCCAACATAACTTCCCATGGGATTGAATTCACTATCCATATGGGGAATCAACCCCAAATTTAATACAAGTGCAAGGAGGAGGAGGAATCTTATTTAGCGCCATCATCTCAATAATGGATATTATAGCCTTAAGAGAATGAAAATCTTGATAAAATTATTGAGGCTAAGGAATGAACCATCATTGATGATATTCTTATGGGGAGGGAATTTACTGAAGTGTTTCTTGAGTAATTTCTTGGTCCTCCTCCACGAATTAGGTGGAATTTTTTATCAAGATTATACCTGGGGAATTTCTAATATCCAAGACTCTATATAATGGCTATTGTTGAACTTGAGGAACTAAAGAAACAACTATAGGAGAATATTTATAAAGGATTTATATGCCCAAGTACTTCACCATGGGGTGCACCAGTCTTGTTCATCAAGAATAAGGATGGTTCACTGAACCTTTTCATTGATTATCGTGACCTCAAAAAAATCACAATAAAGAAAAATTATCCTTTACCACACATTGATGACTTTTTCGATCAGTTACATGGATCAAAATACTTCTCCAAGGTGGATCTTCAGTAGGTATATTAGAAAGTAATGGGGAATGAGTATATACCCAATACTTATTTTCATACAAGGTACGAGAACTATGAGTTCATAGTAATTACATTTCAACTATTGAGTTCCCTATAAATCTTAAAATACATGATTAATATAGACTTTATATATTACCTTGAAAATTAGTAGTAGTATTTATAGAATATATTCTAATATACTCCAAAAACTAAGGAGGAATATGAGGAGCACTTGAGAATAGTGAAAAATACCTTAAGAAATGAGAAACTTGATGAAAAGTACAACAAGTGCGAGTTTTAGTTGAAATAAGTATATTTCATGGGGAATATTATCATGAACAATGCGATATTTTTGGATCCTTCAAAGAAAAAAGCAATTGAGGGATGGATGAGGCCAACTTCCATGAAAGATATTTGTAGTTTCCTTGTGTTAGTTGGATATTATATCTAATCTTTAAGAAATTTATCATGATTGTCAACCCCTCTTACCAAGCTATCTTATAAGGGATTCAAATTTTCCTGTAATGATGAGTGATAAGAATGATTTATTGAGTTTAAATGGAGGATTATCACTGCCCATGTTCTCACATTACCCATAAGTGGGTAGCTTTACGTAATTTTGAGTGATGCTTAAAAGAAGGTATTTGGATATATGTTGATGAAAAATGAAAAATCCATTACCTACACCTCAAGCCAGAAGAAACTTCCTGAGAAAAATTATCCCATGAATGATGTGGAGTTGGTATCTATGATCATTCCATCGAAAATCTAGCAGTATTATCTCTTTTGGGAGAAGTGTGGAATATATACAGATCACAAAAGACTTAAATATATATTCACATAGAAAGATCTGAATATGCACAAATGAATATGGATTGAGCTCATCAAGGATTATGACTGCTAAATCGACTACCATACTAGTAAAAATAACAAATTGGTGTATGATCTATGTAGAAAGGACCCAAAAATTATATCATTGATGAGAATTGAGAAGGATATGATCTTCTTGGATTTAAAGAATATTTAAATGGGAATCCTAATGAAAGGAACATCATCAATACTTTCAGAAAAAATTTTCAACTGTTACTTTTGGAAAGGTTAAAGGATGCTAAAAAAGAAGATATGGGAATTCAGAAAAAGTGGAAACTATCAAAAAAGTGAAATCCCTAGAGTTCAGTGTTAATGAAGAAAGAATTTTGATATTTCAGTCAAGAAAATGTGTTGTATAAAATCCTTAGTTAAAGAATGAACATTTGGATGATGCACATTATTTGAATTTCTCCATTCACCCATGAAAAAAAATTTGTATTGAGATCTCCAAAAGATATATTGATGGGATAACATGAATAAGGGTATCATAGAATATACATAAAAGTTCTTGGTATGTCAGCAAGTGAAGGATGAAAGAGAAGAAGTCTAAGGGGATGATTTAACCATTACCCATACCAACATGAGAATGGGAAGACACCACCATTTACTTTGTCACTGAACCTCAAAATACATCCAAGGAAAACAATGATATGTGGGTTGTTGTGGATCATCATAGAATGAATTTACACTTCATCATGATTCTAGAGGATTTATCACTAGATCAATTGAAAAATGTATACATAAGAGAAGTCGTAAGGATTCATGGAGTACCACTCTCGATTGTGTCCAATAGAGATACAAGATTCACCTATATGTTTTAGAAAAGTCTCCATAAAGATCAAAACAATGAGATGAAGTTATATAGGTCTTATCACCATCAAACTGATGGAAAATATGATCAGCCTATCTAACCAGATAAGTAAATGTTGAGATCTTTCTTAGTGGACTTCAAAGGTGTATGGGATGAACATATTCCTTTAGTGGAGTTATCTTATAAAAATTGTTTCCACTCAAGCATCAAAATGACTCTTTATAAATCCCATTAATGGGAAGAGGTGCAGAACACCATCATGTTGGGATGATGTAGGGGAACAAAAACTTCTAGGTCCTGAAATGGTTGATTAAATGGTAGAGATGTTTAAGATCATTCACTAATGCATCGAAGCTGCTCAAAGTTGACAAAAGATCTATGCTGAAAATCAACGATGAGACATAAAGTTTGAGGTTGGAGATATTTTATCCCTATACATATCTCTATGTACAAGGTACATCAGACCTTTTTTGATCCTTGATCGAATCAGAACAGTGGCCAATCGACTAGCACTCCCACCAAAAATATCTCAAGTACATGATGTATTCCATGTATCCCTCTTAAGAATGTACATACCAGACCCATCACATATACTCAATCCAGATGTGGTACCATTGAATAATGACCTTTCCAATGAGGATGAGGGGGTGATGATCTTATATCATAGAGAAATTTTTTTAAAAAATAAGGTCCTGGCCCTTGTTAAAGTGTTTGGGTGAAACAACTGGTTTGATGAAGCGACATGGGAACTGGAGGAGGCAATGAAGTAGAGTTACCCTCGTCTATTTTAATTGTGGTAAAAGGAAATTTAAAGGGTGAATGTAACATCCTGACCCTAGTTACCCAGAGTTGGTGCATTATTACATAACATTGGCAAGATCACAAGAAAGATCAAGTCTTGGAAGACCGATTTGTTTAGTAGCCATGGAATAACTTGATACTTTCATAAAGTTTGCATTACATCATAAAATGAAAACTACAAAAATAACATCTTGTCTTCATATCCCCTCATATTATCCCTATAGGTCATTCATAAATTACTTCTTCACATCTTGGGAAAAATAAAACATTGAAAGGGGTGAGCTCAGATGCTCAGTAAGGATAACAATATAGCGGAAACATTCATAAATAAACATAAACAATTAAGGGAATGTATAGTTAAAACAAAATCCTTTTAAACTTGAACTTCATCATAATATGACAAAGATAAAATGAAATAATTCCATTTAATTATTCACATGGATATTCTACTAGTCGAATAATCAGATGCAATATCAATAACCACTTTCGTAATGATTGAATGCATAATTCCAGACTATCATAACCACATAGCCAAGGCCTCGTTCCAAGACTACAAATAAGATTTTGTCAAGGCCTTGTTCCAAGACACTAGTTTGTCTCATTAGACCTACCGATTCATCGGGGAGTTATAGCGGGCTCCACCAGTCACTTACTAAGTCCAATACATTCCTCATATGAACAGGTTTAAACATAACATAAACATTCATATTAAAACTAGCATATGAAATGTCAATAATTTTTCCATAAACCAAGAATGGTATAAAAATAACACATCCATAGTCAAAAATATCACAAAACCTTCAATACAATATGGATGTTTTGTATCATAATAAATAAACTTCAAATAAGCTAAAAAATCGATCAAAGGATGTTGGCATAGATGAAATCAAAACTATTTGAGAGAAATACCTCTTTTTTTAAATCATTTTAAAGTCACGTAATTATAAAATAAAACTTTTAATTTGAAAATATTCTAAGAAGATTGTAAGGGATGCTTCTAAGATTTTATATCGGCGGAAAATAGCCGGACCCTCCGTATAAGTTATAAAAAGACATTCTTACCTTAATTCTATCGAAAAAGTTAAAAAGGACCCTGTTTGGAAAACGTCAGAAATATTCTTTTTATAAACCTATTATAAAAATTCATACAAGGGTATAAATGAAATTAACCCATATTCTGTAAAATAGCAAGAATGTTTGGAAATAAATTTTTAAGAAACATGGATGTGCATGATAAAGGGGTCCCCGTAGATAATTACACATAAACAACCTCAGATAATGAAGAGATTGTGAAATAACCCCTACCTTTTACTTTTCCTTGGTTGGGGGTAGAAAAACCTCCTGTATAATTGTGAAATAATTGTTATTAAATTATAAAAGAATCATATACATTAATATGATATCAATTATGATCTTTTAACATTGATTTGCTAATAATATCTTAGTATTATTGTCGTTTCGGCTGTTAATTTACTCATTTTATTCTATACGTTTGTTACATAAGCTATGTTTTTTATGGATAGGTTGTATCTTATTCATATACAGAATGATATAAATTCATTAAAAATTATTTTTAATCATAAAATGAGAATTATACTTGATTGGATATGATGGATAATGAATCTCATCGCGTTCGTGGAGGTGGTAGTCCGTACGTACGCACGAAGGACAATATCATTCTTTTGATATTAAAATAATATATAATTGGATGGTATATCATGTATAAAGAATAATTATCATGTTATATTTATTATTTACATCAATTACACATCATTATTATACCCATCCAAATAATAATACATTGAATAACAATAACACCACGACGTGGAGACGGTAAGCCGTACGTACGCACATATGGTGACATGTCATTCAAAGGATGGATAGAATACTGAATATGGTTGTAGCATATTTATAATAACATCATAGTATATATAATATACTGTATTTTTTATTTTAGAATGGGAATAACAAAGAAATAATAAGTTGAAGAAGAAAGGAATTTGAAAGAGGGTGGTGAAAATACTACCTCTTCTTCGGGTTCTTCCTTTTGATTTGATCAAAGGACTCTTTAGGCTGGATTTCTAACTAAAGGAAGGCCTCTATGATGAAGGGAGAAAAGTTGAGAGAGTATTTGGGCAGGGTTTTTCCGAACCAAAAGGCTTTGAATGTGTTAATTAGTGAAAAGGGGGAGTGCCCTTTTAGAAGAGGGGTAAGGGGCATCTTTGGAAAAGCTAGAAATATTATTTTATAATAAATTAATATTCGGTTTCTAATGGCTAAAAAGTAGATTATTTAAATGTTAAGGTGGTTATGGATCTCAAACCACTCAACCAATAGAATTTAGACAGGTTTGGGTCATTATATTAACCTTATGTTTTAGTTTTAACTCTTAGTTAATTAGTTGGACACTTACCATGTCACTTTGTATTTTTATATTATTTAATTAATAAACATACCATATACCTCCAAGAGACCCCCAAGTGGTCCATTAATGATACACCTATCATGACATAAGTCTCATGGCCAATCCTTAGATTTTTAGGAATTGAATATAAATTAATAATATAATATTTGTTTTAAAAACTCTTTTATGTCAATTTTGACACTATTCAATAATTGATTTTTCTTAAAGTCTTAAAGACTTTATTAATTCACAAAAAAATTAATTTAAGAAATCTTATAATGTCATATTAAGCAATAAAAGTCATGTATGTCATCAAAACTTTAAATTATATTAATTTTAACATTTATAATACAAATTATTTGATTCTTTCATTAATAAGGAAAATACTGCATCATTATTTTGTCATAAATAATGTTACTTATTAAATTTCTAAAAATTATAAATAAAATACCATTATTTAGGAAATATTTTTATGTTTTTAATGAATATTTATAGTCCAAAATCCAACATATATAACCCTATGTAAAAATTGTTTTTCTAAAAGATATATGCGTATGTCATTTTTGTATTTATTTTAACTTAATTAATATAAAGTGTCATTATCACATAAAAGTGGCTCTATGGGGTCCCACAATCGACTCAAAGATACCCATGGTCAGAAATGTATCATCTAATAAGGATAGGACACGTTTTAGAGTAATTTAGTATTATTATAATATTATTTTTTACCCTTATTTACCGGATTTACCCTTTAACCCTGGTAAATAAAATTTTTACCGAAGTAATTATTTAAAATGTCTAAAAATAAAAGTTACCTATTTACTCAATTTGTAAAACCTGATTCCAAATATGGAATCCATTTTCCCAAATTCAAAACACAGAAGTGGCAGAAATTAATTTAAAATTAATTCCCGTTGTTAAAACAAAAAAGCGTGTTTTTAAGAGATAACAACTATCAAAAGATTGACACTTGTTCATGTCCAGTTTAATTGTGAAATTATGTCCAATGACCAACATTATATTAAATGGTAAAAAATAAATTATATATATACTTTTAAACCACACAAATTCATAATTTTTCACTATTAATTATTTCGATTAAAAAAGTTGTTTTTAATTAAAATTTAGTAATTTTCACTATTCATCATAATATAATTGTTATCCAAAAAGTTCCAAAATTTTACCCTAGGATAATTTTGATATTCTAAATCCAAAAATGATGGAAATTTTGATAGATAAAATATATAAAATTTCAAAAAGTGGGAATTACTTTTCATAAAGGCTAGTTTGATTGGTTGTGGTGTGTGTGTTAGAACTCGAAGTTGCGTACAACACACGCTACAATATTATTCCAATGGTAGCTTACTGTAGAATCTTGGGGTGTTAAATTTTCCCCTCCATCAAATAATTTCATCCTAGAAATTTACAGAATACTTACGCATGAAAATACTCGGGTGGTTCTTCATCATTTGTTTCTCGGGGTCCCACGTTGCCTCTTCCATCTTATGGTTTCTCCATAGAAATTTTATCAAACGAGTCGTCCCATTTCTCAGTACTTGTTCTCTCGTATCAAAAACACTGAAGGGCTCTTTGCAGTTAGATAGATTGGGTTCTAGTTCTAATTTCTCATAGGTGAGTACATGCATTGGGTCAGACATGTATTTTCTCAACAGAGATACATGGAACACATCGTGAACTTTAGAGAGATTTGGAAGCATTGCCAAACGGTAATCTACATCCCCAATTAGTTCTAGAATTTCGAAAGGACCGATGCACCTAGGACTCAATTTATCTTTCTTACCAAAATGTATGACTCCCTTCCATGGAGATAACTTCAGGAAAACATGATCACCAACTTGAAATTCCAAATCCTTCTTTCGATTATCAGCATAGCTCTTCTGCCTACTTTGAGCTTCTTTGAAATGGTTTTGGATTACCTTCACCTTTTCCATCGTTTCCTCCACCAGTTCTGGGCCTATAATTTTTCTTTCACCAACGTCATCCCAACAGGTTGGTGTGTGACATCTCTTTCCATATAACGCTTCATATGGTGCCATCTGAAGACTTGAATGGAAGCTATTATTAGAGGAAAATTCCACCAGAGGTAAATATTGATCCCACATACCCTGAAAGTCAAGTGATCATGATCTCAACATGTCTTCTAAGGTTTTAACAGTCTATTATAATTGTTGATCTGTTTGAGGGTGGTAGGAAGTGCTCAATTGAAGTTCAGTATCCAGGGCTTTCTGAAAACTTTTCTTGAATCTTGAAGTAAAACGGGGATCACGATCAGAAACAATCGATAGGGGTACTCCATGAAGTATCACAACTTCATTAATATATAGTCCTGCTAGACGTTCGAGTGGTAAATCATCCCTTATAGCAAGGAAATGTGCTGACTTGGTAAGATGATCAATAATGACCCATATTGCATCGTTCCTTCTAGGAGTCTTTGGTAGTCCCATGACAAAGTCCATCGTAATATTTTCCCATTTCCACTCCGGTATGAGAAGAGGTTTCATGACTCCTCCAGGCTATTGCCTTCCAGATTTCACTTGTTGACAAATCATACATCTTGACACAAAATCAGCAATCTCCCTCTTCATGTTGTCCCACCAAAAATGTTTCTTCAAATCTATATACATTTTGGTGCTCCCATGGTGAATAGAGAAATTGGAACTATGGGCATTATCCAAAAATTCCCTTTTTAGATCATGTATATTGGTAATACAAAGTCTCTTCCCAAATTTCAAAATTCCATCTTCACACCCAAAGTCATTCAATCTCACATCATTCATAGCTTCAATTTTCTTTTGAAATTATTCATCATCGGTCTGATAACTCTTAATTCTTTCTAGTAAATATGGTTTTGCAACCATTTGAAACATTATTGATGTTTCACCTTCAATGGTAATTCTCATATCCATCTTCACTAGATCCATGAAAATAGGATCCCTTTCAATTCTCATCATGTTCAAAACTCCATGATCTTTTCTGCTCAAAGCATCTTCGACCTTATTTGCCTTCTTGGGGTGGTAGTGTATCATGAAATCATAATCCTTGAGTAGTTCAAAACATATCATTTGCCTCATGTTGAGTTATTTTTGTGAGAAAATATACTTTATACTCTTGTGATCAGTATAAATCTCACATTTTCCTCATAGAGGTAGTGCCTTCATATCATTAAAGCCATGATCATAGCTGCTAATTCGAGATCATGAGTAGGATAGTTTTTCTCATAAATTTGTAACTATCATGATGCATATGAAATAACCCTACCATTCTGCATAAGGACACATCCAAGTCCTTTCCTCGGTGCATCACTATAAATAACGAACCCATTATTCCCAGATGGTAGAGTCAATATAGGGGCATTGACTAATATTCTCTTCAGTTCTTCAAAAAATTCTTCACACACTTTTTTCCAAACAAATTTAACCCGCTTACGTGTGAGCTTTGTTAATGGGGTATCCAATCGGGCAAAATTCCGGACGAAGCATCGATAATAACCTGCTAAATAAATAAAACTGCGTATCTCAGTTATACTCATAGGTGCTGGCCATTGATGGATTTCCTTGGTCTTAGAAGGATCAACATAGATTCCATCTTTAGAGACAATATGGACAAGAAACAAAATCTCTTGAAGCCAGAATTCACACTTGCAAAACTTCACATATAATTCATGCCATTTCAGAGTCTTCAGGATAATGCGCAAGTGATTTTCATGATCTTCATAGCTTTTGGAGTATAAGAATATATCATCAATAAATACCACCAAACAATCATCGAGATATTCCTTGAAAACTCTATTCATTAGATCTATGAATACAGAGGGTGCATTAGTCAGCCCAAAAGGCATTACCATAAAGTCGTAATGCCCGTAACTTGTTCGAAATGTTGTCTTCAGAATGAATTCCTTCTTCACACACAACTGATGGTATGCAGATCGAAGTTAAATCTTTGAAAAGTATTGAGCTCTATGAAGTTGGTAAAATAAATCATCAATGCGAGGTAGGGGAAACTTTTTCTTTATTGTTATAGCATTGATCTCCATGTAGTCGATACATAACCTCATAGATCCATCTTTATTTTTACCAAAAATAATAGGGGCTCCCCATGGAGAAACACTATGGATAATAAATCCCTTATTAATAAATTCCTCTAGTTCTTTCTTTAGTTCAACTAATTCTACAGTGGCCATTATATAAGGGGTATTCGATATAGGCCTTGATCTAGGAATTAAATCAATGGGAAACTCAACTTCTAGTTCTGGAGGATGTCCAGGTAAATCTACCGGAAACACATCTACATAATCATTCACAATAGGTACATCCTATATTTGATCATTACTTTCCTCACCCACAGTCATTTCGTTCTCTTCCTCCCCAATAATTGAATTTAGTTGAGCTACTGGGGGTGGATCTAGATATGAATTAGGTGGTGACGATTCTGCTATAAAGATAAGGTGTTTGTTATCATCATCATCAAAAACCGTAACCTACTTATTCTTACAATAAATCTTCGCATCATAGTCTGAAAGCCAATCCATACCGAGAATTATATAAAACTCAATCATAGGTATGATGATGAGATCAGCGGAGAAAGAACATTTATGTGCTCTAATGGAGACTGATTCAAAACACTTTGTTGCAATGATACTTTCCTTAGGAGTATTAACTGACAACTCCCTTGTTAAATAAAATTGGAAATATCTAATTTTCTTATCAAACATGGAAGATATGAAACAATTCAACAATCCAGAATCAAATAATGCATTTTCTAAACTTGAGGAAACCATAAAATTACCTGCCACCACGTCTTTCAGAGCTTCTACATCAATAGTAGTGATAGTATAACCTAGGCCTTTATCCCTTGGAATTTTCTATGGTAAGTTCCCCTGACGCTTAGGACATTCATTTGCATAATGTCCCATCTCCCTGCAATTGTAGCATTGGACATCGACAACTTCCTTCTTCCCCTTGAAAACACGAGCCTGATGGCTTTTTCCACCACATTTGTAAGAGACTCCCATTCCATTTAAGCAAGTACCGGGGTGTTTCTTCCCAAATTTACCATAGGATGGATATTAAACCTTTACCTTATTCCCCTTATTTCCATTCCCATATTGATCAGCAATTTCTTCTTCCCTTGCTTTTCTTTAAAGTCATAAGACTTAGAGAATTACTTTTCTGTCTTGATAGCAGATGAGGCAATGTCTTCTTACAACGAGAAGGATTGTGAGACTAATGCTCGACGGAGAAATGGTTTTAACCCATCAAAGAAACGATCAATCTTACTTCATGGGTTATGTATATAATCTCCAACATACCTTTCTAACCTTGTAATGTTAGACTCAAACTTTGTGACATTCTCATCATCCTTTTGTCTCAGACTTAGGAATTGTCTTTCCATATCTGATCGATGGTCACAATGAAAGTATTTTTCTAAGAAAAGATCTTTTAACTCCCTCCATTCCATATTTGATACTTCATCGTATTCCTTTGAGTTTTGAATCAATGACCACCATTGATCAGCATCTCCAGTGAGTCGATAAACTGCCATGACAAATTTATCCCTTTCACTACTCCCCATATCCTGAAATATTTTCTCTAGGGAATTTATCCATTTCTCAGCAACTAAAGGATTTGTACTCTCATTGAATGTTGGTGGTTGTTTCTCATGAAGCGATATAACATTGATCCTCCACGTTGTGGATCAGGGTGCTCCATACGGGTAAGGTTATTATTCATAACCTGAATGAGTTGTCCTAGTGTAGTGATTAGTTGATCAGCTACGGTTGCATCCCCAGCTCCACTATAATTATCTTGAGCAGGACAGAAATCCCTACATGGAGTGCGTGCATTGATATAGTTTTCATTTCTTCCACTAGGCGCCATTTCTAAACATTGGCATAAACTAGATCAATTTATGAATCAAAATACAAAATTCCATACATATAAAACACTTAACATAAATTGAACTATTTATGGATATAATCCATAATCATAAAACTGTTTTCTTTGAGGAAGTATATACTCATAAACACTTAATAATGATTTGTAATGAAAATGAGGGTTATCCTAAGCATATACCCCGGGAGTGTCGTAACCAAGAGTGCAGCAAGGCCCGTTGTCGTGCAGCAGTTGTCGTTCGAGTCAATCTCAAAGCGGTGTTTTTGGGTTTTAACCCTAGGTACATATGTGCCAGAGCCACCTCTACCTGCTCGTTTCCAGACAGGGATGTATTGCTTAGAAAACTCACAAAATCTCTACAAGACATAAATTCTAGGAAGTTCTTCTATAATAATCCTCAAAGTCCATCTTAGTTCTATATGCTCTAATCAGAGTTTATCTAAATCCAGCTTCCAAGTTTTGTACTAAACTTTCTATGATACCAACTGTAATGCCCCAACACCAGTTACCAGAGTCGGTGAATTATTACATAACATTGGCATGATCACAAGAAACATCAAGTCTATAAAGACCGATTAGTTTAGTAGCCATTGAATAACTAGATACATTCACAATGTTTATATTACATCATAAAATGAAAACTACAACAATAACATCTTGTCTTCATATCCCATCATTTTATCCCTATCGGTCACTCATAAATTACATCTTCACATCCTGGGAAAAATAAAACATTGAAAGGGGTGAACTCAGATGCTCAGTAAGGATAAAAATTTATCGAAAACATTCATTAATAAACGTAAACATTTAAGGTAATGTATAGATAAAACAAAATCCTTTTAAACTTGAACTTCAACATAATATGGAAAAGATAAAATGAAATAATTTCATTTACTTATTCACATGGATATTCTACTAGTCGAATAATCAGATGCAATATCAATAACCACTTTCATAATGATGGAATTCATAATGCCAGACTATCATAACCACATAGCCAAGGCCTCGTGCCAAGACTACAAATAATATTTTTCCAAGGCCTTGTTCCAAGACACTATTTTGTCTCATGAGACCTACCGATGCATCTAAGAGCTATTGCGGGCTCCACCCATCACTTATTAAGTCCAATTCATTCCTCATATTAACAGGTTTAAACATAACATAAACAATCGTATTAAAACTAGCATATGCAATGTCAATACTTTTTCCATAAATCATGAATGGTATAAAAATAACACATCCACAGTCAAAAATATCAAAAAACCTTCAATACAATATGAATGTTTTGTATCATAATAATTAAATTTCAAATAAGCATAAAATTCATCAAAGGATGTTGACATACATGAAATCAAAACTATTTGAGAAAAATATATCATTTTTTTTAAATAATTTAAAAGTCACATAATTATAATGTAAAACTATTACATTGAAAATATTATTAGATGCTTGTAAGGGGAGCTTCTAAGACATTATAATGGCATAAAATATCCACACCCACTGTATAAGTTAAAAAAAGACATTCTTACCTTAATTCTGCTGAAAAGGTTTAAAAGGACCTTGTTTGGAAAATGACAGAAAGATTCCTTTAAAAACCTCTTATAAAAAGTCAAACAAGGGTATAAATGACTTTAAACCATATTCTGTAAAATAGAAATAATGTTTTGAAATACATTTTTAAGAATCAAGGATGTGGATGATAAAGGGGTCCCAGTAGATAATTACGTATAAACAACCTCGGATAATGAAGAGATTGTGAAATATACCTTACCTTGTACCTTTCCTTGGTTGGGGGTTGGTTAACCTCATGTATAACGGTGAAATAATTGTTATTAAATTATACAGGAATCATATACATTAATATGATATCATATATGATCTTTTAACATTGTTTTGTTAATAATATCTTAGTATTATAGTTGTTTTGGGTGTTAACTTACTCATTTTATTCTATATGTTTTGTTACATAAGCCGTGTTTGTTATGGGTAGGTTGTATCTTATTAATATACAAAATGATATCAAGTACTTAAACATTATTTTTAATAATAAAATGAGAATTATACTTGAATGGATACGATGGAGAATGAATCTTATCGCGTCCGTGGAGATGGTAGTCCGTACATACGCACGAGCGAAAATATCATTCTTTTGATATTAAAATAATATATAATTGGATGGTATATCATATATACAGAATAATTATCATGTGATATTTATTATTTACATGAATTATACATCATTATTATACCCATCCAAATAATAATATATTGAATAACAATTACACCACGACGTGGAGACGGTAAGCCATACATACACACGTATGGTGACATGTCATTCAAAGGATGGATAGAATACGGAATATGGTTGTACCATATTTATAATGACATAATAGTATATATAAGATACTGGATTTATTATTTTAGAATGTGAATAACAAATAAAGAAGAAGTTGAATAAGAAAGGAACTTGGAAGAGGGTGGTGAAAACATTACCTCTTCTTCGGGTTCTTCCTTTTGATTTGATAAAGAGAATACTTAGGTTGGCTTTCTGACTAAAGGAAGTCATCTAGGATGAAGGGAGGAAAGTTGAGAGAGTATTTGGACATGATTTGGCCGAACCAAAAGGCTTTGAATGTGTGAATTATTGAGAAGGGGGAGTGCCCTTTTATAAGAGGGGTAAGGGGCACCTTTGGTAAAGCTAGAAATATTATTTTATAATAAATTCATATTCGGTTTCTAATGGCTCAAAAGTGGATTATTTAAATTTTAAGGTGGGTATGGGTCTAAAACCACTCAACCAATATAATTTAGACAGGTTTGGGTCATTATAATTACCTTATGTTTTTGTTTTAACTCTAAGTTAATTAGTTTGACAATTACCATGTCACTTTGTATTTTATATTATATAGTTAATAAACATACACTATAACTCCAAGAGACCCCCAAGTGGTCCGTTAATGATACAACTATCATGATATAAGTATCTTGGCCGTGCCTTAGATTTTGAGGAATTGAATATAAATTAATAATATAATATTTGTTTTAAAAACACTTTTATGTCAATTTTGACACTACTCAATAATTGATTTTTGTTAAAGTCTTAACAACTTTATTAATTCGAACCAAATTAATTTAAGCAATCCCATAATGTCCTATTAAGTAATAAAAGTCATGTATGTCATCAAAACTAACAAATTATATTAATTTTAACATTTATAATACCAATTATTTGATTCTTTCTTTAATAAGGAAAATACTACATCATTATCGTGTCATAAATAATATTAATTATTAAATTTGTTAAAATTATAAATAAAATACCATTATGTAGGAAATCCATTTATATTTCTAATGAATATTTATAGTCAAAAAACCAACATATATAACCTTATGTAAAAATTGTTTTCCAAAAAGATATATGCTTATGTCATTTTTGTATTTATTTTAAAATAATTAATATAAAGTGTCATTATCACTTTCAAGTGGCTCCATGGGGTCCCAAAATCGACCCAAAGATTCCCATGGTCGGAAATGTATCATCCAATAAGTTCAGGACACATTTTATGGTAATTTATTATTATTATAATATTATTTTATTACCCTTATTTACCGGATTTACCCTTTAACCATGGTAAATAAATTTTTTACCGAAGTATTTATTCAAAATGACTAAAAATAAAAGTTACATATTTACTCAATTTGAAAATCCTGATTCCAAATATGGAATCCAATTTTCCAAATTCAATACACAGAAGTGGCAGAAATTAATTTAAAATTAATTCCCGTTCTTAAAAAAAGTGTGTATTTAAGGGATAATAACTATCAAAAGATTGACACTTGTTCATATCTAGTTTAATTGTGAAATTTTATCCAATGACCAACATAGTATTAAGTGGTAAAATATATATTCTAAATATAATTTAAAACCACTCAAATTCATAATTTATCACTATTAGTTATTTTTATTAAAAAAGTTGTTTTTAAGTAAAATTTAGTAATTTTCACTATTCATCAAAATGTAAATGTTATCCGAAAAGTTCCAAAACATTACTATAGGATAATTTTGATATTCCGAATCCAAAAATGAAGTCAAATTTGAGATTTAAAATTTATATAATTTCAAAAAGTGGGTATTACTATTCATAACGGCTAGTTTGATTGGTTATGCTATGTGTGTTTGAACTCGATGTTGCGTACAACACACGCTACTGTATTATTCAAAGGGAAGTGTACCATAGAAGCTTGGGGTGTTACAATAAAATTTATATAGGTGGAAGAATGTAATTACCTGGACATTTATGAATAAAATTAGCATTTTTTTTATTTAATTAAAGGGATTATAGATATATAAAAAACATGCACTTATTTTGCTATATTAAAACCAATTGGATTTAAATGATCCTTAAGTATATTTACCATTGATAATATATATGTTGAACAATGATCACATGAACAGAATAAATATAAGGTTTTAATAAATCCTTTTGAAATAGAAAAGGGAAGTGATTGCCTCAACAAGTAGGATCATACCCTATGAAACCCATTTATCAGAGATTTTGAGGGAGATAACATTTATAGGCTATCCCCTAAACCAAGACCAAGTCCATATCCAAAAACTTAAGCACGAGAAAAAATATTTATGGTTTAAGGTCAAGCTCATTGAGATCACAACCCAAACCATGTTCATCAAATGGCCCCATGAAATCCCCACTATCGTACACCTTGCTCTTAGGGAATATACTATTGTAATAAAATTATACATATCAGGACCCTAGATATAATATTATCTACATTATTTTGTATGGAATAATGAACATATTTTCTTCCTATTATTGTTACTATGTAAATGCTTTTTAAAGCAACAAATACTATATTTTGTTAATATTAAAATCCAATAAAGAAATATATTTTGATGAATTAATGAAATTTTTAAATAAATATTATTTCAATATAATATTATTATTAAATTTATTTTTTAAATTTAAATGATCATAAAATTTTTGTAAAGTCAAATTTAATTTTTATTAGGGTTTGAAAAATGTTATTTTCAAAAACCCTTCATTTTTAATAAATGTCAGTTTTTATTTTAAAAGTAAAAATTAATATATTTAAAAAATTATTTTGATAAAATTAATATTATATTTTTTAAATATAAAGACATAATTATCCAATGGTTAATTTTTTATAATTTCATGACACTGTTGAATTTTTAGGTAAAAATTAAATACCATAAAAATAGACGATGTATTTTATGACATCGTAATGGACCAATAGTGATATAATAAATACTATAAAACATATAATCATACAAATATATGTTTTTCTTTTAATGTAATTTAATTTAATTTTTATTTTATTTATTTCATAAATCCTTAGTAAATCCACTAGGACATATAAATTATTTTAAGATTTTAAAAACATTTATTTTAAAATGTGACTCACCTCCACATAATCAAGGAAAATATTTTATTATATTAGGACCTAGGACACATAAAATAATGTATAAAACTCCCCATTTCTATAAACAATGGGACAAACCATGATTTGGTTTGTGGTTTTTAATATTTTATTTTGTAGTGTCCAAAACTAAAATAATAAAGAAATCCTCCTCCATTCCTATATAAAACCACCCATTCTCCAATTTCCCTTCACTATACCTTCTGTAATATCATCCAAAGTATTCCATATACTCCCTATATTACCCACACGGTTCCCCCAATCCCCCAAGAATACTCGCCTAAGCCTTTGGAGACACACATCCAAGTAATGGATTATCTATCTCTTCTTTTTATCAATCAATTCATTTATAATATGACTTTTAATTTCTAGTTTAGATACTTTATTTCCTATCCCTATACTTTAAACTTGATGTATAAATTATTATATCCCATTTCACTCTCATTTAACCATCTTAGTAATCTTTATCTAAACTTTTTTCCATGCTAAAATTTTGTAAGGGTTTTTTTGCTTCTTTCTCTTTCTTCAAGATTCATTATTATGTTATGCCATATATTTCCAATTAATTATATTGGGTAATGTACATAAATGTACATATTACTATAAATATTATATATAAATAATTATAGACACATTTATCTCTCATCAATCCATTTTATTAATTTCTATATGATGTCGTTATGCTGCTGAAATTGCACCACAATTTATCATGCCAAAATAATTGTGTAATGAATACCATACCCATTTCTATATCAAATTTATTCCCCTTTATGAACATAAAACTATTTATTGGGGATTTACATGTATTTATTCCACAATATTAGACCTTGGAATAAAATTATGATGTTTAATGAATCCATGTTATATGATATATGTGGCACACTTAAGCATGATATTTAAATGTGTGTGAAGGGTGTGCCCTAACAGAGCTCCAATTCATTGGGTAATGTTTAGTATCATGATAATTCATGTTGGGATTTTTGTTTACCTGATTCCATTATGGGACTCTTTCCACCATTAATTCTTTGCGATTTATCTTTGAAATATTTTTATGATGTAGTGTTTTAAGTTGTTGTCACATTTCCCATGTTATGATTATAATTCTATATCATGAATTTTTATTATTTTTCCATTATGGATCATTGATATGACTTGTATAACATGTATTATTATACTTATTTTTCCCATAATTTTTCCCATAATGAGATTAATTACTCCACCATTTCATATTTATATCATCAGGTAATCCCATGTAGTGTTAATTATGAAGGAATCTTGTGGTCATATCAATGAAGTTTGCAATAAAGATGTTTCTTTTCATGTTTAAGATATTAAGTAATGTATATAATTTTTCAAATACACTATACCTATCAATATTCTGATTTTTATTAAGTTATATTTTATTTAATAAATTAGGCTTATATATGAAATAATGTGATGGGTTGTTTTATTGGTGTTCATGATCTATTTTATGTATCCATGATAACCATTCCATTGGTTCACCTTACCTACGTGTGAGTAAACCATATGTTAGGATGTAGGTCCCAAGTTATTGGAGGTGGTGCAATATGGAATTTAGGTGATAAAAACCTAGGTGATACACAAGATATATTAGTAATGTTGTAACTTGAGTAAACATTAACATACAGAGTTATTTCAAAGGGGTTAATGGTTTGTTTATTATCCACTCAAAAAACAAACTACAGGATAATGTTCATGATCATGCCAAATATTTTATTTTTTTATTTTTCATGGTTATTTATTTTATGTACCCTTTATCATGATAAAAATATAAGTGGATTAAATAACAATCATTCATATATGGAATAAAACAAATGGGTTATGGATAAAAATTTTATCAACTCATGGTTAGTAACTCAAGTAAAATCCACATAATTTTAACAGAAAATGATAATGTTAAAACAATTAAATTTTATCATAATTAATCATAACCCTAAATAAAATATTAATTCAAAATAACCATTAAATTAATTTTGTTATGAATGAAACCATAGGTAAAAGTACACATCTTTTTAAAGTTGGGGAACCTTTCGAATATTGGGTATTTTTACTTAATGTTTTGGGTAAACCTAAATGAGTAACATCATGTGTTCACTAAAAAACAATAACTTGGTGTTATTAAAAGGATATTTTTAAATAAATGAAAATAAGAATATTAGGATTTGGGAGTCCACTCAACAGATGAAGAAGCTGCAAGCCCACAGTTTTCAAGACTAACTACCAAAATACCCTTGAATAACTTTTTAATCCAAATTATGGGTTTTGAGTTGGAATATATGGATCTTTTACACTAGAGTATCCATAATACAAGACATTTTGAGTCCAATAAATAGTGCCTTAGGACTTGATACAACAATGGGATAATAATAATAAATTTTAATTTAGTTCTTTACATATAATTTGGTTGTCAAGTAACGTAAAAATAATACTCTATTATATTGTTATAGTAAAATGGAATGTTTATCATCCTTGTTGTCCCTAAAATAAATTTTTCATAATCAGAATATTCATACTGGTATTAATTTTCAAGAATGGTATAGGAACTTGCACACTGTATTATGCGATGAATAGAAAAATTATAAGCTTGAATACTCAATTTGTGATCTTCATGCTAAGGAGGTGAGTAATGAAAGTACAATATCTATGAAAAAACACTTTACTGATTTTATAAATTTTTAGTATTTGGTTATATGATTCATGTCTAGTAAAAACATTAAGTCCCATGATAACATGGATACCTAATTATTTCTTAAACATATCTATGATTTTTATAAATGGAGAGACATAAATGAATAATTTTAGATCTTTAAGGAAATATTCAAAAGAAACCTTGGAGAAGGTGCACATAATATGACTCGTGTAGGTAAGATTATGGGATAAATTGAGAATCTAGAGGTTATAGGGTTTAATAATCCAATTAATTATGCACCGATCACATATTTTATTCACTCCCTCAGAGATCCCCGTCATTGTTTTGAATTTAATTATGAACAACATTGAACAATTTTCTCTAGAGATACTTAACCAACATCATCAATTCAATAATGAAATAAAGTAAAAGAAACTTCAATTATTATGGTGAACAATAAGAAGGTATAAATTAAAATCCATAAGATTGACATTAAGTTTAAGGATTCATATAAACAAACTTTGAAAAAAGGTATATCAGGGGGAAAACATTGGGAAAAGATGTTATTTGTTTCACCTATGACAAGGAGGACCACCAGAAGAAGAGTAACGTTTTCACTAAGAAGAAAGGGGAAGCATGAGATGCATGAGTTATTATGTTCAACCCATTTATTTCTAAATATTTACCATTAGATATAACTTATGGTTATGGAACATTTATCTAATTATGTGAACCATTTGGATTCAAAAGAGTTTCACAAGGTAAGTTTGATCTTGGACCCACTAATATAGCCAAGATCATTATAATATATGTTTTATATTACCACATCAAATTTTCAATTGGAATGATATTTGTTTTAAATAATTTATATTATGTGCCTTCAGTTACCAAAAACAATTTTTTTATTTTTCTAGTCTTGATTTAGAGAGATTTATTTTAAAATTTGGGAATATGTGTATATTCTTTTATATAGATAGCATATATTATGGTAATAAAAACCTAAATAATAGTAATTATATGTTTTATTAAAAAAAATATAGTTAAAATAGATAATTAATCTATCCATCAGGACTCATATCACACCCGACTACGGAATTACCATTTACGCCATATAAACAAGCACTTCTGGACTAAATGAAAACAATATAGATTTTTAGATTCTTTCAATCTAAAACCAATTGGAATATATAATCCTTGTTTTCAAGTTAAAATTTACAAATATCCATTTAATGGAAGAGGTGAAATCACCATAGAAAGTATGTAGTTGGTTTTACAGATGTGTGTGGACCATTTTCTACTGAATAAAGTGGTGGATAATCATACTTTATAACATTTGTTGACAAATTTAGTATATATAGACATTTGTAATAAAGTATATATAGCTCATATTACTCTGATATATTCAAGGAACATAATAATAATGTTGAGAAACAACTTGGTATAAATATAAATACTGTTTACTTAGACCATGGTAGAGAATATATAAACCTAGTGTTCATTGATTATCTAATGAAGTATGGGATTTTGTCTCAAATAAGTCATCCTTATACATTATAATGGAATGGTGTTTCCGAAATGGGTTTCCACACCCTCCTAGAAATAGTGAGATTAGTGATGATTATTGAATTATTTCCATTATTTTTAGGAGATATATATTATAGACATTGGAATAAAATCAAAACTATGTTCTAAATAAAGTAGAATACGATGATCTATTCACTATTGAGAGAAGAAATAAATCTAATTTTTTCATATTAATGTCATTGGGTATGAAATTAATTTTTTGGGCCTCTTTAGTAAACAACCAACACCATGTGGTACTAAGTGTACCATTATAGTACTTCCAATACAAACTAAAGGTTATTGCATAATAAAGTAATAGTGAAATGAAAAGTCGTATTACATGGGAGGGTTTACATCACAATAATAGGTAATGGGATTGAGATAAAATTAGATAAAGTTGTGGATTAAGGTACACATAAGTTGGCATATGAATAGATTCCTCAAATCCTTAGAGAAGAGGATGTTCTTGAGACAAAAGTACTACTTAAGAGTATAAAAGAGGTTAAAGCCCAAAAAAATATGGGTTTCTAGTCATTAATGATAGAAAATCATTATTAAAAGATAATAATGATTTTGTAACCTACATGGAAGTACTAAATGTCATATAAGATACTACGTGGAAATAATACAAGAATTATGAGATGGATTCCATATAGAAAAACGAGTATGGAATTTGTTTGATCCTATAGTGGATATAAATCATATTGGTTACAAATAGTTATTTAATAGGAAACTAGACCTAGATGGAAAAGTCATTACATATAATCCATGATAAGTAGAAAAAGGGTTTAAATATTGTCAAGGAATCGACTATATTGAATCCTTTTCCACAATTGTAATGTTAAATGATATAAAAATTATGCTTTTCATAGAAGCTTACTATAAATATGAAATTTAGAAGATCGATATAAAAATAACAATCCTTAATTGGAACCTTTAGAAAGATGTCTTTATGAAATAATTTCAGTGTTTTCAACTCCAAATCCTTCCAAAAATGTATGTAAAATATAGATATATATATTTATAGAATAAATAAATCATATTGTTCATGAAACATTATTTTTTATTAATTCATACCCAAATTTTGTTTTATAAAGATCAAAAGTGATCCTTATGGATACAAAATGATTAGTGGGAGTGTAATACTTTTTTGACAGGGTATGTTGATGACATGATACTTATATGAAATTAAATTTCATCCATGCAGCCTATTAAGACTTTGTTAAATACATGCTTCTATATAAAGGACTTATGTAATTAGTATATATTTTTTAGAATGAAATCCATCATGATAAATCCATGTGGATTCTTACACTTTTTCAAGATACATAATTTGAAAGAATATTGAACACATATTTTATAGATAATGTCATGAGGGGGTGGTTTGCAATGAAATATGGAATACAACTCTCCAAGGAATTGTACCCACGCGCACATTATGAGAGATATTGTATCATAAGGGCCCCATACACATCAATTAAATATTCAGTTATGTATTCCATGTTATATACTAGGTTATATGTTGCCTATGTCATATGAATGGTATAAAATTTCAAGTTATATAAGAGAACACTATTTAATGGGATTCCTGACTATATTAATTATCTTATGTGCACTAAGAATATTTATCTGGTGTATGGAAGAGATGAGGGTCTTGTCATTAGGGGATATAGATATACTAGTTTTCAAACCAATCAAGATGACTATAGATCACATTTTGTATATATCTTCATCTCAATAGTGGTTTGATGATCTGAAAGAGATCAAATAAAGTTCTGGTCACTGATTCTAAAATAGATTCCATGTATATTGTGACTAATTATTAAGATAAATAAGTGTTTTGGATACATAAATTCATCAAATATATTTACATATTTCCTAGAAGTAAATGCCATATCACACTCTATTGGGAGAATACAATAGTGGTGGATCTTATAATGGAGTTAAAATCATATAAATAGATGGATCACATGCTCTAGATTTATAATATTTTGTGGAATTTTTCTTAAATAGGTGTTTTTTCTGTATGTAGAGTTTCTAAGGAAGTTAATTTGGCGGTCCCATTGACTTATTATCTTTCCTAAAAGAATAATAAATATCATATGAGAGATAAATGACTCGATAGTTGTAGGAGTTTTCTCTATTCAAAGAGAGTGTCTATTAGAATTCATGCCCTATAAAAAATTACCTTTTTTACTTTAGATTATGTGTATTTATATACTTGAGTATTGAAGAATTCTTTATCATATACTGATTTTATTTCTATGTGATTTTAATGAGATAATTTTTTCAGAGTATCAGTCACATTGATAAGATCATATCAGTTCACTACTATGATGAGGGCCATAAAAACGCAATGCCAATATTACAAAACTACATGTACTATAGTCAAATGAAATCTTCTTATGGGAAATAGATGATAAAAAATATTAGGTGTTGGATACTCATAAGAGGATAAGACTTCATGTCATGACGTTTTCACTTGTTAATCTCCATTATGAGAGATTATGAATAATAACCTACAAGTATGAATTCCACATATTATGTGTGATTAGATATTCCAATCCCTGAATGTGTATAATAATCACTAGACTATATGATTATTATTAAAAATTCTAATGAATCGTATAATTTTATCTATTTATGAACTCTGTGGTCTTATATATTGTTGGTGAGTTAGGATAGAATGGGTGTTTCATAAATAATATTTTATTAAGGAATAAAATGAGGAAGTATTTTTCCATTTAATCATTATGGAGGATGATATCTTAACCATTTGATTGATGTAAACTGTCAAACTTATTATTTATTTTACTCTCGGGACCATGGAATAGTATTTATTATGTATTTATTGATCTCAAAAAATCCACCGCTATATTTTTATGTTAGTTGAATATTAAAATAAATATTTATACGAAAGTACATGAATATTATAAATATTAATTAATTTTTTGAATTAATAATATTTATTTTTCAAGGTTGGATAAATCACAAGGTGGGTGTGCGAAAAAATTAATTTGGTCCAGTGGGAATAATATTTTAAATATCATTTTAATAAATATTAATTTAATTAAATAAATAATATTTATTTTTCCATTAATTATTTTACATATAAATTAAATAATAATAATAATATTATTATTTAAACACGGGGTTCACTAATGACTGGGTGAATAAAAAAGGGCATATGGGAAATCCATTATTAGATAAACTCTCTCTATAAATACATGGTTATATCATTTCCCTATGATAGATGATATTGGAAATGACACACATATTTTATAGATTCTCCAAACACTATAGAGAATATTATCTATAATTCTCTCATGAACTGGGAGGTTCACATTCCTCCACATCACATGAATAGTAAAATAAGAATAAATCTTTCAAAAGATTATGTTTCAATCAAATGGATTAATAAACTATGATTGGTATGACCACACTATCACCCTATGTACTATTAGTAATGGTTTAAGATCATTGGATAATGTATGGATCACCGGTAGAGGGGTTTTGTTTTGGATCCTCTAAAGAGAAAAAAGGTATAAATAGATCAATGTTTAAAAAATCTAATATCTTTTATGAAGCATGAATTATAAAGTTCAAAGTCAATATTTTAATTAAATTAATTATAATTATATGTATAAATTGATATTTTCTCTTGGTGACATAGTTATTTTTCAATCATAATTTTATTTTATTAGTTATTCATTACATTTATCATTATATATATAATACATATTATTCATTGGACCAAAAAATTAATGTTGAGTTGGATTGGACCCGATAAGCCCTTTAGGTACATATAATAGCTTTAGTAATGTACTAAATGTTGGACATCTGGATGTCTTTAGATTCACAGACTATGACATTTTTCATGTGAAGGATAATGAAATGGTTGATTCAAGTTCCAAAAACTGTTTTATTATGGGGTGTTAGAATGAAGATTTTGGTTTTAAACAATGGGATGCTGACAAACACAAAGTTATCATAAAATCAGTATATGATAATAATTTTCAATGATACAAGATTTCAACACAGGTTCCCCATATACTCAGCAAGTGGAATATGTGCTAGAGTATTCAATTTCTACTGAATCCTTAGTGAAATATTTGAAGGTTGATAAATAAATAGTTAATTCATTGAATGTTTGGTTATTGTAAATAAAAAAACTAGAAAGAGATATTTATAAGATAAGATTTATATTAGTTTCTATAGTTAGACAATTATTTCATAGTTATGGAATTGAATTGAATTTATTACATTTAATGGAATATGGAGATCCAAATTTTTTGGGAGATCTCGTGACACTCAATGGATTGAAGTAGTGAGAGTAATACATTGATGAAAAAGATGAACTCATTGAATTTCAGGAGAAATTTTATGTTGATGGATCTAATATAGGTAATGTGATAACTTAATAACAAATTAAGGTTATATTTTAATGATCGAGATAAAGATACAAGGCAAGGTTGTTGTGAAAAGATTCTAGTAGAAAAGCATAATTGATTTCTTTTAAATATCTTCATTATTAGTTATGTATTAAACCATATGAATAATGCGAAGTGTAGTTTATTTTAATGATCTACACATAGAGAATATGGATTATAAGAATAACTATATTTATAGTGAAATGGAATATGATATCCACATGAATCTGCCAAATAGTTTTAAAAACTATCGAAAGAATGACCTTGTTTCAATATTTAAATAATTTTTTCATTTCATGAAATAAGTACATCAGTAGTGGAATAAAATTTTGAAACATCTGTAAAAGGTGAAGGTATCACATGATGCCGATATGATCATATCTATTTTCAAATATTGTGAAATTATGGGCTCTACATCATGCTTCTACAATATGTGGATGAAATATTCTTGAGAGTGAAAATATTTAGGATCTAGAATTTTTCTTTTTTGAACATTTGAATTGAAGGATATTCTCCAGGTCAAGAAAATATTGGGTTTGGGATAGATATGGATAAAATATTTTTGGTGTTGAAGTTTTATAATATATAATACATATGGGAGAAAATTGAAAAAATTTAAATTATCAGATGCAATTCTATCTTGAACCCATTACTATCAAATTCAAGTAATTCAAGGTAGTAACACCATCATAAAAAAGTATGGCTTGATAAAAGATTAAGGTATCATATGAATCAGTTTTTAGAGTATTAATGTATGAGATAATTTATTCATCTCCAGACATTACCACTGTAGTGGGAGTTTTAAGTGGGATTATGTCAAATAGTAGAAGATAGAACTGAGAATTTGTGAATTAGATCATATGATATATAAATCGATTAAAATATAAAATGATGTGAATTAGGGATGTAGATTCGTTATAAGGATTCATGGATATAGGTTTTTCTTGATATTTGGACACATGAAAGTGCATAATGTGTTTTGTGTCAATATTTTGAGGAAGAAAAATTTGTTGGATGTCTTGACTCTATAATCTAGTTACCCTGTATATAAGTGAAGAAGAATACATTTTATCTATAGAAGGTATAAATGATTTATTTTAGTTAATGTTATTTCTAAAGGATACGGGAAAGTGGAGTTTAATTTTGTGATTGTTAGAGTAAAATTTACCTTACCAATAATCTAGTGTTTTATAAAAGAATGAGACATAATGACTTGAAATTTCCTTTCAACTAAAATATGATTGAAGGAAAAGAGCAATAGTTATGGAAGATAATAGAAAAGGAAACTCCTACAATAATTTTCATAAGGATTTTAGTGCTAGAATTTCTAAGGAATCACTATGCCTTAGTAGGACTTGAGTGAATATAGGATGATAAAAGAAACTTCATGTATGAGAAAGTAAGATATTTTTTCCTAAGAGTAGATGTATGATGATGAAATGATAAAATTGGTATTCATGTGGAATATTTATGGGATTATGATTCCTCTTAATGTTACAAGACTCAAATTAGTAAAATTAGGAGCTCTATATGTTCAATTCAACCATGTTTAGTTAGATGTAGTTAATTCCCTATGTATATGGGTGTGTTTACAGGAAGATGATGAACTTATGCTGAGTTGATGTTAAATCCCAATAAGGGTTTACTAGATGTACTGGTTAAAGGGGTAGTGGCTATATGGAATTATTGAATAACCGAATCCAATGGTAGGTTTACTAAAAAAATTGGTTGGTAGTGAATCATATTATGACAGTTGAATACTTATATAAATTGAGATAGGGCCAGTTGATGTAGTGATTATCTTATACAAAATAAAATTTTAATATTGTATTAATAGATATTGTGTTTTAAATTTTTTATTATGATAATATAATAGTTTATATTGTTCTACCATGGACATATAATGAATGTACAAATCACATAATATGGTGTTTCCAATTTAAGTTTCTTTTTTTATTATTTTCTTGAATGTTTTTGTGTGAATTTTTAGAGTGTCTGTAAGTAGTGTGACTCAGTTCAACGAGTGTGGTGCAGTGGATTCCTAAATTATATTACACTAAGATCCAATGAAATATTTGGTCGTTTGAATTTTTGTTTGCAGAACCACCATTGCACATCATCTTCCAGTAGATTAAATATTCACATTTCATTGATTCCACAGATGATCCTTCCCCAATGTTGCTAACACATGAATCATATTTAAACTCGTATGATTTTAAAAGTATCATATGGTGTGAATATCATTTTTATATGGAAGTATTTGGATTGATTGTAAAGTTGAATATTAATATGTTGGATATTTTCTTAGTGAAGGAGAAAAAATCATTCTATAACTTGAGGTATAACACTATGATGTGCATTCTATAGAATTTTTCTTTTTGAAGAAGAATAATTCACACTATAATTATACATATTATTCCATGGTTTTCATCCTAGGAGGGATGACATATATACTAGTCCTTCATGACATCTGTGTCATACTATAATTCTTAATTCATAATTACATGTGATATAACATGTTTTTATGAAAAACTATTGTGTTTTAACATAGTAGATTATTCTATAAAGATAAAAATTACAGTGAATATTTTTATAATAAAAGTGGAATGCTTCTAGAAATTATGTGTTTTTTACAATGAGACTTATCCTGCCTCGATTCATCTTGTAAAAGATTCAATTTGCGAAGATGTTGGATTTAACTATTAATAGAACCATGGTAATACAATAATGTATTTTAGTGCATCATGATTTGTTTTATAGTCCCATTTAAATGTATTTTAATGATACAGTTTTGAGGAGGAATCATGGATCACTCTAACTCAAACAATTAAGTCCCTAAGACATATCAAGGTTGATTAAAAGGGTAAGATTGATCCAATGGCTCGTATTTGATTGGAAAAAGATTAATATTTAAGTGGTTGTTGAATTTTTATTTCAAATTCAAAATTCAATGAAAGAGAATGTTTATTGCTATTGTGTGTGTTTGATGTAATAAAGTGTGGCATGACTTGGAGATGGTGGACAAATAGAGAAGAAGTGGAGACACCTATAAAAGAAGTATTTCAATTGTATGTGTTATCATGAACATGAGTCTTCAAATGATGATGATTGAAGGATTTATTTAAATAAGGCTTTCCTCATTATGCTGGATTAGCGTGAGGATTTCATCCATGTTTGGGAGCGGTGGCCCCGATGTTCAATCAATGGAGATTTCACCTATCTAGGTGGTTCAAGGATTCCCATTGGGCTCGTAATTCCCCTGTGGAGGTGGTGTGGGTCATGTTTTTAGGGGTACCACTCCCCTTCCGGAACCCTATTTTTATAAAGAAAATTGGGGAGTCTCTCTATTAGTTCTGGTGTGCTGATGTTTGCAATATCAACCTCCAGGACACTGCAATAGCCAAGATCTGTGTTGCAATGGATGTTTCATATCCTCTTCCCCTACACTTGATTCATGAAATTAAGTATATTTTCTAGTGGAAGAAGATGATTTTTTATCAGTAGGCTCCCTGCTTTTGAAGAAAATGTAATCTTTTTTGGCATGCCTTTTCCAATTGAAGAAGATGCTCCTCTCGCCAGTAGATGTTCCTAGAGACTCACCCTAATGTTTATTCTTAGGCCCTCTTCTTCTCATTCCCCAATTGATCTGGTCTTGGATCAGGTGTTCATAGCCAGCACGTAGGTCCTGCCTTGGCCATCTCTTCCTCCTCTCCCACCTTCTCTGCGCATAGCCTATGATCGGCCTTCCCTGTCTCCCCCACCTCTTGCCCTTGTCCTGCCTTCCCCGGCTCTAACCTCTCTTCAAAATCCTCCGCCCCTACTGCTGGATCATTAGACGTTCTTCCCATCATTGGATCTTATCAATTTCATTCCCCGTTATTCTCTCCCCCTCCCCCTTCTCTAATCCCTTCTCTTTATTTTTTTGGAAGTCTAAATGAAATGAGGTTGTGTGTTTTGATTCCTCCTTTGTTCATGAGGTGATCCCCACCTTTCCTCAACTGATTGTTTCCAATAGATTCTTTTCACTATCACATGTTCATGATATCCCATCTTCTCACAGGTCATCCAAGAGGAAGTCCCTGATGGAGGATCGATTTCAGCAGTAAATTCAACAACACATAGGTAGATTACTTAAGGTGATCACAACTACACAAAAACAGTAGAACAAACTGGTATTATTTATTCTCTGGAATTCTTATTACAACACACAACGTACTCTTTATTTACAGGTTAAAATCACACAACAAAACAAATAGATAAAAACATAGGGAACACAAGTCCAATGTTTATCACGGTAGGTGCCACCGAAGCCTGTGGATCAACACCCGTCAAGCTGTCTTCGTGGAACTCTTTAAGCCTCCCCTTTATTAGTGGATGGTAGGTGTCGTCCGAGGAATAAGAGTTTAATACTTCATACATCCCCCCTTAAACTAATATTCCTTGAGAACTATGATTTTTTCTTATGTCCAGGTGGGTAACCAACTGGTATAATGGCTTCTCCATAGTTATTTGTTTTAGTAAAATCAATAGCACATGTGGCAGCAAATAAGCAGATCACTAGAGGTGATCGCGGGAATTAAATATTAACAGTAGGAAGTAAATTGAATTCTTATTTCTCATACACCTATTGAATTGGATTCTTGTCCACAGAATCTTAAACCATGGGTTCAGATTCCTTGAAATATCTTCCTTACTACAGGGCTTAATCAGGACTCAGACGCATTTGAAAGAGTCGTCACAATTCTTCACATGGGGAACTAACATGGGGATTTGATGCTTCAAGGTTGAACTGGTAGACGGTACGCTAGATACAATGTTTATTTCAGTCTCAAAATACAGGAATACATCTATGATTGATAGAGATACATGTTCTTCGGTGCGTTTTGGGAAGGTGTCTGCATTGGTAGATGGTTCAACAGATACAACGTTGACCAAGGTATCGACTTTCAAAAAGATTGTCTTTATTGTACATCAATTCCAGTTCTTTAGTTGCTTCAATTGAAGACAATTCATTCATCTTTGGGTTACAAGGAAAATTTTGAGGGCATTCATCATCCTCATCAAAGTCTGAAAATAAGTCAAAATAATTGATGAAATTGAAGCCACAATCCAGTAGAATCATTTTTTGGATAGTAATTGTTTTTTGAATTAAAACATTATCTTTTTTTCAGAATTGGATTGAAGATATATATATATATATATGATAGTAAAAATGTATTGGATGAGGTGTGTCCCCTGAATGAAACAAAACAATTGCTTAAGGAGCAAAAGGGAGTGGAGGTGGGGAGACAAAAAGGTTGGAGGAGAGGGATTTTATGATGGGAGGATAAAAATGTGGCATTAAAATCTATTTGAATAATGCCAAAAAAGGGCATGGAATGGATTTAAATGCAAAGAAATATTTTAAAAAATTAGGGAGGCAAAAGGGAATGAAAACTCACCTTTTAGAAATGGTGAGGAAAAAACATGGAGGGAAACGTGGAGAAACCTCAACTATTCATCATCTTCTTTGGGGTGAAACAGTTCACTCAAGGATCTCTCTCGCCACTACAATAGAAGGATAAGGAGAAAAACCCATGTATCTATGTACGCTCTGATCACCGTAAAAAGACCTCTGATACCACTGAGGGAGGATCAATTGCAGTGGTAAATTCAACTGCGCACAGACAAATTATTTGAGGTGATCACAACCACATAAACACAACGGAACAAACTGGTATAATTTATTCTCTAGAATTATTATTACAACACACACCAGGCTCTCTATTTATATGCTACAACCACGCAACAAAACAAATAGAGAAACAAGGTGGGAACAAAATACCATAGTTTGTCGTTGTAACGCCCTGAACCTAGTTACCCAAAGTCGGTGCATTATTACATAACATTGGGATGATCACAAAAGATCAAGTCTCGAAAGACCGATTAGTATAGTATCCTTGGAATCACTAGATACCTTGATAAAGTCTACATTACATCATAAAGTGAAAACTACAACAACATATTGTCTCCATAGTCATATCCCCTTATACTATCCCTGCAGGTCATTCATAAAATACTTCTTCACATCTTGGGAAAAATAAAACATTGAAAGGGGTGAGCTCAGATGCTCAGTAAGGATAACAATAAAGTGGAAACATTTATAAATAATCACAAACATTTAAGGCAATGTATAACTAAAATAAAAGCCTTTTAAACTTGAACTTCAGCATAATATGGAAAAGATAAAATGAAATAATTCCATTTAATTATTCACATGGATATTCTACTAGTCGAATAATCCCATTCAATATCAATAACCACATTCATAATGATGGAATGCATAATGCCAGACTATCATAACCACATAGTCAAGGCCTTGTGCCAAGACTACAAATAAGATTTTGTCAAGGACGTGTGCCAAGACACTGGATTGTCTCATGAGACCTATAGATGCATCGATGAGCTGTAACGGGCTCCACTCATCAATTATTAAGTCTAATGCATTCCTCATATGAATAGCTTTAAACATAACATAAACATTCGTATTTAAACATGAATATGAAATGTCAATACATTATCCATAAATCACGAATGGTATAAAAATAACACATCCACAGTCAAACATATCACAAAACCATCAATACAATATGGATGTTTTGTATCATAATATATCAACATCAAATAATCTTATAATCCATCAAAGGATTTTGACATAGATAAAATCAAAACTATTTGAGAGAAATTTTTCTTTTTTTGAAGTCATTTAAAAGTCACATAATTATAAAACAAAACATTTACTTTGAATATATTTTATAATCTTTTAAGGGAATCTTCGAAGATTTTACAATGGTGGAAAATATCCTCACCTACCATATAAGTAGTAAAAAAAGACATTCTTACCTTAATTTGTCGAAATTTTTAATAAGGACCTTTTTCGGAAAAAGACAGAAATATTCCATTATAAAATTCTAATAAAAAGTCAAAAAAAGGTATAAATTACTTTACCCCATATTCTGTAGAATAGTAAGAATGTTGTGAAATACATTTTTAAGAAACATGGATGTGGATGATAAAGAGGTCCCTGTAGATAATTACATATAAACAACCTCAGATAATGAAGAGATTGTAAAATAAACCATTACATTGTACTTTTACTTGGTCGAGGGTAGGTTAAACTCCTATATAATGGTGAATTAATTTTTATTAAATTATATAAGAATCATGTACATTAATATGATATCATATATGATCTTTTAACATTGCTTTGTTAATAATATCTTAGTATTATCGTCGTTTCAGGTGTTAACCTACTCGTTTACTTTTATATGTTTTGTTACATAAGCCCTGTTTGTTATAGATAGTTTGTATCTTATTTTTATCCAGAATGATATAAAGTCCTTAAAAATTATTTTTAATCATTAAATTTGAATTAGTCTTGAATGGATATGATGGGGAATGAATCTCATCGTGTTCGTGGAGAAGGTAGTCCGTACGTACACACGATCGACAATATCATTATTTTGATATTAAAATAATATTTAATTGGATGGTATATAATATATACAAGATTATTATCAAGTTATATTTATTATTTACATGAATTATACATCATTATTATACCCATACAGATAATAATATATTGAATAACAATTACACCAAGAGGTGGAGACGGTAAGCAATACGTATGCATGTATGGTGACATGTCATTCAAAGGATGGATAGAATATTAAATATGGTTGTACCTTATTTATACTAAAATCACAATATATAGAAGTTACTAGATTTATTATTTTATAATTGAAATAACAAATAAAGAATATGTTGAAGAAGAAAGGAACTTGAAAGGGGGTGGTGATAACATTACCTCTTCTTCGAGTTCTTCCTTTTGATTTGATCAAAAGGGCTCATTAGGTAGTCTTTAGGATCAAAATAAGGACCCTAGGTCTAATTGAGGGAAGTTTAGAGAATATTTGTGCAGGGTTTGGCCGAGCTTAAGGGATTTGAATGTGTAAACTAGAGAGAAGGGGGAGTGCCCTTTTATAAGAGGGGTGAGGGGCACCTTTGGAAAAGGAGAAAATATTATTTTATAATAAATTCATATTCGGATTCTAATGGCTCCAAAATGGATTATATAAAGTTTAAGGTGGGTATGGGTCAAAATAATTTCATCCAATATATTTTAGACAGGATTGCAACACTATATTAACCTTATCATTTATATTTAACTCGTAGTTAAATAGTTTGACATTTACCATGTCTTGTTGTTTTTTTATATTATATATTTAATAAACATACTATATACATCCAAGAGACCTCCAAGTGGTCCATTAATAAGACACCTATCATTATATAAGTCATTTTTCTGAACCTTAGATTTTTAGGAATTGAATATCAATTAATATATAATTTTTGTTTTAAAAACACTTTTATGTCAATTTTGACACTATTGGGTATTTTGTTTTTTATAATTTCATAACAGCATTATTAGTTCAAAACACATTATATAACCAATCCTAATATGTCATATTATCGAATAAAATTTGTGGAATTCATAAAAAGTCTCAAATTAAAATTATTTTTATATTTATAATTTCAATTATTTTAATATTTCATCAATTAGGTAATTACTGTATCACCATTGTGTCATTAATAAATTAAATTATTTAATGTCTAAACATTATAAATAAAATTCCATTATGTAGGAAATATTTTTATCTTTCTAATTAATATTTATAATTGAATTTATCTTATGTATAACACTATATTAAAAATGTTATAGTAATTAAACATTGATTTTAACTCTTTTAACTCTTCTTTGAATTAAAAAATAAGAAATGTCCTAATCTAATCCAAGAGGACCTAAATGACAATATTTTATTCTAAGTTTTTTTTTGGTCTAGATACACTTGTCCAATAGAATTATTACATGTGTTAGGGTAATATTAATATCATTTTACCCTTAATTACACTATTTAATTTTAACCGTGGTAAATAAAAGTAAAAAGTTACTATTCACAAAAAATTATTTTTATCTTATTGAACCAAATATTACTCCTTGATATTAACCATGTCTATCGGATTTTTGAAATTCCACTCAAAGGGGTGGTAATATTATGTTTTATGTGAATTTCCAAATTCTCCAAGGAGGTGGATAAAAGACGGTGAAAAGTCTCATAAAATATTTATATATCTAAAATTATTTTAAACTAACTCCAATGAATTACATTGAACCTATATAGGTATTGTGTACCCATTTTGACCTTAATTAAATTTAAATAAAATAAATAATTATTTAAATAAAAATTCTGTTTTAAACTATAACTCATTGTTTTTTCACTATTCATCAAAAATTGAATGTTTTTAGAAAAATACCAACAATTCACCCTAAGATAATTTCGATATTACGAATACAAAAATGAAGTCCATTTTGAAAGATAAAATTTACATACTTTCAAAAAGTTCTTATTACTATTCATAACGGCTAGTTTGATTGGTTGTGGTGTGTATTATAACTTGAAGTTGCCTACAACACACGCTACTGTATTATTCAAAGAGAAGCATACCTTGGAAGCTTGGGGTGTTAAATTATCCCCTCCATCAAATAATTTCATTCTCGAAATTTTTAGAATACTACCCCATGAAATGACTCGGGTGATTCTTCATCATAAGTTCCTCGGGTTCCCACATCTCCTCTTCCATTTTATGGTTTCTCCATAGAAATTTTACCAGATGAGTCGTCCGGTTTCTCAGTACTTGTTCTCTGGTATCTAGAATCCGGACGGGCTCTTCTCAATAATAAAGATCGGGTTCCAGTTCTAATTCCTCATAGGTGAGTACATGCGTTGGGTCAGGCATGTATTTCCTCAACAGTGATATGTGGAACACATCGTGAACTTTGGAGAGACTTGGCGGCATTTTCTAACGGTAAACTACAACCCCAATTTGTTCTAGAATTTTGAATGGTCTGATGTACCTGGGACTCAATTTTCCCTTCTTACAGAAACATATAACACCCTTCCATGGAGATACATTCATGAAATCATGATCTCTTACCTGAAATTCCAAATCCTTCCTTCGGTTGATAGCATAGCTCTTCTACCTACACCGAGCTGCTTTGATGTGGTTTTGGATTACCTTCACATTTTCCATCATTTCCTCCACCAGTTCTGGGCCTACAAGTTTTATTTCACCAACGTCATCCCAACATGTAAGTGTGAAACATCTGTTTTTGTATAACACTTCATATGGTTCCATCTGAATACTTGAATGGATGCTATTGTTATATGAAAATTCTAAAAGAGGAAAATATTGATCCCACATACCCTGAAATTCAAGTGAGCAAGATCTCAACATTTCTTCTAATGTTTGAATATTCCGTTCTGATTTTCCATCTGTTTGAGGGTGGTAGGCAGTGCTCAAACGATGTTCAGTATCCAAGGCCTTCTGAAGACTCTTCCGGAATCTTGAAGTAAAATGAGGATCATGATCAGAGACAATCGACAGGGGTAATCCATGACGTCTCACAACTTCATTAATATATAGCCTTGCTAGATGTTTAAGTGGTAAATCTTCCCTTATAGCAAGAAAATGTATTGACATGGTAAGAAGATCAATAATGACCCATATTGCATCGTTCCTTCTAGGAGTCTTTGGTAGTCTAATGAAAAAGTCCTTTGTGATATTACCCCATTTCCACTCAGGTATAGGAAGAGGATTCATAATTCCTCCAGGCTGTTGCCTTCCAACTTTCACTTGTTGACAAACCATACATCTTGACACAAAATCAGTAATCTCCCTCTTCATGTTGTCCCACAAAAAATGTTCCTTCAAATCACTATACATTTTGGTGCTCCTAGGGTGTATAGAGAGATTGGAACTATGATCATCATCCAATAATTCCCTTTTTAGATCTGGTATATCGGGAACACAAAGTCCCCTCCCAAAATTCAAAATTCCATCTTCATACACAAATTCACTCAAGCTCCCATCATTCACAATTGTAATCTTCTTTTTAAACTCTTTATCATCGGCCTAATAAATCTTTTTCCTTTTGAGTAATGATGTTTTGGCACCCATTTGAAAAAGTAATGAGTTTTCACCTTTTATGGTGATTCTCATATCCATCATTACTAGATCCATGCATATAGGATTCTTTCCAACTCTCATATTATTCAAAACTCCATGATCCTTTATTCTCAAAGCATTTGCCTCCTAATTTTCCTTCCCCGGGTGGTAGTGTATCGTGCAATCATAATCCATGAGTAGTTCAAGCCATCCACTTTGCCTCATGTTGAGTTCTTTTTGTGAGGAAATATACTTCAAACTCTTGTGATCAGTATATATCTCACATTTTACACCACATAGATAATGTATCCATATCTTCAAAGAAAATATCACAACTGCTAACTTGAGATCAGGAGAAGGATAATTTTCCTCATGACTTTTCAGCTATCATGATGCATAGGCAATAACTCTACCATCATGCATAAAGACACAAACATGTCCTTTCTTCGATGAATCACTATAAATAACAAACCCATCATTCCCTGATGTTAGAGTCAATATAGGAGCATTGAATAATCTTATCTTCATTTATTCAAAACATTCTTCACACTCTTTTGTCCAACCAAATTTAACCCCTTTATGTGTGAGCTTCGTTAACGGGTTAGCCAATCGGGAAATGTTCTGGACAAAACGCCGATAATAACCTTCTAAGCCAATAAAACTGCATAACTCGGTTATACACA
The DNA here is from genome assembly GCA_963277665.1 of Viscum album. NCBI lineage: Eukaryota > Viridiplantae > Streptophyta > Magnoliopsida > Santalales > Viscaceae > Viscum > Viscum album. Next base: position 1,788,910,311 of record OY728119.1, on the reverse strand, counting down.
TTGGTGTGGGCTATTCTTGGATTGCTCTTGTATTAGAAGGATTAATAGAGATTACATCCTTAGAGACAATATGGAAAAGAAAATATATCTCCTGAAGCCAGAAATCACACTTTCAAAACTTCCCATATAATTCTTGTCATCTAAGAGTCTTCAGGATAATGCATAAGTGATTTTCATGATCCTTGTATCTTTTTTAGTATACTAAGATATAATCAAAAAATACCACCAAAAAATCATTTAGATATTCCTTAAAAAATCTATTCATTAGATCCATGAATATAGATGGTGAATTAGTCAATCCAAAAGGCATTACTGTAAACTCGAAATGCCCGTACCTAGTTCGAAATGCTGTCTTCGGAATTTCTTCATCCTTCACACACAACTGATGGTGTCCAGATCGAAGGTCAATCTTTGAAAAGTATTGAGCTGCATGCAGTTGGTCAAATAAATCATAAATGTGAGGTAGGGGATACTTTTTCATTATTGTAATAGCATTGATTTACCTATAGTCGATATATAACCTCACAGATCCATCTTTCTTCTTAACAAAAAGAACATGGGCTCCCCATGTAGAAACACTAGGGAGAATAAATACTTTATTACTCAATTACTCTAGTTGTTTCTTTAGTTCAACTAATTCCACAATGGCCATTATATAAGGGGTCTTTGATATGGGCCTTGATCCAGGAAATAAATCAATGGAAAACTCAATATCTCATTCTGGAGGATGTCCAGGTAAATCTTCTAGAAACACATCAACATATTCTCTCACAATAGGTATATCCTCTATTAGAACATTCCTTTCCATAACCACAGTTATTTCATTCTCTTCCTCCCCAATAATTGAATTTAGTTGAGCTACTGGTGGTGGATCTAGGTATGAATTAGGTGGTGACGATTCTGATCTAAAGATAAGGTGTTTTTTATCATCATCATCAAAAATTGTAACCACCTTCTTCTAAAAATAAATCTCCACATCATGGTCTGAAAGCCAATCCATACCGAGGATTATATCAATCTCAATCATAGGTATGACGATGAGATCAGCAGATAAAGAACATTTATATTCCCTATTGGGAACGAATCCACAGAACTTTGTAGCAATGATACTTTCCTTAGGTGTTTTAACTAAAAACTCCCATGTTAAATCAAATTGAAAATATCTAATTTTCTTAGTAAACTGGGAAGATATGAAACAATGCGATGAACAAGAATCAAATAATACATTTTCTAAACTTGAGGAAACCATTAAATTACCTTCCACCACGTCTTTCGGAGCTTCTACCTCAGTATTAGTGATAGCATAAGCTTGGACTTGATCCCTTGGTTTTTTCTAAGGTAAGTTCCCCTGACGCTTATGACATTCATTTTCATAATGTCTCATCTCCCTGAAATTGTAGCATTGAACATCGGTAGCTTCTTTCTTCCCCTTGCAATCACGAGCTTGGTGGCCTTTTTCACCACACTTGTAACAGACTCCCATTCCCTTCAAGAAACTACCAGGGTGTTTCTTCCCACATTTACTGCAGGATGGATATCCAACTTTTCCCTTCTTCCCCTTATTTCCATTCCCAGATTGATCACTAGATCTCTTCTTCTCTTTCTTTTCTTTAAATTCATAAGACAAAGAGAATTCTTTTTCTGTCTTGATAGCACATTAGACAATATCTTCGTACAACGAGAAGGTTTGCGAGACTAATGTTCGATAGAGAAATGGTTTTAACCCATAAAATAAATGATCAATATTACCTCTTGGGTTACATATATAATCTGAATCATTCCTCGATAACCTTGTAAAGTTAGCCTCATACTTTGAAACATTCTCATCCTCCTTTTGTCTCAGACATAGAAATTACCTTTCCATATCTTCTCGATGGCCACGGGGAATGTATTTTTCTAAAAACATATACTTGAACTCCCTCCATTCCATATTTTATACCTCATCATCATCCATCATGTTTTGAATCAATGACCACCATTGATCAGCATCTCCAATGAGGCGGTAAACTGCCATGATAACCTTTTCCCTTTCACTACTCCCTAAAGTCAGAAATATTTTCTCTAGGGAACTTATCCATTTCTCAGCTACCAATGGATTTGTACTACCATTTAATGTGGTGGTTTTTGCCTCATGAAGTGATATAACATTGATCCTCCATGATGCGGATCCGGGTGCTCCATATGGGTAAGGTTATTATTCATAAGCCGAGTGAGTTGTCCTAGTATGGTGATTAGTTGATCAGCACCAGTTTCATCACCAGATCCACTATAATTATCTTGATATGGAGGGAAATCCCTACATGGAGTGAATGAATTAATACAGTTTCCATTTATTCCACTAGGATCCATTTCTAAACAATGGCATAAACTAGGTTATTTTATGAATCGAAATAAATAATTCCAAACATGTAAAATACTTAACAAAAATTGAGAAAATTTATGGATATAATCCATGATCATAAAAATGATTTCTTTGAGGAAGTATATACTCATAAACCCTTCATAATTGTTTGTAAAGAAAATGAGAATTATCCTAAGCATATCCCCCAGGATTGTCATAACCAAGAGTGCAGCAAGCCCTGTTGTCGTGCACCAGTTCCAGTTCGAGTCTAGATCAAAGCGGTGTTTTCGAGTTTTACCCCTAGGTACATCTGTTCCAGAGCCGCCTATACCTGCTTGTATCTAGACAGGGATGTATTGATCGGAAAAGTCACAAAATCTCTACAATACCAAAATTCTAGGAAGTTCTTCTATACTAATCCTCAAAGTCCATCTTAGGTCTATGTGCTCTAATCAGAGTTTATCTAAATCTAGCTCCCATGGTTTGTACTAAACATCATCTGATACCAACTGTAACGCCCAAACCCCATTTACCCAGAGTTGGTGCATTATTACATAACATTTTCTTGATCACAAAAGATCAAGTCTAGAATGACCGATTAGTTTAGTAGCCTTGGAATCACTAGATACATTCATAAAGTTTAAATTACATCATTGAGTGAAAACTATAACAACATCTTGTCTCCACAGTCATATTCCCTTATACTATCCATGTAGGTAATTCATAAAATAATTCTTCACATCCTGGGAAATATAAAACAATGAAATGGCTGAGCTTAGATGCTAAGTAAGGATAACAATAAAGCAGAAACATTTATATATAATCATAAACATTTAAGGCAATGTATAACTAAAACAAAAGCCTTTTAAACATGAACTTTAGCATAATATGGAAAAGATAAAATGAAATAATGACATTTACTTATTCACATGGATATTCTAGTAGTCAAATAATCACATGTAATATCAATAACAACTTTCATAATGATGGAATGCATAATGCCAGACTATCATAACCAAATAGTCAAGGCCTTGTTCCAAGACTACAAATAAGATTTTTTCATGGCCTTGTGTCAAGACAATAGTTTGCCTCAAGATACCTATCGATTCATCGAGGAGCTAGAGCGGGCTCCACCCATCACTTACTATGTCCGATGCATTCCTCATATGAACAGGTTTAAACATAACATAAACATTCGTTTTAAAACTAGCAGACGAAATGTCAATACTTTATCCAGAAACCATGAATTGTATAAAAATAACACATCCACAGTAAACCATATCACAAAACCATCAATAAAATATGAATGTTTTTTATCATAATAAATCAACTTAAAAGCAGCTTAAAATCCATCAAAGGATGTTGACATAGATGAAATAAAAACTATTTGAGAGAAATATCTTTTTTTGAAATCATTTATAAGTCACATAATTATACAATAAAACATTTACGTTGAAAATATTCTTATAATATTGTAAGGGAAGCTTTGAAGATTTTACAACTGTGGAAAATAGCCGCACCCGCAATATAAGTATTAAAAAAAGACATTCTTACCTTAATTTGTCAAAAAGGTTAAAAAGGACATTGTTTGGAAAACGACAGAAATATTCCTTTATAAAATTCTTATAAAAAGTCAAAAATGGGTATAAATGACTTTAACCCATTTTTTGTAAAATAGTAAGAATTTTTTGAAATACATTTTTAAGAAAAATGGATGTCAATGATAAAGAGGTCCCAGTAGATAATTACATATAAACAACCTCGGATAATGAATTGATTGTGAAATAAACCCTTAACTTGTACTTTTCCTTGGTTAAGGGTAGGTTAATCTCCTATAAAATGGTGAAATAATTGTTATTAAATTATAAAGGAATCATATACATTAATATGATATCATATATGATCTTTTAACATTGCTTTATTAATAATATATTAGTATTATCGTCGTTTAGGGTGTTAACTTACTCGCTTTCTTTTATATGTTTTGTTATATAAGCCATGTTTGTTATGGATAAGTTGTATCTTATTCATATTTAGAATGATATAGAGTCCTTAAACATTAATTTTAATCATTAAATAATAATTAGTCTTGAATAGATACGATGGGGAATAAATCTCATCGGGTTCGTGGAGATGGTAGTCCATACGTACGCACGAGCGACAATATCATTCTTTTGAAATTAGAATAATATATAATTGGATTATATATAATATATACAGAATCATTTTCATGTTATATTTAATATTTTCATGAATTACACATCATTATTATATCCATCCAAATAATAATATATTGAATAACAATTACACCACGACGTGGAGACGACAAGCTGTACGTACGCACGTATGGTGAAATGTCATTCAAAGGATGGATAGAATACTGAATATAGTTGTACCATATTTATATTAACATCAAAGTATATAGAAGATACTAGAGTCATTATTTTAGAATGGAAATAACAATGAAATAAGAAGTTGAAGAAGAAAGGAACTTGAAAGAGGGTGGTGAAAACATTACCTCTTCTTCGGGTTCTTCCTTTTGATTTGATCAAAAGGGCTCCTTAGGTTGGATTTCTAATCAAACTAAGGCCAATAAGTCTAATTTAGGGAAGTTGAGAGTATATTTGGGCAGGGGTTGGCCGAGAGAAAAGGATTTGAAGGTGTAAATTAGAGATAAGGGGGAGTGCCCTTTTATAAGAGGGGTGAGGGGCACCTTTGGAAAAGCTAGGAATATTATTTTATAATAAATTCATATTCGGTTTATAATTTCTCCAAAGTGGATTATATAGAGGTTAAGGTGGGGATGGGTCGAAATACTTTCGACCAATATATTTGAGATAGGTTTGGGTCACTAAATTATCCTTATCATTTATATTTAACTCTTAGTTAAATAGTTTGACATTTACCAAGTCTCTTTGTATTTCTATATTATATATTTAATAAATATACTATATTCATAGAAGATACCACCAAGTGGAAAAAAAATGAATATTAATTTCAATAAAAATTTAATAAAGGAAAATGAGTAAAAATTTATTCAATAAATCCTTTGATTAATTTAAAAAATTGATTTTTTTAAAAAACATGGATATGGATGAAAATGTGATTTTGGTTGAAGAAAATATTAAAGATTGTTTTTCGTAAAAACATTTTTTTTGAAAAAATGAGTATATAAAGAGTGGAAAATGAAGGAAAAAAAGGAATTATTCATAATTAACTATAGAATAATAAAATAATTGAGTTTTTTGAGATATATTTTATAATATTTCATCATTGAAATTATAATCATGAATTACCCCAATAAATAATGATCTTGTAAAAGAAAACCCATTACACTTTTGTAACATTGAATTGTAAGCCCCATGGAATAATAACATTAAATAAATCATATAATATCATGATAATAAATAAATTCATGATATTACATATAAACGAGGATTTATATAAATTTTATAAAAGAAGATAGGTGAATAACATAATGTCACACCCGGTTTTTTGAATTCCGTTTTTGTTTCGGTGTAGGATTGGTTATTGGGTAGTATCTTAAGAACTATGTGTGACAAGTTTTATTTTTTGGAGTATTCTTCCATTTTTTTCATTGTCATATCTGCCCCCCCTTGCGTTTCATTTGAGTTTTTGAAGAAAAATGTGAGTTATAATGTTTGATAGTTTAGGTGCATGGTTGGCACATGGTTAGTATTAACTGTGCGTCTAACCCAGGAAATTGTGCGGCAGGAGATAGAACCTACCGCACAACCTTTACACGACCATGAGCCTCCACCAAGGTAGGCGTTTAGCTGGCTCTCCTTAGGTAGATGTGGTTTCATGGTCTCCATATAGTTTGTAAAATCATGTGGACTAACCGTAGAACATCTCTAGCTCATTAAAAATGACTTTTATCTTGTTCTCTACCCTATTTTAACACCATTAGCCACCTTGATCAACCCCCTCGAACTCCCCATCCCTAAAAGTAGATGCCCCCATCCCCTCATATTTTTGGGCGTCGATTATTGGTAATTTTATGTGTGGATCCTTCATGATATCTTATATTAGTGATCTTATCTCTTGTTTTCCTCTTCTTTTTGGGGCTCCCACTTCTCTTTTGGGGGTTTCGGTTTTCCAGCGGGTGTGGGGTTAGATTTAGGGTTTTAATATTGAATTTTTGGGTTTGACCTTCTTTATAAGGGTTTCTTCTTGCCTCCTTGTGGTGCGGTTGAGGTGTAGATGGAATTTTGCACCATTTTTCTAGAAGGTTCTCTATAAAAGGTAGGTGGTTCCATGACCTAACATTATTAGATGGATTTAATATGTTGTTTTGAGTATATAAATGCATTCTTTGGTTTAATTATGTGGAGAAAATGATATTTTAATGTTATTTTTGTGTTTATTGGTTGGAAATGAACCCTAACAATGAAAATGGATAGGTTTTGTGTGTGTTATAATATAATGTTTCCAAAAAGGGTTTTTGTGGTTGTTTGGAAGGTGTGAAAATTATTTGTAAAGGCAGTTTAGGTGCATGAATGTTTACATGGGCATTTTCAATTGAAAAGTGATCATTTTAGGCATGTTATCCTTGTTATGAATTTTGAGTATAAATTGTGAATTGTTTGAATTATGAAAAAATTGTTTTAAAAATGGGTTTAGAGTACGAGTAGTTTTATGAATGGGCTTGGCCCATTTAATTGGCTAGTTTTGTAGGATCGAAATAGTGATGTAGATGCTCAATATAAAAGAGGCGGGGTGAATTGTATACTTTAAAAATTCCTTTGGAACCTTTAAAGTTAGTTACAAAGAACTATGTTTTCCTCGAGTAAAGGAAAGGGCTAAGTTTAACAAAGTTAAACTTAAGAAAATTCACAACACCTCTAATAACGAATGCAAACTTGGAAAGAGATTCCGAAAGTAGGTTCCGAAAATACGGTTCCGGAAATTGAAACTTAACAAAATATTATAATATGTGATTCTACCTTAAAGCGTATAGAATCTAAAAAGAATAGAGTACAAATAAGGAAGTATAAGAAAGTTATACTTTCCTTATAATACAAAATGCAGCGAAAATTAAACAAGTAGTAGAACTACAAGTAACAAGATAATAGTCTTTTAACCCAAAGAGAAGGGTATCCAACAACCATGGATAAAGGTCCCTTGTTTTATAGTTTCAAGCAAGTCTGTCTTACCCACACCAGGGTAAGCCCTCGATACGAATATCGGAGTGTCTCTGTCTTGTTATCCCCGCAAGCCCTCAACTTCAAGGTAGTTGGCACCTCTGTCTTCCTCAGCAAGGAAGCCCTTGAACTTCAAGGTTGTCGGCACCTCTGTCTTCCTATCCACGGAAGTCCTCGAATGTAATCACCAACATTCGGAGTCGCACGAAGCTTTGAGAGTTAATAAGAGCCTCTTTCTAGAAATCACTTCAAGCATGTAATCACATGAGTCGAAGATCAGTCATATTTTCAGCGCTGAGCTCTTTCAAATGATCTCCTATTTATAGGAAATTTTCCGAAGGTCGGGTCCTTCTTCCAACGGTCAAATTTTCCATGAAATTCGGAAGGACCTGTACACATGTAACTCAACCAATGGTTGATAAGAAACAGAATAGACGACATCGTTTTATAACAAACATTGTATAACTGAATGTATGACATCGTTTTGGAATGAAGCATATGTAAGTAAAAGATAATTAATAGTTTGGAGTGTAAGAAATTCAAAGGTTCGGAGTCTAATCAAAATGAAGTCCAGAGTCTATGTTAAGAAATGTTCAGATTCTATTTTATAGGAAATCAGAGTCTGGTTTCATCAGAAATCAGATTCTAAATCTGTAGAGTTTGGAGTCGAACTGCTTAAGAGTTCAGAGTCGAACTTCTTAAGAGTTCGGAGTCGAACTGTTTAACAGTTCGGAGTCGAACTTTTTAAGAGTTCGGAGTCGATCTTCTTAAGAGTTCGGAGTCAAACTTCTAAAGAGTTCAGAGTCGAACTTCTAAAGTGTTCGGAGTCGAACTTCTTAAGAGTTCGGAGTCGAACTGCTTCAGAGTTTGGAATCTAGAATTCGGATTAAAACTATATTGAACATCACATCCAAGATTCGGATCCTAAAAATAGAATGCTCCAACTTTTCAATATAAGGCTCTGACAATTTGGTTGTGATTCCGGTTTTTGATTTTAAGGGAAAAAATGGCTAAGCATAAGAAAATCTAGGTTGAGGTAAATTTCCTTAAGAAAGTAAATTTTCCTTATTTGAGTATTAATAATATTTTCTTATGTATATGGTGTTTGTTATTTTGAAAACAAGAACGAATGGAAAAGTCATAAGGAAAACCTTATTGACTCAACAATCTCCCCCTTTTTGGAAAACACAAACATCCTTTTGAAAAAGTATATATAAGGATTTTGAAAATTTTCATTAGACTATTTAAAACTTATCTCCCTTCGTTCATGGATAGAAGTGAATACAACTAACTCCCCCTTAGGTATTGAAACTCTAAGGATTGTATTCTGGGTTTCCGGAGTAGAGTTTTCATTATTGTAAGAATGAAACAAAACGTAGTGGGAAACTCCCCCTTTCCTTAAGGATATTTCTCTCAGAAATTGTTCTTTTGTCCTCCTTAGGAATAGTTCTTTTTTCCTTCTCCCCCTTTGTGATTTTCAAAAATAATTGAAGGGAATGGAAAAGAAATTATGCTACCTGAAATATTAGTATATAACAAGATACAAACCAAACAGGTAATCATTTCATTAGAGTTGTGGGAAAAAATACAAGGAAAGACAACTACAACAAAAGATCGGAGTGGGTTCATTTGTCTTCCTTTTCCTTTGGAATAAGCTGCTTCAACAAGGCTTTTAGTTTCTTCAAGTCTATTTCGTCTTCCTCTCGTTGCCTCTACAAGGCTTTTACCTTTTCTTCTTGAGCTTTTAACAGCTATTCTTGAGCCTCCAAGGCTTATTTTTTCAATTTCAACAATTAATCCTGCTTCTCCATCCTCTGCTGAAACTCAATCCAGATATCTCTTTAAAATTTCCAATTCTAAGATACTGAGTTAAGCTTGCCATTCAGATCCCTGACATGTTGATTTCGAACATTTTGTTCCTGGGTCAACTTCTCAGAAATTTCAGTAAAATATTTGTCCCCCATTCCAAAAGCACTTTGAACATCAGCCTGAAAATTGTCAAAGTGTACTAAATCTTCGTCCACTCTCTTAGACCACTTAGTTACTTTACTACAAGATTTCCTATGCACGTTATATTCGATCAGAAAACTTTTATGTTCATCTTCCAACTTCACAAACTTATCCATTTCCATGGATAAGGAATCTGATTTTTGATTGATAGATTGTGGCAGCAACTGGCATCTAGAATCTATAGTTGGAAGAATCGGTATTGTGTCCACCAGCTTTCCGAGAGATTGAACCACAAAATCATGCCCGTGGGATGATGATTCCGAATCTGAGACTTCTTTTTGAGATTCCTCTTCTTCAACTGGCATTAGCTTCATTCTAGAGGTACCACCAACCTCTTTCTTTCTAATGATATCTTTAATAGGTGTCTCCATTAAAGTTTTCTTGCCTTTATCGGATTTCGGAATGGATTGCACATTTGGAGAAACTTCCTCAGATTCAGAAACATGAACAATCTGATCTTCATCTGGTTGCTGTCTTTCTTGTCCTTCTTCAAGATAGTTCCTTTGATAGGATTCTTCTTCATCAAACAGCTCATTCTCTTCTTCTTCAACTTGGAGTTGCTTGCCGGCTTCCTCATCTCCCTTCCCTGGAGATACAATTTTTCCGGATTCGACCTTATAATCCTGAAATTGTGTGATCAAGGTATCTAGATCATCACTCTCCTCTTCTTCTTCTTCTTCTTCTTCCTCTACTTGTTCTACTTCTTCCTCAACAGCTTCAGCACCTTCTTTCTCAGTTTCTACTGCAGGTTCTTTACCCTTGTTCTTTTCCAGAGTGACAAAATTTTTCGCTGGTGTTTCTGGTAAATAAGGTTTGACTCCGAAAGTTTCCAGAACTGGAAGCCTTTCAGAAGCTAACTCTGTACCTTTTAGAAAAGATTGAACTAATTCAGCTTCATAAATCTTCTTCCTCAACTTCTTTTCCTTCGTTTGTCTTTCCAGCTCCTCAGCAGCCTTTTCTTTTAAAGCCTTAGCCTCAGCAGGGTCGAGTCCGAATTGAGGATCCCCTTCCTTCATCATTTCCTTATCTTTCCTCCATTTTGCTGCTACTTCATTTGTATAGATTTTCTGCTTCTTCGGTTTGGGTGGTGTAGATTCAGTTTCTTTCGGCTGAGGAAATTCTTCATCAGTAACTACTTCCTTAGACTTTCTCTTCTTCCTTTGCTTTTTTAAAGGTTTCAGAGATTGTGTTTCTTTTTCAGATGCTTCAAATTTTTCCACATATAGGGGTTAAAATTCTCCGGATTCACTAGAAAATCCCATATTCATTCTCTTAAGCGTATCATCACTGACATGCATGAGTTTGCAATTCTGAATCCTTGATTTGCAAGCAACATTGAAAGATTCTAAGCATCGAACAATCAACTTTGATAATAAGGCTGGATACATTATAATCTGAGCTCTCAAATTTCCTACTTTGATATTCTTGATCGTAACCAAGACATGCCTTATCAGATTTATCTTTCTTAGATTTACCAAAAAATCTAAGACATAGATATCAGTCTTCCTCAGATTGTCTTTATCTCCTCTTCTTGGAACCAGAAAACCTTGCACCCATAGTTGCAGTATTCTATTATTCGGAGCAAGCCGAGCAATCTTAGTAGTTGAATCATCCTTGAGCCCAAGACACTATAGTGCTTTTTCCTTAACGAAACTTCCTTGCACATCCGGAAGTTTTTGAGAGCAAATTCAGCCTCTACCTCATATGCTATACCAACCAGGCTTGATGCCTTAGTGTAAGAAAGTTTATAAGTCTTTCCATAAGCCTTAAAAGAATTTTTTTCTCTTCCATCTTCCACTAGGAAGGAAACAGACCCATAAAATTCTATCAACAAGTCAGTGTAAACCAGATCCTGTTTGTCTGACTTGGCTATGCAGACTTCTTCCCATCCATTTAGTCTAATATTTTTCGAAATAATAGAGTCAAGCTTATAAAAATCCCGATGGTCTAACCATTCTCTGTAAACTAACCACTTTGAAATTGGTTTCATATTTGACATATCTTGTGAAGTTGCTTCAATAGACATTCGAAGTGAAAAAAACTGTAGGATTCGGATCAGCTTCACAGGGTTCGGAACCGGTCTTAAGAGGAGCAGCAGGGCTTCGAGATGCAAAAGAATGAAAACCGATGTGGGACGAGTCTCGGGACCCCCTTTTTATAGGCAAAGAGAATGACCGTTGGTCTTCCAATGGTCATCAAATGGTTGAAAATACTTTGATCTGATCTGACGGTTGAGAATAACCCCGCAAAAAAATAGAGACTCCGATCTTTTGAGGTTTTGTTTTAAAGAAAATTCGGAATTGAGGTAAGACTAAAATCCGAACTAAATAATGATGATACCAGTAAGCAAAATTTGATTATAAAACTATAAATAGGAAACCATAACTTACGGATTGATAAGAAATATTTTTTGAAATTGGTAATATTCTTCCTTAAAGAAAACTTTATTACAAAAATTCAAGTAAAAAAAAACATTACGAAAATCCTAGTCCGAAAATCATCATTCTGAAAATTGTCAGTACGAGAATTCCATTCCAGAAGTTCTTAATAAAAAAATTCCAATCCGGAAAATTCCAATTCCGGAAATTTCCATTCCGGAAATCGTAGTTCCGAAAAGTTTGAAAACAATATTTAAAAAAAATTTGTTATTCTAACAAACAAATATACTCCCCCTATGAAAAAGAGTTTATTACTGTAAGGAAACTTTTTCAATAGAAGGTTAATTAAGAAGGATTACCTTATGATTATCATCCCTAACTTCTGTTTAATGTATTCAAATCTATCAGAAAGCAAAGATTTTGTGAAAATATCAGCAAGTTGATCTTGTGTTTCGATAAATTGAAGAATGATATCTCCTTTAGGTGTGTGATCCTTAAGAAAGTGATGACGAATATCTATGTGTTTTTCACGGGAGTGATGTGCAGGGTTCTTAGGGCAATGGCACTTGTGTTATCACACAAAATTTGAGTTTTAGTAAAATTAAAGCCATAGTCTGTGAGTGTGTGTTGCATCCACAACACTTGAGCACAACAACTTCTAGCTGCTACATATTCAGCTTCAACAGTGGAGAGTGCTACCGAATGTTTCTTCTTGCAGGACCAAGAAACTAACGAATCTCCTATGAAATGACAAGTTCTGGATGTAATTTTTCTATCCATTCTATAACTCATAAGGAGTTTTATTAAGAAAGGGTCTTATCAAAACTCGATTTATATTATAGCAACCAGTACTTACAGCTTCAGCCCAGAAATTTCTAGCAATAGAATATTCACTCAACATGGTTCTAGTTATCTCTTGAAGAATTCTATTTCTTCTTTCAACTACACCATTCTGTTGAGGAGTTCTAGGTGCTGAAAAATTGCGAGTAATAACTTTCTTACTACAAAAAGTTTCAAAATCAGAATTTTGAAATTCTCCTCCATGATCACTATGAATAGTTTTCAATGGAAGGTTTTTCTCATTTTTAACCTGAGCTCTAAAACTTTTGAAATATGAAAATGTTTCAGACTTCTTTGCTAGAAAATAGACCTAAGTAAATCTAGTGTAATCATCAACTAGAACAAACACATAGTACTTTCCTCCAATACTTCCAGTTTGTGTTGGACCAAAAAGATCCATGTGCACTAACTGTAATGCATCAGTTGTTGAGACTTCACCGATTGATTTAAAACTAGATTTATGTTTCTTTACATATTGACAAGGATCACAAACTTTAGAAGAATAAAATCTAAGCTCCGGTAGATCCTTAACTAGTTTATTCTTAGAGAGTTTACATAGATTCCTAAGGTTACAGTGACCTAGTCTTCTATTCCATAACCAGGAATGATCTTCCATTGCACCTAGGCAAGGTAAATCTTGGCTTCTGAGGTCTTATAAGTTCAAAGTGTAAACATTCTCTTGCCTATTGGCTGAGATAATAAATTCTTCCTTGGAATTGTGAAATAAGCACTTATCATTCCTAAAATTCACAAGGTAACCTTCATCACATAACTGGCTTATGCTAATGAGGCTGTGCTTAAGACTTTTAACAAAAAGAACATTTGAAATCAACGTTTTACCAAGAAGAACAATATTACCAATACCAACAATCTCTCCCTTAGAATTATCTCCAAAAGTTACCTTTCCTCCTTTCGTTTTGATAATCTTTTCAAAATAGCTTTTGTTACCAGTCATGTTCCAGGAACATCCACTATCCATGTACCATGTATTGTTGCTGGTACTCTCTTTATTTTCCTGAAATCAAGAAGAAAATTAGACTTTCGGAATCCAAACTTGTTTGGATCCGAGATTTCCAGATAATAAAATTTTAGGAACCCACATCTTCTTAGGGAAGTAAGATTTGTGAAATCCTAAATATTGAGTTTTGTTTAAGGAACAATTCGTTGCCCAGTGACCACCACATAGACACATAGTACAAAAGGGGGCACTTTTAGGTACAAAAACATTGTTACTAATAATTGGTTTTGCATGGGTATAACCAAATCCCGATTTTTTTCTTAAAGGTCGTATTTGAGAATACATTTTATCAAAATTTTCTTTACCATGGGTAAAGTTTGATAAACACTTCTTTAAGGAAAAAAATTCAGACTTGAGTTTTATAATCAAGTTTTTATCCTCAAAATCATTAGTTTTAGAACTAGAGCTAGGCTCAAAAACATTTTTATTAGAAATTAATTTTTCTAATTCTTTAGAAAGTTTGTTCTTCTCAGAACTTACTTCCTCAATATTTTTTAAAATACTTTTAAAATCATTATTTTTTTATCAAGATCTTTAGAAATATCTGATATCTCTTTTGTAAGAATAGAATTCCTAGAGTTTGCCTTATCAAGTTTTTTATTGTGTTTGGAATTATAAATTTCAAGAAGTTCAGAAAACCTAGAGACTTCTTCATAAGTAGGTAAAGTATTTTCTTCATCAGAAGAAGATTCTTCATCAGAAAAAGATTCTTCATCAGAAGAATTATAATACTTATTATCATTACAATTTAAAGAAACATTGGTCAATGATTCAGCATTTCGTACCTTAGCCATAAAGCAATGATTATCAATAGGTAATATGGCCATAAGACCAAGATTCTTCTGTCCTGAAGATTCATAATCAGAAGATTCATCTGAAGAGTCACCACCACTGTCACTCCAGGTGTCATTGGCTTTCAAAACTTTCTTAGCTTTGGCTTTGTAATACTTCTTTCTTTTCCTGTCTGAATGTCTTTCTTTCCTTTCTTTCTTTTTGAGCATAGGGAAATCTGTTCTAATATGTCCAGCTCTCTTTCATTCATAACAAGTAACGTCTCCATCTTTCTTATCTTTCCTGTCCTTTTTCTTATACTTGGATTGAAAATTTCTCTGGCCAACTATCTTGTTCATCCTTCGAGCAAGATTTTCTAGTTCATTTTCTGAGACTTCACTCTCACTAGATTTGGACTCGAAAATAACATTCTTAGACTTGGATCTGGTTACTCTCTTAGGAGTCTTAGCTTTCATTTGATTTGATGTTATAGTAAAAGCAACAATACCATTTCCATTATTCTTCATGATATTGTCTACATCTCTCTTCATTCTGGTTTCATGTTGTAGAAGAGTTCCAAAAAGCTCATCAAGAGAGATCTGAGTGACCTTCCTGTTTTCATCTATAGCTTTTCTTTTGGATTCCCACTCATTGGGCATAATATCAATTATTTTATCCACAAGAGCTTCATCATATAAACCTTTCTCTCCCATAGATTGTAGGCTGTTGACTATAGTCATGAATATCTGTTTCACTTTACAGATTGGTTCACCATAATAAAAATTGAAGCCATGATATTCAGCTCTAAGCATAGCTCTTCTAGTCTCAATCACTTTCGAAGTTCCAAAGTGTGTAACTTCTAACTTCTTCCAGATACAGTTAGCTACTTCACAAGAAGAAATTTGGCTATATATATTTATATTTATTGAACATAGTAGAGTATTATGTACCTTATAGTTGAGTTGATATTCTTGTTTTTCCTGGTTAGTGAAAGTTCTAACTTCCTTGTCAGGAATTTTATAATCACCAGTAAGCATAACAAAATTTTCTACTCCAGTATTGATAACAAAAGTCTTCATGCGATCTCTCCAGTATTTATAATCATTACCATCAAAGATTGGTGGTCTTTTAGGATTTAGATTATCAATCGAACCAACATTAATTCCTGCCATACTAGAACAACTTTTGGCACACAAATTTGTTAGTAGAAAATTTTTGTAATAACAAAGTTCGGAATGAGAAAGTTCGGAATGTCAAAGTTCGGAATGACAAAGTGAGCAAGAAAAACTTATTCGTGAGTATAAGTATTTTAGAGACCTGCTTTGATACCAATTGTATAATCGAAATAGTGCTGTAGATGCTCAATATACAAGAGGGGGGTGAATTGTATACTTTAAAAATTCCTTTGGAACCTTTAAAGTTAGTTACAAATAACTATTTTTTCCTCGAGTAAAGGAAAGGGCTAAGTTTAACAAAGTTAAACTTAAGAAAATTCACAACACCTCTAATAACGAATGCAAACTTGGAAAGAGATTCCGAAAGTAGGTTCCGAAAATATGGTTCCAGAAATTGAAACTTAAAAAATGATTAAAATATGAGATTCTACCTTAAAGTGTATAGAATCTAAAAATAACAGAGTACAAATATGGAAGTATAAGAAAGTTATACTTTCCTTATAATACAAAATTCAGCGGAAATTAAAAAAGTAGTAGAACTACAAGTAACAAGATAATAGTCTTTTAACCCAAAGAGAAGGGTATCCAACAGCCATGGATAAAGGTCCCTTGATTTATACTTTCAAGCAAGTATGTCTTACCCACACCAGGTTAAGCCCTCGATACGAAGATTAGAGTGTCTCTGTCTTGCTATCCCCGCAAGCCCTCAACTTCAAGGTAGTTGGCACCTCTGTCTTCCTCAGCAAGGAAGCCCCCGAACATCAAGGTAGTCGTCACCTCTGTCTTCCTATCCACGGAAGTCCTCGAATGTAATCACCAACATTCAGAGTCGCACGAAGCTTTGAGAGTTAATAAGAGCCTCACTCTCTAGAAATCATTTCAAGCATGTAATCACATGAGTCGAAGATCAGTCATCTTTTCCGCACTAAGATCTTTCAAATGAGCTCCTATTTATAGGAAAATTTCCAACGGTCGGCTCCTTCTTCCAATGGTCAAATTTTCCATGAAATTCGGAAGGACCTGTACACGTGTAACTCAACCAACGGTTAATAAGAAACAGAATAGATGACATCGTTTTATTACAAACTTTGTATAACTGAATGTACGAAATCGTTTTTGAATGAAGAATATGTAAGTAAAGGCTAATTAATAGTTCAGAGTGTAAGCAAGTAAAAGGTTCGGAGTCTAACCAAAATGAAGTCCAGAGTCTATGTTAAGAAATGTTCAGATTCCATTTTATAGGAAATCAGAGTCTCGTTTCATCAGAAATCGGATTCTATATCTTTAGAGTTCGGAGTCGAACTGCTTAAAAGTTCGGAGTCGAATTTCTTAAGAGTTTGGAGTCGAACTTCTTAAGAGTTCGGAGTCGAACTGTTTAAATGTTCGGAGTCGAACTTCTTAAGAGTTCGGAGTCGATCTTCTTAAGAGTTCGGAGTCAAACTTCTAAAGAGTTCGGAGTCGAACTTATAAAGAGTTCAGAGTCGACCTTCTTAAGAGTTCAGAGTCGAACTGCTTCAGAGTTTGGAATCCAGAATTCGGATTAAAACTATATTACAGATCACATCCAAGATTCAGATCCTAAAAACAGAATGATCCAACTTTTCATTATAAGGCTCCGACAATTTGGTTGTGATTCCGGTTTTTGATTTTAAGGGAAAAAATGGATAAGCATAAGAAAATCTAGGTTAAGGTAAATTTCCTTAAGAAAGTAAATTTTCCTTATTTGTGTATTAATAATATTTGTTAAGTATAAGGTTTTTGTGATTTTCAAAACAAGAACGAATGGAAAAGTCATAAGTAAAACCTTATTCACTCAACAAGATTTAATTGTGTGTTTTCTAATTCTAAGAAAGGGAAACTTGGAAATTTTGTATGTGATGGTTAGGGTATTAAATTTGGTGTGTGTAAAATGTTAAATGGGTTGTTATATTAAGAAGGGTGATCCCCTTGAAATGT
The DNA here is from genome assembly GCA_963277665.1 of Viscum album. Lineage (NCBI taxonomy): Eukaryota > Viridiplantae > Streptophyta > Magnoliopsida > Santalales > Viscaceae > Viscum > Viscum album. The sequence continues at coordinate 1,788,892,657 of OY728119.1, read as the reverse complement.
TTGGACTTTTCTGTGATATTTGTAGAATGTGTTATATGTGAAATTTAACTCAAGCACAAAGGAATCCTAGGTATCTAGGTGGGCAGACTTGAACTAGTATACTAGTGATACCGAAGTGGATTATCTTGGTTTCACATAGATATATTGATTCTTAAAACACTAAATAAACTATTATTATGATATATTTCCACTAGAATGTTGGATGTTTCTCTTCTCTAGTGGATTTTACATGAGGATGATGATGATTGTGGTTATTATTCCAAATTAATTGGCATATGAGGTTATAGGGTCCCAATTGAGATAGATTAACCCAAGGGGACATATCAATGGGGCACTACTATATATGATGTGGTCATATTTTTTAGTATATAGAGGACCACATGAGTGTGTGTGCTATTTATTAAACCCATTTCTCATTTAATAAAGTGTTTTTGAAAAGTTTTTCCAACAAATTATTCCTTTTTAAATGTTTTCCAAATAAATGATTTTCTTAGAAGTGTTTTTTAAGCTTGAATTTAGATGAGCAGGTTATATTATATTTAATGTTAGAGAATGGAACCTCTTTCTTGTGTGGAATCCTATCGAGCTTTGGATCACACCCTACATACACCCATATGTGTATGTAGATCTTTTTGTGTGTTTATTCCATGTAATTAATGTATATTCATTGATCATGGTCCAGGTTGTCAGTGGTATTATTTTGAGGTTTTTATGGAAATGGTTTGAGGATACGGCCCCTTATGTGGCATGAAATGTTGTGTTGGAGTTTATTAGTTTTATTTGTTATAGAACTTTTTGGGTTTTTTTGTTTAAATTGTAAACATAAATACTAAAAATTGATAAGGGGTTGTTTGGTTGCGTAAATTTATGTTTGGAATATTAAAAGATGCTTGTTGTTTATATGTATGAAATTGGGTAAAATCATTCCCAAAGAATTTTATTGATACCCTAGCACTAGTTTCCAGCCCCTGGGGTTTGGAAACGCTCCTCGAGCCATTCCACCAACTGAGTTGGGTGCCAGGATGGATGGAGACCCAACTTGGTTTGTTAACAAATGGTATCAGAGGAGGTCGGATCCTTTGGGTCATGTTCTTTGGGGAAGAGTCTTGGTAGAACAGAGCTAAGAATTTTGAGACTTGATGTTTTTATTACAAGTAGGGTGTCTAGCCCACACACCCTGTGATGGAAATCAAGTCACTTGGGGAAGTTAGGTTTCATATAAGTCATTTTATATTTATGTTTCTTTAATGTTGGGAGAAATGAAATGAGGATTGGGTCAACGGTCTCATTGAGCTTATAGGGCCTGGAAATCTATATAGAGCTAGGGAAATTTCCCCAAATCACTCTCTATAATGGTGGAGTGATTGGATCATGGATACCAACCATATGTCCAGACCACCCACCGACACTAATTTCGTCCCACATATTCTTATGTATCCATGGGTTTTGGAAAACCTTTTTGAAAACATTTTTTTGAAAAGTGTGGGGAACTATACTTTTAAAATAAAAATGGTTTTATGTAGGTTAGGTTTATTTTACAAGGATTGGATTTTTATAACTTAAATTACTAGTTTATTGAAATCAATTATCTGGGAACCATAAATTATGATAAAACTAGTTTGGGAAAATATATTTTAAATGGTATTTTCTAAACTATTTGAAAATTATTTTAAATTGAATGAAATTTTTTGAGGTTGATGTGTAAGGGTTGAGAATGAGTTTTTTTAACAGTTGGTGTTTTGCTAATTGTTTTTCTGAAACTCAACAAGAGTTTTGTTTTTTGTGGCTTGTAGGTTCTGAAATGAATATTTATAGAATTTTTAAAATTGAACGTTGAGTTGAATTTTTGTTCTAGAAAGAGAAAGAGTTTTTCTTAAACATTTGGTAACATAGTGAGTGGTCACATGAAAAGGAGATGTGTGAGAAGTAAATGGGTGCCCGTTTTGGCATGAGAAAAATACATGTTAGAGGATCCATGGGATACCATTGGTGAATGTGAAAATCACCAACCTGATTTTATCACCAAATGTGTTTTTGAAGAAAAATACATGGTATTTCTTTTCATATTTTGGGAATTTTGTAGAAGGGTTTTGGGGGTTTGAAAACCCCTTTTGTTTGATCGATGTTTTGGTTTTGTATTCCATCAGTAAGTTAGGTTGAAGCATTGGTTAGTGTTCTTTTTAGAGAAGTGTTTTTAGAAGCCTTTATGGTGGTTCCCCTTGGGTATTCGGTTCAGGTTTATGGAATGTTTTTCTACTGTACCATTTTGATTGGTTCCTTAGTTTTCCTTCTAGGGTAATGTACCCCCCAAAATAAAGATAACACTTGACTGATGTATAACCATGGGTGATTTGATATTTGAAGTTCATCTAGTTGATCAGCGCAAGGACTCTCTCCTTGAATTTTGGAAGACGAGTATTCTTACTTTTTGTTTATGTTATGAAAGTCCCCTTGCTGTGAGATATCATATGTAAGAGGAGTCGAAGGATGTTTTGATTTCATTGAGTCTGAGTGTTAGAAGATCCTACCTTTAAATGGTGAGGGAAATTCTAAGGAGGATAGGTGATTAGTCCGGAGTTGGTAGTGTTGGCTGCTATCTTTATGGGCCTTTGGGTATTTTGTTGGACTATTCAAATAAGGTATTCATGTTGGACCTACAGTGTAGAAATGTTTGGTCATAAGAGGAATATATGGCTATTTTACAGAATTTTGAACCATTTGGGACTCAGTTTAAAGTCCCCATCCATATAATGTTTCTATCAGTTGTAATGATCATGTTTAGTGATTCCTTGCAGTGTCGTGTCCTTGCTCATATTCAAGGGTGGAGTTTGTGAAATTTTATTTTCTGGAGATCACTTATTTTGAAAGCAGTGTGTTCACTTTTAGGAAATCACAAATTCTTCCATCATAGAGGAAGTTGTCTTCTATGATTCCTTCCTCTTAATGGTTCTCATTCCTAGTAATAAGAGGGGATTTGAGTATACCATCTAAGCCCTTATCTTGGAGAATGTGTTGTGTATAAGAAAGTGGATGTTGGGGTGGGTTGTGTAGGATGGATTTGTCTTTATGGAAGTATAGTTGTTTGTGGAACCAAAAAAAGAATTTTTGTTTGAGGGTTTTAATGCCCGATTACACGGAAAAAATGCTTTAATCACCAGATCTCCAGCCATAGGTCTCAGAGTGAAGCAGACATGTAGTCAAGAACCCAAGGGTTGTAGGGTATCCTGACCCATTCTTTGTCATCGGTGTTGAAAATAGTGGTAGTTCAAATCACCTTCTATTGTTGTTTTATTTCAAGTGGCCCCATGTAGAAAAGGGATACGATAACTCTAATCCTTAATGTTGTTATCAGTGTAGGTGGGTGATTCCCTCCTTGGGTATAAAGAGGTGGGTTGTTTTGTCCTCCATAACCTTAGTGCTCATACCCTTGTGGGTGTGGGCCTCTATGTGGTTGTTCATATAGGTCCAGCCATGGGAGTTGATCTTATTTTTGGTTGGTGTACATTTGAGAATTGTAATTCCCCACAGGAGTAGTAGACAGTGTAATGTTTTTTGTTTGGTTTAGGGTTTCTTTCGCCAGTCCCCTTGTTGTGGGGGTTGGGTTTGTGTGGGGTGTCTCGCATCAGTGTGTGGTGATCAGTTAAGCCGCATAGTTCTTGTGGTGGGCAGACCCATCATGATTATCAGTGAGTTAATTATGAATTAATCCAGTGTTAGCCTATTCCTTATAGCAGGGAGACTGTTCGGGCCTCCCCATGTTTGTTTCCCAATATGGTCTTGGGTTTTAGGTTCTTTCTCATTGTGGATATTTTGTTCAAGCCTCATTTTGTTAGTAATTCATCTTTGTTTCAGGTTATGGCTTGGTTTTAGGTAGTCTCATTTAGAGATATCTAACCCCCCCCCCCCCCCCAACTTCATTTTTGAGTAAACGTTGTGATTTTTGAATTACCAATTTTTTTGTGGTTTCCCCATTCAAATTCATTGTTTGTTTCATGTAAATTTCATGGGCCCCATTTGGTGGTGTTTAAGGTGTTTTATTTTGGGATGTGGTTTGATTTTATTTTCCCATTTTAGGAGAGTAGCATAAGTTTTCCTTGGTGTGGTTTGTAGTTTTTTGAATATATTGGTAGTTTTGAGTGTGGTTAAAGTTTCATTTCTTTTGATCGAACTACTGGAGGTATCTTAGCTTTTGGGGTGGGTGAAACTTAGAAAAAATTCTATTTTGGTCTCCCAGGTTAGACTAGTAAATATTATTTCCCAACTGGTATAATTTTCATTCATCTTACCATTTTATATTCATTGGGAATATCCATGGGTTGAAAAGGAGTACTAGTTATCTCTTTAGAATCATCTTTGGGATGGAATTCTTGGGGAGAAAAGCATTATGGTGGAGAGAATTGTCACATCTATGTTTTTGAATTCCCTTATTATTCTTGGTCTTGTTGGGTCCTCGGGTAGTAAATTGGGAACCAGGTGCGATGAGATTGGTTTTTTGGAAAATTAATCCTTTTTTATCTTTGGTGTAGATTTCCCCCTTGAGTTTCCTTTGAGTTTTTGGAAAAAAAATTCTTGTTTTTTGGTTAGATAGTTTAGGCACACGGTTGGATCATGATTAGTAGTAATCATGTTCCCAAACCAAGAAACTGTGCCATAGGAGACATGACCTAATACACCATTGTGTTCCTTATCCTAGGTAAGTGTGGGGTTGAGTCTCCTTATGTAGAGGTGGTCACATGGTCTCTACATGATTCGGTAAACTGTGTGGACTAACCGCGTGGTCATTCCATCTCATTAAAAATGATTTCCCTCTTTTTATTTCTCCCTGATTTAACCACTTTGGTCCCCTAGCTCGACCACCTCGGACTCCCCAGCCCTAGGCACACCTCCAACCATATACTCCTCTCCTTGGGATTCAATTATTTTGAATTTTTGGTTATTATACTTTAAGATCTATCATGTAATACTTGTTCTCTATTCTTTTTCACTTCTATTAGGGTATTCCTATTCTATTTTGGGGGTTTCAATTTCCCAACGGGTATAGGGTTTAATGTAGGGTTTTAATTGTGGGTTTTCTAGGTTTGATTTTCTTTTTTAGGTTTTTTTCTTTCCTCCTTATGGTTTAGTTGAGTTACATATGGGATTTCACACCATTTATCCAGAAGGTTCACCATTAGAGGTAGGTGGTTCCATGCCCTAACATTATTAGATGGATTTAAAATGATTGTTTGAGTTTATAAATGTGTTCATTGGTTTGATTACGTGGTGTGAATAGTGTTTATGAAGTGATTGGTGTGTTAATAGGTTGGAAATAAACTCTAATAAAGTAAATGGCTTTGTTTTGGGTGTGTTATAATGAAATTTTTCTAAATAGAATTTTAGGGGTTTTTTGGAAGGTGTAATGAGTATTTTTGAAGGATCTTGTGGTGCGTGTATGTTTAAATGTGGATTTTTAATGGAAAATGAACCAATTTTTAGAATTATTTCCTTGTTATGAATTTTTATTATAAATTTTGAAAGATTTTATTGATGAAATTATGGTTTTAAATGTTTTTTAGTGCATGAGTGTATTTATGAAGGAGCTTGTCCCATTGACTTAGTTGGTTTTAATTGTGTGTTTTTCGTATGTTACGAAAGTTAAATTTTTGAATTATGTAGTAATGGTTAGGGTATTAAAATTGGGGTTTTTTATTTTCTTTAAATTATTAAATGGGGTTTTTTATGAATATGTTTGATCCCCTTGAAATTTTTATACTTTTTTGTGAGAGTGTTGGTATGTGTGACATGTGCACATTAACTGGATCACAATGGAAATATTATATCTAGGTAGTAAGACTAGAACTATTATTCTAGTGATATAGATGTGGCTTGTCATTGTTTCACATATCTAGATTGAAACTTAAAAAACTAACTAAACTATAATGATGATTAATCACCACTAAAATTTGGTATATTTCTCCTCTTTAGTGGTTCGTGCATGAGGACACTGACAGTTGTAGTTACTATACTACCTTTCACAAAGGTATGAGGTTTTAGGGTCCCCCTAGAACTAGATTAACCCAAGGATATTTAACCATGGTGCTCTAATATAGATGATGAGCCTTTATCCATCGACATATGAAGGACCACTTTAGTGTGTGTACAATTTATAAAATATATTTCCCATTTATGATAGTGTTTGTGAAATGGGTTTCCTTCAAAGTGTTCCCTTTAAAATGATTTCCTAATAACTGTTTTTATTAAAAATATTTTTTGAACCATGAATTTAGATTATCATGTTATATTATCATTTAATGTCATAGAATATAACCTATTTATTGGGTGGAACCCTACTGGGATTTGAATCACACCCTACATACACCCTTGTGTTTATATATGTCTTGTTTTGTGTTTATTATATGTAAATCTAGGATGTTTAATGATCCTGGTGTGGGTTGTTAGTGTTATTATCTTATAGGTTTGGTGGCGGCGGCTTGATGATATTGTCCCTCACGTGGCATGAAATTTTGGGTTGGAGTGTTTTTTTTCTATAGACCTTTTTGGGGGATTTTGTTTAATGTGTAAAATTAAAATCTGAAAATTTCTAAGGGCCTATTTTATTGTGTTATTTTAGTTTTGGAATATATAATTTTTTTTACATGTATAAAATTTGTTAAAATCATTCCCAAGGCTTGTTATCGATACCCAGGTACTAGTTCCCAAACCATGGGGATTGGGAATGCCCTTTGGACCATTTCATGGACTGGGCTGGGTGCTGGGATGGATGGTAATCTGTCTTGGTTCATGACACATAACATATGTCTCAATGTAGTAAAATTGAGACAAAAATCCTTTACTACATTGGTAAATTTGAAACAGAAAACACCATATTAGAGATATCCTAAAATGGATATGTAAATATTTATCATTTTCAAAAAAAATATCCTCAAATTAATTCATGGGTAGCATATACAACACATAAAAGGAACGTGTGGTGAATAAGGAATTTGTCTCATAGAAAATAAAATTGAGATGAAAATATATTACCTTAGGTATCGAATTCCTTTGTACACATTGGAAATTCTCATATGATAATTTTAAATTTATTATAAATTTAATAAAGAACCATAAATATATTTATCACCCCATATATTGTTGTCTTTTTAATTTTTTTTACTATTTTATTAATAATTCCTTGTAAAAAAATGTTTTAGATAATGATTACTTTGTTTTACATGTATGTTTTGATTTGATAATTTCAGTATTATTACATTGAACATGGTTATATATTTTCTATAATTTTACCCATGATATAAACATCATATATATTAATTACATTCATATTTATTGAAACCACTAAAGGATTGATATAAAAAATTAAACACACCATTCACGGAGATGGTAGGTCGTATGTACGAATGAATGTCATTTCAATTTTCTTGATGGATGAAATAAAAGAAAGGTATACAATATATTAAAATTAAAAAATATTTTTTATTTCATATATATATCATATATTCATTAAATTTATCTAGAGTTCCTACCATTAAAGGTGTTAATGAAAAATGAATCACATCTCTTCGTGAGGTGGTAGTCTGCTGTAGACACAGACGACATCATTATATTCCCCAAGAAATGGAAATTAAGAAGGTATATGAGATATTATAAATTCATAAGTATATTTATGTAAAAAATAATATATATATATATATATACATTATATCCATCATCATACCCAATAATGAGTGGTGTTGATGGAAAAAAATGTCACATTGGTTTGTGTGGCGGTAGTCTACCGTACACACGAACACCGTTAGATTTTACAATTTGAGGGAAGATGAGATGGTTACAGGTAATTAAAATATGATTAAAATAGATCAGTATATGGAATATACTAAGGTTTTTATTTAATAATTTTTAATAATAATTGAAGGGGGTGGAGGAAGAAACAAAACATAACGACCTGTTAGGGACAATAACTCTTCTTTAGAAAATTTCATTTTGATTTCGCCTTAACCCTTCATTGGAACAATTTATGCACAATTATATAAATAGATGAGGTAATAAATGAATTTATTTGGTCTTATATTGGTCACAACAATGGGTTTTGGATGTTTGAATAGGAGAGGAGAGTGGGTGGCCTTTTATAAGTGTGGGAAGTGGCACACTTGTAATTTTTGAAAAGAAACAGGTGTGGCCACGTTTTGGACATGCCAAAAGGCCCAAAAATAAGAAATTATAAAACCTTAAATGTTATATGGTATAAATGAGGCCTTAAAATGAGTTTTGGACAAGTTTATGGGTCATTTTAATGCTTATCTTCCTAGTTTAACCCCTGGTAAACTCATATTCATCTTATCCTCAATAATTAATATTTTATTATATTTAATATTCATTATTGTAAAAAATTATGTTGAACATATAAGATTATATAAATTTTTATTATTCTAAATATGGATTCCATTTCTCAAAAATTCCATTCACATAAATTGAAAAGTTTAATTTAAAATTAACCCCACATGTTAGACAACAAAGTAGTTTTTTCAATGGGAAAATGTTCAAATGTTTTGAAATTTTTTATATCAAAATTAAATATGAAATTAATTTTAGTGACATAAATTATATTAATAGATATATAATTGTAATAACATTAATTTTGAATCATTATTATTTTTAGGTATTAAAATGCTTTATATGGAATGGAAATTCTTATTAAAAACCAGTATTGTTTTACTATTCAACAAAAACATTGTCTTCTCAGAAATTATCAAAACATCACCATAAGATAATTTTTAAGTTATGATTTTAAAAAATAATTTTATTTTATAAAATAAATTTTGCAAAAGTCTTAAAAATTAATTTTATTAAAAATTGTGGAAGATGTGATAAAACTATTTTTAGAAAAATATAGTTTTAATGCATAAAATGGATTGGGTCTTATCTCATGGTTAGAAAACATATAAGACGGCTGTTAAAATTGATTATTGAATATATAATATATCAATTTCATCAAAATCATTCAAAAAAAGTTATTTATTTAATTTATTTAGATAAACCATGTTTGTGTTCATAAAAATAGTTTTTAAGAACAAGATTTCCTTTATTTTCAATTTATTTTTATTTTCATTTCTAATTAATTGGTAATCAATGAATTAATTATATATATAGTTTTAAACCAAATATTTTCTTAATTTATTTAATAATATTCATACCCACCATTCCATCAACCATGTGATTAACATTATATTAAATAATAATATTTTATTTCATTAAAACTCAGTGTTGTGTTTAACCCAAGATATTGAAGAAATTAAATTGATTTGAAAAAATATTTTATATAAAATTTTAGGGTGATATATTATAACCCCATTGAAATTATCTTTCCTTGTAAATTCTTTAAATTTGTAAAAACAATTTAAGATACTTTTATCTCATTATATCCTCAATTTCTCATGTAGCTTCCCCAAGCCAGTGGTTTCACCAAAAGAATTAACCAGGTGAGTGGTCTTGTTTCATAGAAATGTATTTGTACAATCTAGAATATCCACTAGTTATTTCCCAAAATAATGATCATTATCCAATGGTGTGGCCCCATGCTTTAGTACATTGGAATTATAGGGTATTTACATCAATAAGAGATATATATGGAACATATTATGCTCTTGAGAGAAGTTCGGTTGAAGAGACAAATGATAAGCTATTGTCCTGTTATGATCAAGAATCTAAAAGGTACCAATGTATCTAGTGAATAACACTACCTTTTTTACAAACTATATTATCCTCTTCCATAGAGATATTCATAAAAATTCTTTGTAACTAACATTAAATTCTATATTTTTCTCATGATTATAAGAATGATTTGTTTTCCTACTCTTAACTTCCTTGATGTGTTGCATTAAGGATATAAAATTCTATTCCATTTGATTAGATTTATCAAGATCAGATATATTTCTTTCTCCAACTTCATTTGAACCCTTCAAAGTTGTAAACTTATTTACTTAGGGGGATTCAAAAGGAGACATATGAATTCTCCAGTGAAAACTATTTTTATAAGAAAACTCAACTAGAGGAAGGTGTTGATACCAACCAGCTTTGAAATCCATAGAACAAGGTATCAAAATATCCTATAGGGTTTGAATTGTTCTCTTATACTAACTATCTATTTTAGGATGATTTGCAGTCATAATACTTATCTCTATATCCAAATCATATTGAAGGATTCTGTAGATCTTTTGTGTAAAACTCATATCCCAATCTGATAAAATAGAATGTGGTACTCTATTTAATCTTACCACTCCCTTAATGTATTTTCATGAAATCTGATCAAGAGAAAATTATTACCTAATCATAATGAAGTGTGATGACGTGGTAATGTTATTCAGTAAAACCCAAATAGAGTTATTCCCTTTAGATATTTTTTGGATTCCAAAAAACAAAATACATAGTGATGTTTTATAACTTACATTCTACTATGGGTAATGGTTATAAACCCCCCTTAAAATTTTATCTTTTAGCCTTATCTTACTATGATATGAAACATTGATATAAATCACTAAAGTATATATATTGACATTTTAGCCCAAAAAATACACTTTTACGTAAGAAAATGGTAAGCGATATACCCTTGTTGTCCTTCGGTTGTGGGTTCAAGACCTGCATCATTACCGTATGCAATAAATAATCACCCGACATGTGGATTATCCTTTCTCCAAAACTATATAATTTCTAAAATGTTATGAAATTTTAATAACCCAAAATTATATTTACATAAAAGATAATATAAATCTTAAATGTTACCAATCCCTTTAATAACATGCCCTAAAAATTTAAAGGCATTCCTCCTCAAATGTTTTCTTCACTAAATCATATACAAAACTAAAGGGTTGTATTTACATAAATGTATCACAACATATCCTTAATTTTGATAAAATATCATCACCTAATACCTCAAATTGTGTTAATAATAATGTTTACATATGATCAAACTTAAACTCAAAAACCCATTAAGGGTATCATAAAATATTTTGTTAATCTTACATGAAGACATATATGATTAAAAAATTAACACAATACTGAGATATTTCATGATTTATAAAACCAAAATACCATTGGTAAAAAATTACTTATATAAATCCCAATATATAAATAATTTGATCCTTCCATTTATTGATTGACATAGAATAGTTTTTACTTGGTCTAGAAATTAATTCTTGGATTAGGGAATTGACCTGGATAATGCCCATGTTCCCCAGAAAAAATACATTGAACTCCTCAAAATTGTTTATCTCTAGTAACTTCTTTTCCATATAGAAAATTGCTTTCCATACATTTAATATATTCTTATTGGTTCTTCATCCCACCTTCTTGGCATGTAGGAAGCATAATCTTATTTAGTCTATATTCATTACCACATAAACATACATACATTTTTATTCCTCTTATTTTATGCTTTAGGAATATCACTGAAGTTTACTTTGTTAATAATATATCACAATTTAAGATTAGGCTTGATCGCAAAACCTTTTTATCCTGTAAAAAACCTATTTTTTTCTCATGTTCACTGAATTTGCCACCAGATTTAGTGTTAACTTGATTTCTTCTATTTACAACCGTTGAATGAAAACAAAAATCATAGTGTGAGAAACACTAATCACACTGGAGAACCAAATAATCATAAAAAATAACTAATAGGATGTATAAATGATGTAACCATTTAAATCTATGACACATTATATTTAACCTATCTCATTCATAGTCATAATCTATTTAAATTGTTCATGATTTTTGGTAAAGAGTTTATGAATTTTCAAAGCATATCCCTCAGGATTTTCAAACTTGGTGGGAAGAATCACTAGTTATTATGCACCAGGTGACGATCGAGTCAAGATAAATGTGTCATTTTTTTAGTTATTTCACCTAGGTACTTCTATTATAGGGCCTCATATACATGTAGTAACTAGATAGATATGTGATTTCATGTAAACCACTCTATTTGTCCTTTACCAAAATTCTATTATATTATCATATACTTAGACTTATCCTTATGGTTGTCACAAATGTTTTTCAACCTAGTTTCCAAATATTTAACTAATCATTTTATCTGATACCAATTGTAAATACCCAAAAAATATTATACATTAATATTAAATCTTAATATATGAATATTAATTACATAAAATTATAATCCTCTATAGACTATTAAGGTATAGAGCCTTTGGAAAATTGGACACCAAAACAAATAGTCCATAAGTGAACTATTTCATATCCCACTATGTTCATCAAAACTGGAACCCTTCTTAGACTTATCATACATAATACCTTTTATAATAACCAAGGGAAATGAAAAAATATAAAATGTGAGATCAGCTGTTTAGTAAGGGTAAACAAGGGAGATATCAACATATCATGATCATAAGGGTATGAGAACATGATAAGAACATTTGAAAATCATACATTGTATATCATAGATAATAAAAATGATTCATCCCCTAAATCATGGTAGTTAATAAGACACGAATCATAATAGAATAAAAGAACATGAACCATGAGAACATAACATTGGAATAAGGTATAGATTTATGGCATAAACATATGTTTATAACATTTTTAAGGACAAGAAATTGAACCCTCGCATAAACTTGTGGAAATGCAATCATGTCCACACATAACCTTATGGATATGACATCTTGGTCCATGAATGACACTATGAATATGTATTAAGGTTCATGCATAACATTGTGAACATGAAATCATGTTCACACATATCATATTTACTCATGAGTTTTCCATATTTACCCAATTCATTGGATGAATAAATATGTCCCACTCACCACATAATGAAAATTATACATATGTGTTTCATAAGACCATAAAAAATTTATCATACCAAAAACCCTAAAAATGGATTTGATAAAAATATCAAAAAAACATAACCTATGGAAGATAAATAGGTTGGATACTCATTTATTTATCTCTTTAACCCATAGAAGAGAAACTAGTCTCATAATAATTTTTCATTATAAGCGTAAACCATCTATAGAAACAATAATAATAGAATACTTAGATCAAATATATAGTAAATCATATGTAACATAAAAGGATGTCATCTTATATGGAATATGATTTTGAAAGAACGCTTGGAACATTTTTTGAGGAAAATAGGCTTTCCACTTTTAAGAACACATTTTAATAAATAAAATACTTTCAAAATAATTATATTGAAATGAAAAATTGAAATCATAAAAATTTATCATAAATGAAAATAATGTTCTTGATGATAGAAAATTACATTCATTCCGTAAACATTAAAACCAATATTTCTTTCACATCTTCGATAGTAGACAAACATGCCTTGTTTAAAAGGCAGCATGAATTTTACTTTTAGAAAAATTTTAAAAAAGTAAAAATGGGTAAAAATGTATTTATTAAATAATTTATAGAATTTCACAACATTTTTCAAAAAAATTCTATAAAACACAAATATGGAAGAAAATAGTTTTTTACTGAAGAGATAAATAAAGATAATTCTTAAAAAAACATTCTTTTTAAACTATTGAGTATATAAAGAGAGGAAAATGAGGGGAAAGTATTTATTCTCCTAAAATATCTATAAAATAATTAAATAAATGAGTTTCAATAGAGATAGATCATAATATTTAATTATTTGAAGAATAATCATGAGAAACCTTGATAAATTATAATATTCTAACACTAAAAACTTACCAATTTCTAAAAATTGAATTTTAATCCCCAATGAAAGAATTACCTTACTTGAATCATAGAATATAATAAGAATAAATAAATTGATGATATAATATGTCAAAGTTGATGTATATATATTGAAACTCATGTTTATCAAATGGGGTTGAAAATATTTAATGTAAATTACCTCAAGAAATAAATAAGTGAAGATAATTAAGGAGAATCAATGAGTTTTTCCAATGTAAGATCACAAGTATTTCTTAAGGTAAAAATATTTTCCTTTTGGGTTAGATGTGTTTAATTTCCATTTTTAATTAGACCCTAAGTTGGGGAGTGGGCCAGTTGGGATGTTTTTGGGAAAGAATGTGGAAAAAGGAAGAATGTTGGCTGCTGGCCAGGTACACATTGTGTACCTGGCCTCCACATCATGTACTAGACTATAACGACATCTAGAATTTATGGTTCATAAAAATAATACTAGGAAGTACTCGTCATGTACTTTAGGTAGACGTCATGTAATTTTCCATCGGGGTGTTAAAAAAAGTGGCAATAGGCTCAATTTGTTTTACACATGGCATGTTCCTGTCATTTTTGAGATCCTAAAACCATATAAAATGGGTTTTTAGGTTTTGACGTTGTACGGACAGTGATTAAAGCATGGTTTGTATGGTTGTAACTGCATAAGTAAGTACTCAATTCCATTTTAGTCGTTCTTGAATCTTCAGAACAGGGGTGGCACTATTTGGATTTAGGCTCATATGCCCTAATTTCTTGTTCTTCATCCATTCATAAGATTTCTTCTAAACCAAGATAAATCCATGCTCGATACTGGATGATCTATCTACTACCAAGGTGGGGTAGGTGGTCTATATTTTATTTCATATTTCCTAACTATTTTCAGGTGTTCGGCCGATATACCATCCGTCAGACTTTCAGGCACGACCCGGTTTTTGGAGCGAGCTACTTTCTGTAGATTTAGTCAGACCTAGTGAGGATTCTCATAGGTTCCATATAAGTGCATTGGAACCCATTTCTCATTTCAAGATCACCCATGGGGTGTGACTTATGGATGTAACCTTTTTATTCCTTTTTAAACCACCCAAGGGGTGAGTGCTTGTGTTTTTCTAGTTATAGGAATCCCATTATTGATTTGATTGCTTTAATAAATTGTTTAGGAGATGTAATGCATCCTTACTTAGTGATATATTTTTATTCCTTACCTATTGTGGTATTTTGGATTAACTTAAAATTGATGAACAAGTGGGTATACTAGTTGGAAATTGTTTAACTACCCCAGGGGTGAGTTGGGGAATGGTGATACATGAGAGGGTATGCTCACATGAAATGTTTAATATATAATATGGGAGGGTATAACTATATAAAACTTTAATGCAATGTTAAATTGTTTATATGAAAGGGTAGGACAATATGATTTTAATTTGATAAATGTTTTGCGTGAGTGGGTATACTCATGGCTTGTGCATGTAAATGTGAGTGAGTATACTCACATAGAATGAATTTTTTAAATTTAATGTATTGTATGGATGGTTTATAGATTCCATAGACTTCTCTCCATGAATATGAAAAATGGTAGTGGATGCCTTGGGTTTAATCTTCCCCTTGGGTCTTGATTATATGCGATGCCTTTGGCCTTGCTACAACGTGGATCCGACTTGCTTGGGCTCACGTATGACATGTCACTTCCATGCTCTTACGACCCCAAACTGGGCCTAACTGAGTTTCCACTGGGATGCCCATGACACTCGATGGGATGAATTGGAAAAGCTCCTTAGATCCATTTCATCATGGTATAGATATATTATATGTATTTCTCAGTACATGAATCCTTGAATCCGGCCCTTGGGGTCTACTATTCACTATATGGCATGGACGTGGGATTATTCTCATCACTATAAGGCCTGGCCATGGGACTCTTGACATCATTATAAATTGTTTCTGTGGCTTGTTCGGTGTAGATGGATGCACAACATGGCTAAGTGACATGTTTACTTGGTTATTTTGGCCTTGTTTGGAGATGACTCTTTTGCAAGAATCCTTGAGGGGATATTATGTTTTTAATTTGCAGTAGACTTATGACAGGGGCATGCACAATCACATTCGTACATTCTTTACACTTTTTAACACTTTGTATATTGTTTTTAGAAATGTATAGACCTGGGTGTTTTCTTATGTGATGTTTATCTCACACCTAGTTTGGGCCTCCACGAGGAACCAAATAGATTATATGGTTGCTGATGATGATATGGGAAAGTGAACTGGTACAGGTTGTTGACTATGGATTTGGAGTAGGGGACCATAGGACCAAGATAAGGCTTGTGATGCTAGGATACATTTTTGGTATTTTTTCTTTTTGGATACATGTACTATATTATATTTCCATGTATCTTTTTTGGATTGTCTTTTAGATACATGTATCATTTGAGTCATTATATCTGTGACATGTCTGGATTGTATATGGATTCTTTTCTTGTCTTACATTTAGTTGGATTCTTATTTATTTTCATTCAGTATTGTTTGTATTTGACTTCCTCTGTGATACTTTGGTAATAAGGGCATTGTCTCCCCTGACTCAACAGGGACCTCACTTCTACTCACCATCATCTTTCATTTCTGGAGATGCCCTTGAATCCATGAAGCCAACCAGTCTCGAGGCACCGTTGGGTGGCTTCCAAGTCTGGGATATAAAAAATGGGTATCAAATGAGTTTTTATTATATGGTTTGACATAATGTTTGGAAACATTTGATAGTGATAGGAAGGAAATGGAATTTGGTAATAAAATGTGCCTAGGAGAATCTACCCCATGTACATGGAAAATCCAAATTACTTCAAATATAATTTTTTTTCATGATTTTGACTATTACAGTTTCAATGATTCCACCATTGGGTGACACACTTAATTTATTCTATTACTATTAATGAAATTGTGGCTTTTATTTCAGTTTCAACCTGATGAGATGAGGTTATTCCATCTCATGCATCACATAGACACTGGTTAGAATCACATTCCATGCATTATGGAATTCTATTTAGGATGCATTAGATATTTCATGATATTTTGATAGATGACGTGATATTTGGGATTACTATTGTGTTATTTGGTTGTAGTAGATAATGCTGTGACATCATATTTCAATCCACAATGAGTATAGGCCCTTATAAATTGGTTACTGACACACCAATGAAATACAAAGGCTTAAATGAACTTTTTGTATGTATGGTTTTATCAAGAGCCATGTTTTTCGTTCATGAGGTGTTATGGACCCTCATGGACACAAAATTGGTTACCCTTAGTGAAATGTATTGGATAACTAAATGTGAAATTGAAATGAAAATGGAAGTTGAAACGATGGATAGATAATTGACCTATACTAAGATTTCGAGTGGGAAAGGGGCATAATTTCTAGTGGTTCAACGGATGTTTGTTATATAGTCCTAGATTTAAGAGAAGGTTGTTGTTTTGAAATAGATTCCACGAGGGTTTTGACCTGTCCTATGCTTTGAGATGTGTTCTTGGATGCTGTTCTTTCCTGATGCATTCACTTGGAATTCTAGAGACATGCCATAATGACGACCTCCAGTAGTACGCTGCGAGGGATGTTATGACCATAATTTAGAGATGGTATGCCATGGGCTATCGATTGATCCTCCTATAGTTCTAAATGTGGAACTAAAGACAGTTTCTGACAAAGGTGATGAGGTAATGTTCCATGAGGGGTTCTTTTGTTATATGCAGACGATCCAGGGAGAAATAAATCCATCGTTGACTATGGCCAACCTGACACAGGTGTTCTAGAAGTAGAATCCTCCAATTCTTTCAAGGGACTGAGGATCATAGGCTACATATCTATGTCTAGAGACCATGTTATCTATTTTTGAGCATCTATATATGCCTTTAGAGTGTAGGGTCAAGATCAAAACTTACATTCTACGCGGAGTGGAAAAGCGATGGTGTGATGTTTGGAACTAGGATGATGGAATATAGAATATGGGTTGGGATGAAATGAAACCCCTCTTCGTTGCTAATTTTACCATGTGACTCTACGAGCAGAGGGCTAGTGAGTTCATGTACTTGGATCGGGAATTATAAAAGTTATGTAATACTCGACACACATGACAGTGAAGCAGTTTTTTGCGCCAATGTATCTTACTAATGAGTTATCAAGGGAGTTACTCATTCAGGAAGGTCTTAGAAAATCTATCAAATCTCAGGTCAATGATTTCAGGTTTACTTCTATCACTGAGATGGTGAATTAGTTGATAATTAATGAGAAGAACCCGAGGGAAGATGGGGGTGTGGAATAGGGGAGTACTATTTCTCGACCTAGTAGATCTACATCTTCAAGAAGAAAGCACCATTTTGAGGCTTCTCGTGAGGTTGGTACTGGTTGTGATATCGGTGTAAGAAGCCTGTTGGATTGACATCTGTGTGTTAAGTGAGGCCAATTGAAAAATTAGTGTGACCGTGACCTACTGAGTATCGAGATTGTGGAAGGATGGAGAACATACAACAGTTTTTCAGGACTTTCCCTCCATATATGAGTGGTATGGGGTCAAATCTGACATTAAGTTTAGGAGCAGGTTCTTTAGCTCCGCGTCAGGCTAGGATCTGGAGTAGTGCAGGCTGGTGAGGCCAGGTCTATGGTGGTCATGGTTGTGGTATCCAGAAACCAGATTCTGAGAGAATGGGGGATCAGCTCAGGGTAACCAGGTCAGGTGACATGTCCCCGGTACAATCTATACATATGTAGTACGAAAGACCTAATATAAGTAGTATCCTGAAATTTATATATTGAGAGGTATGATCTTAGTAGATTATACTATTTCATCTGATCTTTTTGATACATGTGTGTCAAAAATTTTTACATATGCATAGGTGGTTAAAATCCTCGGGCTGGTGGTTTGGCTATCTAAGGGAGTTTTGACTCTAGACACACTGTTGGGAATCAGAATAAGGGATTTGAACCATTTCATGTAGTTTCCCTTTAATTTTGGTGGTTTCAACTAAATTTAGAGTTTATATGTCCTCAAGATGATATGGTTTGATGTCATTCTCGAGATAGACTAGCTTATAACTTATCAACCATACGTTGACTACTATCATCAGAGGGTGACTTTCACATCATAGAGGGTGTAGTGTTTATTCACAAGGGTGAATGAGATTTATAGGCAATAAGAGTTCTACCAAAGCATCGCGCATTGGGTGGGATGACAACCTAGATTTGTTGTTTGTTTCTGGGTGATCTGGGAGTAAATCAGGCAGACTTCCCTCTTGTGGGTGGTGCTTCAGGGAAGTCTTTTCCAATAAATTTTCATCGGTTACCTCTTAAGAGATAGGTGGATCTCTCCATCGTGCTAGTTCCAATAGATGCACATGTATCCATTCCTCTTTATAAGAAGGCTACGATGGAGCTTCAGGAGCTCAAGTGGTTGATAAGGATTTGGAGGCGAAGAGGTTTATCAAAACTTGTACTTCTTCATGGGTCTGGCCGGTCCTTTTTGAGAAAAAGGGGGATGTAACTGTTAGGAAATGCAAGGATTATCATAAATTGAACTAGTTGATAGTTAAAAACCAATATCCCTTATAGTGGATAGATGACATGTTTTATCAGCTTCAATAAGAACAAGTGTTCTCGAATATCTAATTAAAGTATCGATATTACTAGGTATGTGTTCGACCTATAGACATACCTCATAAAACCTTTTATAGTAGGTATGGGTTTTATGAGTATACAGTTATGTCTTTCGGTCTCACGAACATGCCAATATCTTTCATGGTGTTGATTAACTGAGTGTTCCATCCTTAATTGGATTATTTTGTGGTGGTTTTCATAGATGATATATTGGTGTATTCTAAAAATCGACACTACCATTCCAACCATCTTGAGATCATTTTAAATACACATAGATTACATCAGTCATATGCTCAACTCACAAAGTGCCACTTCTTTATGGATTATATTCACTTTCTGGGTCACCTTATATTAGAGACATGAGTGTTAGTGGACCCAGAGAAAGTTAGAGAGGTAGTTTCCTAGGAACAACCCAAGAATGTTTTTAAAATATGAAGTTTATTGGGGATAGCTGGTCACTACATGCATTTTATAAAAAACTAATCACGCTTAGCAACACCGTTGATGGGATTGAGTAAGATAGGAATGAAGTTCGTATAGTCAAATCCTCGTGAGAGAGACTTTCAGAAGATGGAAGGGAGGTTGACATCAGCACCAGTCCTGATACTTCCATAGTAGGGAAATAGTAACACACTTTACTGTGATTCTTCAGGTATTGGTTTTGGGGAAATACTGATGCAGGGAGATAGATTCATGGATTATGGGTCTTCGTAACTGAGATATCATGAGTGGAATTATCCCACATAAGATCTCAAGTTTTCTATAGTTGTTCATGCATAGTGATGTATGATACACTATTTACTTGGAGAGTGTTTTGTGATGTACATAAATAAAATCCTCAAGAATATATTTATGTAGCATGAACTAAATCTAAGGTAATTAAGTTGGGTGGAGTACCTAAAATACACTGATTTTGAGCTTCCTAAATGACTTTTAAGGGAAATACATTGGCCAATGCACTGAGTAGAAGACTCCAATACAGGTAGTGCAATATTCTAGTAGCGAGTGGAAGCTTATGGTTTTGTTCTCTAAGATTCATTTAGAGGTGCATGATAGATAGGGCCATAATTTTCTGTCATCGTTATCTATGACCTATACCCTATTTTACAGAGATAGGATAATGTAGCTATTGGATTTTGAAGGCCTACTTCCATGTAAAGGTGTGTCAGGTGAGGACCCTCCTCCCGGTTGGATGGTAGGTGATGATGAGATTATGCATATCCATGGATGAATTTGGATTATTGGAGATTTATGAGAGGATTTAATGAAGGAGTTTCATGATTCTTCATGTTCAATGAATCCAAGGGTCACCAAGATGTATCCTAACTTATGACCTCAGTAATGGTGGCCATGAATGAAGCATGAGGTGGATGGTTTCGTTATGAGGTGTTCCACCTGTTTGCAACTGAAGTTGGAACATTACTGACCAGATGATCTTTCACAGTAGATTCCTATTACAGATTGGAATTGGGATGATGTCACTATGGATTTCATGATTAGTTTATTAAGATCACCTCGAGGTAATGATGATTTGTGGGTTGTGGTTGATAGGATTATGAAGGTCACTAACATATTTCCAATCAAGGAGACCTTCAGTGTGGATTAGATCAGAAGGTTTTATATATGAGAGGTATAATGAATATATGGGGTCCCAAATAATATAATCTATAATAGATATTACAACTTAACATCTTGTTTCTGGCATAGTTGTCAGAGGGTGTTGGGTACACAGGTTCTTCTGAGCATAACATACCACCCTCTGATTGACAGCTAGTCAGAGCATATGATACAAGTGTAAGAAGACATGCTGTGAAAATGCATCCTTGATTTTGGAGGATCATGGAAGATTCAGATTCTTATAGTGGAATTATACTATAATAATAGTTCTCAGGAAAGTATACAGATGCCATATTATGAGTCTTTATATGGTAGTCCATGTCAACCACCCCTGTGCTTGATAGAGGCAGGAGAGGCAATTTTACTGGGACTGTGTCTCATGTAGGAGACATCTGTGCAATTCCAGTTGATTCGAAAGAAGATGGTTGTAGAACTATATCGTTATAAATCATACGATGGTATTCATAGATGACCTCTAGAGTTTCAGTTTGGGAATTAGGATTTCTTGTGTGTTTCATCGAGATTAAGATGTAGGTGGATCAAGAGACAAGGTAAGATTTGACGGAGATATGCCGATCCATTCAAGATTCTAGAGTAAGTTGGGTCAGTTACCTATCAGTTTTAGTTACATCAGAGGTAATAATATATAAACAACATCTTCCATGTATCTCAGTTGTGCTACTATCACTCTAAACCATCTCACATTTTTTAGACCGAGGAGGTTGAGCTTCAAGTTGATGCATCCTTTGAGTAGCATGTGATTCATATCATTGATAGGAGCATGAAGGTTCTCCAGGGCTGGTATGTTCTTATAGTACATTTCCTATAGTAGTAGGACTGTTTATAGAATGAGAGTAGGGAGAGGTAGGTTGATGTACATGCCCAGTGCCCAGAGTTGCTTTCAGACAAATCTTGTGCACCCTTCAGAGAGAAATTTGGGGATAAATTACTTTAAGGGGGAAGATTGTAAGATCCTAGGACTTTTATGAGGTACAAATGTGTTATTTTTTATTTAAATTTGTTTAATTTCCCATTTTACTGAAACCATATGTTGGTTCATGGGCCGGTTATGTTGTTTTTTTTGAAATAAATGGGAAAAGGATGAGGGCTAGTTGTAGGCCAGGTACACATCTTGTAATTGGCCTACATGTCGTGTACTTGGCCTACACATCATATACTGACCCGTCACAATGTCTATCCTTTATGGTTCAGGAAAAAAAATCAGGAAGTACACATCGTGTACTTGAGGTACACATCGTTTACATATCCACAGGGTTTTAAAAAAAAGAGGCAGTTGCCTCTAATGTTTTTTACACACAGCCTATTCCTCTCATTTCTGAGAACCTAAAACCATATTAAATGGGTTTTCAGGTTTAGATGTCATTCATACTCCAATTACTGTATAGATTATCTCATTAGAACAGCATTAGTAAGTACTCGATTCCCTTTTAGAAATTCATGATTCTTCAGAACAATGATAGTACAATTTGGATTTAGGATCATATGACCTAATTTCTCATTCGTCACCCATTATTTGTATTTCGTTTAATATAAGAGGAATAATGACTTTATATTGGATGATAAATATACTACTGAGTTTAGGTAGGTGTTCCATACTTTCTTTCATCTTTTTTGGTTGTTTTCTACCATTCAACCAATATTCCGTCCATCAAACATTCCAGCACATACTAGTTTTTGAGTGAGCTGCTTGCTGTAGGCTTAGTCAAACGTAGTGAGGATTCCCGTAGGTTCTATTTTGGTTCATTGGTACCCTTTACTCTTTTCAAGGTCACCCATGGGGTGTCCCTTTTGGATTTAATCTATTTATTCATGTTTAAACCACCAAAGGGGTGTGTTCTTATGCTTTCCTAGTTAGAGGAAGTCAATTATTACATCAATTGCTTGAATAGATTGTTTAGGAGATGTATTTACTCCCTTCCTAGGGATATCATATCATGAAATAACAATTTTTATAGTTTGGATTAATTGAAAATGGATGAACTACTGGGTATACTTGTTCAAAATTGTTTAATTGCCCAAGGGGTGAGTTGGGAAATGGTGATATGTGAGAGGGTATGCTCACATGAAATATTTATTAGATAAAATGGGTGGGTATACCTATATGAAATGTTAATGGAATTTTAAATGGTTTATATGGGAGGGTATTCCCATATGTTTTGAAATTTATTTATTTTTTCATGAGTGGGTATACTCATGGATTGTGCCTATTAATGTTAGTGGGTATACTTACAAGGAATGAATTGTTTAAATTTAATGTACTGTATGTATGGTCGATAGATTACATGGAATTATCTACATGGATATGAAATGCGGTAGAGGATTCCTTGGGATGAATCTGTACCTTGGGTATGATTTCATGGGATTCCTCAAACCTTGCTACCATGTGGATCCATCTTGCTTGGAGTCGCACAGGACATGCCAGTGCCATGATCCTAGGACCCCAACTAGTTCCTAATCATGTTTCCATTGGGACACACATGGGACTCAATGGGATGCCTTGGAAATGATCCTTGGAGATGGCACTTCATGGTTTAAATATATTACATGGATTCCCTTGTACATGACACCTTGAAACTGGCCCTTAGGGTTTCCTTTTCACAATAACACGTGGCCATAGGATTATGCTCTTTACTATATGGTGGGGTCATGGGACTATTGACATCTTTATATTGTGTGGTTATGGATTGTTTGTTATTTATAGATGTACTCTGTGGTTTTGTGTCTTGTTTACTTTGTTATTGCTACCATGTTTGGAGATGAATCTTTTACTGGTTGCCTTGAGGGGTATTTTAGTTTCTACTTTGCAGTAGACTTTTATCATGGGAATACACACTTACTTTCTTTCTTTATTTACAATTTCTTTCACTTTTTATATTGCTATTAGAACTGTATAAACCTAGGTGGTTTCTTGTAGGGATGTTTATCTCACACCCTATTTTGTCCTCCTTGGGGACCCAAACAGATTATATGGTTGCAGATGATGATAGGGGAAAACACCCTGGTATAGGTTGTTGACTGTGGCTTTGGAGAATGGGAGCAGAGGACCAATCTGAGGGTTTCGATGATGAGATTCCTTTTTGGTATTTTGTTCTTTTTGGATACTTTTACGGTATTGAATTTCCATGTACCTATTTTGGATGTTTTCTAGATAAATGTATCATATGAATCATTGTATACGTGATGTTTCTAGATTATATATGGATTATTGTATTGTATTACTTTCAGTTGGATTATTATTTATTCGCTTCCTATATTGTTTTTATTTGACATCCATTGTGATACTCAGGTAATGAGGGAATAGTTTTTCCACTAACTCACTTAGGCCCTCATGGCTAGTCTGCATCCTCTAGCATTTAGGGAGAGGTGCTTAAGGACATGTATCCAACTGGGATCAGGGCACTATTGGATGTTATCCTGGTCTGGGATGTTACACCAAGGAAAACCTATGCACAAATAAACTACACCCCAATATGATTGAATCTTCCCTTCTTGTGTAGGCTCTAAGGGGAAGCTACACCTGTGTGTGACTCTTGCATATAGATCTTGAATGATGGACCTGCACATACAACCTCCTTCACCCAGTGTATAATGTGTGCCTATAAATAGTACCCTGACGCTCCTAATTTGACTTGAAAGAAAAAACCCAGATAAATGTCAATGATATTCTCTGCTTATTCCTTCACCCACATTCTTGATATTATCCATGTTTCTATCGATAACTTGAGAGAAGGGAAAATTAAATGAAATAATGGGGTCAAAGTCCCTCCAGGGGTTGAAATACAAAACATATGTGCAAGGAACCACACCCCCTAATCAATAGATACTTTCATGAAGGTCCCCTCCTAATCCAGGGACCCACATGAGGCCCTTCCAAGTACACATGAATAAAATCTTGGAGACTAAAACAAGGCACCACCCATGTCTTGTTTCCTTTGTTTTCAATCATTGAGAATTCACCTCTAGTTCACATTGATCCACGCTTCGAAAGGAACATCAGTTTTCCAAGGTCCCCCTATGTGAGACCTCTTCATCTCACCCATCCTTCACTTGTGAGAGCCATGTTTAGTTTTCCTATGAATTACCTATGTGAGCCTCTTTTTGAGCCCTCCTTTATTACACCAATTGCAGAGAATCTGTTCTCTTGGATCCCTCATCCAAGGTGGACCAATAAAGAGCCTACATATAATCCTAAAAACCATCACAACCATCAAGAAAGACTCACTAGTGTATATCCCATTCAGTTATGTCTTCCTTTTGTAAGAGGTTTTCCACAATTATCTTACCAAATAGGTACTGACGTTCGAGTGTGTACAATTATGAATCCCTTCAGAAAAAATAACCCCAATCTTGGGGGAAGTGCTAGGGACCTCTCTATAATAGACAAGAGGGCTATGTATTTTTTTCAGCCTTATCCTCTCTCAGAAATAAGGTATAGGTATTTTCCCTATCCTTCTCATATCTAATACAAGTTACATCTCATTTCAGATAGTGTGAGTATGGGGGGTGCTTGTTTTTACCTTTGATGAGGGATAGTGCCTTATCCTGATATCTTCTCTAGAACTCGGATCAAGGAATACATTTTGATGTTATACACTAGGATCAAATATGAGATGTAACCATATGGGTAGCCATATGATACTATCATGGATATGAAAAAAATAGGTGATATAAAGATCAATGCCATTTCTCTCTCCCATTGTCTCGACCTCATCCACTAGTGGATGGAGAAGATTGTCTGGTTTTCACGATCTTCAACATTATCTTGTTTCTCAAATAAAGTGTGATACAATAGGGGTAAGGGGTTGTTTACAGTCATTACATATACTTTAACAGAATCATGTCACAATAGAGAATCCTTTTCTAGATATTCCTCTCACCATCCTTCATGGGACCTCTATATGCATGGATCCTCAATGCCATGTATCAAAATCCATGGGCCTCATATTTGGTATAATTTTGAACCAGGTTATCAACATATAAAAGGGTCAAATTACATGCAATATAACATTCAGAGGTCCTCCATAGGTGTGGATCCTCACAATATAAGTAAGTGTAATTTGATTCCCCTCCCAATAGGATACAGAAGAAGCCTATTAGTGGTTCAAAACCAAAACCCATAATCAACCATAATTTTCACTCTTCCATATTCCCAATAGGGTCAAATACAACTTGGGATCCCACATATCTCATTCAAGTTCCTTGGGATGCTTTTTTTTATGTCACATATTTTCTTTTGACTATAAACATTTCACCTAGACATATTTTCAACATGATGTTAAACTAGATAGTTTGGTCCTCATCACATGACCTTAAACGTATGATGCGTCCCATTATGTGAAAAAACTGTATGGGATTTAATTCCTTTCTCAAGGATATATAGGAATCCTGTCCCAGGGGACTAATCCTGACATCAAAACAAATTTTATCTCCCTGGATGATGAAAAAATATAGAGTCCCCCATTGCATGGATTGAAACTATTATTGTAATAATAAACAACCAAAGAATTTCTAATCAATATACAAAATGGTACCAATAATGGAGAACCTCAGAAACATATAAACGTCTCCATTGATGAAGAACCTCATATATATATATATAAAGATGGTTCTAAATTACACTCATGACAATAATTGATTTATAATTCACGAGTGACCCCTGTCATAATTGAGATTCAATAAAGGATTCATGAATATGTATTACATATTTATGAGAGTCTTGATGTGCAAAATAATTCATCCCAAATGGGGTTGATGAACTCAAACTCCAATTCTCTGGTCCAATGTGAGTTCCTAAGTATTTTTGGACAATTTTATGATGACTACCTACCTTTGGAATGATGGTTTATAAAACATATCATATTAGGGATGTTTTGGGTGTTTCTAGTCCCAAAAACAAAAAACATTAGAATCTATTCAAAAATGTTAGACTCGTCATGAATAATGGTCAGAAAATTAAAAACCCTTTAATCAAACCTTCGAACAATGTACTTCCACATTTTATTTAGAAAAAAAGTAAAATTAACATGAATCCTTAAATATTACGATTGTGTCACCCACATGTCAGTCCCTTTTTCTACCCAAAATAAAAGAGGTCCAAATGAGACAATCGATGATTCATGTGTTCATTTATTGAGATATCTTTTTTATGATATATTTTTTGTCTTCAACTTATATTTAAGAACCTTTATGAATAAATAACATCCATCCAAATGGCGTCATATAAATTCAAATTGAAGTAAACAACAACTAATGCACAAGATTAGTCCTCGACTATGTAGAGGAAACCATATCCAACCCAAGATCATCGATTACATTTATTAAATGCATTGACTTGGGAGTACCACATAAATGGTACTGTCCCAAACCTATAGGTTGGTCAACCATCCCTCTATCTCATGAAGCCCCACTAGCCGCCCACTAAATGAAGGTCGGTGGAACAAAAATAGATGAATCCAATTTCTATCTAAAACCATTTTGGGTTCCTATACATGGAATGCCTCAATAAGATCATCCCTTATTTTAGGGTGGGAGAGGAAGAGTCCACTAGAAGACTCAACTAGATAGTACATGAGTCTCACCAAAGGGATCCTACAAGTAGCTGCTTCTTCCAACATCATGTGTAAAAAATCCCACATCATGATGGGAGGGGGGGGGGTTCCTCATATTCACAGTACTAGTCACATAGATGAAGGAAATAAAGATGGATTTCAGATGATAACGATCCGATGATATGGATAAGTGAAACACTTCTAATCCCTCCCAAGAAGTTTGAAATTTGAATTTGATGGCGAACAATGATCAAGAACAATCACCTACCAAAACCAAACAAGCATGTCAGTATAGTTTGGAGACATCTAGAGAATACCACCAATCAAATTCAATAGAAACCCATGATTAGTCACAAACATATACCTGCATCAACAAAGATCTACAGACAAATTTTGTTGATAACCAAAAGCATGAAAAAACACCTGCCCATATCAACCAAGTCCTCCAAACTAATAGGGTGGATATATATGATTGGAACACAAACCTACATGAATTTATAAATACTATCTTCCTAAACTAGTAGTATTCAAATAAATCAGTAGGAAAGACCAAAGAACAATAGGCAAACTCATATCTCTACCCGTCACCTGCTTGTATTAAGTATATACTAGTAGGAATTGGAGGATAGGAGGAGACATGTATCTATGCTCTTGAAATAGAATGGGAATATATCCCTTTCCCAATTGTATATGTTACCAAGAAAATCAAAAAAATGGTGAAAGGGAAGAGAAAAATTCATACCCATTGACTAAAACCTTGATAGAATATAATACCAACAACTGTAGTGGAAGATAGAAGGATAGAGAAGTATATCCTCACAACTGGGGTGACTCATGATAAAAAAATGAGGGTCACTCCATGGAAGAAACGCCACTATCCTCCCATCTATGAGGGTCATTGGAAAAATTACCCCATGATATATGAAAAACCATATCATGACCATACCCTCTTTCCAACTGAGGGTCGTTGGTCTACCCAAGATATTATTAAAATGTATGCACAAACCTCTTCTTAAATTCCAGAAACCTATGCGAAAATTCCTATAGTGACATAGGATCCAATCAAAAAAGATTTTGTATATGAAAACATTATTCCACAAAAATAGGTCCCATTCACCAACAAGAAGGAATACAATAATAAGCCTCACTAAAGGTGATTGGAAAATGAAAATCTGATCTACGATGTCGTTCTATGTAATACTGTATTTCATGAAGCCCTTGGACATTTATCTATGGAATCTTAGGATCCTAATATTCATCTATAAAATTATGGGAATATTATCAGTAGTTATAGAGGTCCTCCTTAGACATCTCAACATGAAGGCTTGATTTTGGTCCGAAATCTAATCGATCTCAAGAGCCCATCTTCTAATGAGTGCCATAGTAACCCTCAAAATGGCCAGAAGATCAAAGAATAAGAAGTTCCCCCCATGACTATCATCCTAACTAATGGTCCTCTATATAATATACATTGATGTAACTATCCTTTTTGTTATAGATAAATCCATGATGATAGTACTCCCTATAACGGTATTTCAATTTTCCATGGAGGTCCTCCCCTTTCCAATTTAGTGACAAGAAATCCCTCCAATCGCATGTAACTTAGGAAAATGATACCGGTCATGCCTGATTCCTCTTCATTTAAAAGTGACATCATTTCTCAGTCAGATGATAACCCCTGGAATTTTCCATTCTTATAACCATATTTGGATCACCTTCCTTCCAATATTATAGTGGAAGTATCTACCAATTCTATTTTTTATAATAATGTAGAAGGGAAACATCCAATTTGGTTGGACTAGGTTTGAAATCATCAAGAAAAATATGAAGAAGACATGTTGAAAATAAAGAGACAGTTGGATAAAGCTGATATACTAGTCATGTTCAAGACTTTATCTACTCCCCAACAAAACATTATAGTGGAATTTTCAGAAGATTATGTGCACAATGTTTTCCTAAATATAAGGAACAATCTTCATCACTTAAGATAACATGTATTAAATTAAACAAAATATACAATCTACGTCAAGGTAGTAGAAGTGATACTCTTCCAAATTTACGTGGATCATCTCCTAGATGCATGAAATTCAAAATTGGAAAAATAACAATGATACATTCACTTCACATGTCTCAGTGCATTAAAATAATTTCATCAGCTAATGTTATATGCCACATCCAGTGTTCATATTAGGGGATGGGGTGAACACAGAGCATTTAAATTAATCATTCTCCCTAATAAGCAGACCCCACTAAAAAACCATTTTGAAATTTAATATCCTTACGATAGATTCAAAAATCATACTCTATTCACAATAGAACATACAATTAGAAAAAACAGAACCTGGCCGGATATAAATGAAGTTAGTTCAGAAGAGAGAAAACGTTCTAAAAAATATAGCATCAAGAATCCGAAAATATTGAGCTAGCCTCTAGCCTAAGAGTGTCCAATAATCAAGAATATCCAATATATTTATAAGAAGAAGGTTTAGGTAAAAAATACAATTCACCTTTCCCATGTTAGAGCACAACTCCTTAATGTTTAGAAAGAAGCCGGAATAGTAGCTGCTATGGAAATATAGGAGCAATACATGCTTGCAGTGCTGGGGTATTTTTTTAACACAACATTCATGTTAATAAAACTAGGATTTAAGGTTGTGTAAATGTAATGTGAGAATACCCAAACCATAAGAAAATGAATTTTTTACCTCAATAACCCCCTCCTCAATAGAAGAAAAAATTCTTCAAACTAGAGAGAACACCATTGAAATAATCCTCCTAGTTCATCCATTCCTATAACCCAGTTTCCTCTCTCAGAACATGCATGGAAATTTTTTTTAGTGATCCCCTTATGATTACTATTGTTAAAAAAATCTATGAGAAACAATATAGGAGAGTAAAATTCCTCATGATGGGAACAAACAAAATCAATCTCATGTAGAGATTTCTAAAATTCATTGAATGGGTTACACATTGGGGAATTTTTTTATCACCACCCCTTTAGACACCACAGAACATGAGGCCAATACCATGGGGATGGAGGAGGATGTTACAATTCATAATATAGTTTACACTAAAACTATTTAAGGAGGTATCCATACTTAGAACTAGTGGCTTGCTCTGAATTTTAGCATTCCCTGAACTACACCATTACTACCTACTCAACCTAAATCTACCAAATAAAAGGGTGATGGAAAGATTTTTCCTCAACCAACATTCAAATATGTTGAACCCCTCATAGTCTAGGAAATATTCACTCATTAAGAGTGAGATATAAAATAGTTTAGAAGACTCAACATAGAATTACTCTATGGGAACATTCCTACCCGATATGTTCTATGAGAAGAACCTCAACCAGCACTCCCAACTAGTCTACCTCATCCAAGAGGTGTTTCCACAGTAACTGAAATTGAATTAAAACGTATTATTAACCTCTAGTACCAAAAAACAATATATTCAAACCCCATCTTTGTGAGATAGTTGGAGTTACCTCTATTGGGTACACAACAAGGGATTCATCATGTATATCCTAACGAGCTATATTCTCCAGCTACCCACCGTAGCTACCAATAGATCCTCCACGAATGGATCTACCCCTTTTCCCATACTCAATCCCCTATTCAATAAGAAATCCCTCAGGGTTTTATCAATGAAATCTAGTAATTGACATCTTTATTGAAATCTATAGAGAAAAAACTAGAACCAGTGCAACATGAAAAAATTCCTTACCCCGAATGGGTGGATTCGACCCCTTCCCCACGAAATTTTGTAAACCATACATATTCATTTTTAATGGATCAGGGGATATGGGGTAGAATTTGTATGCATTTCATGTACCACTAGGATCCCATGGTGGGGACCCCTACATACCAAGAAGTAGTGAATCTCAGATGCTTCATATAAATAATGAATTCTCCACCCCTTGTAAGGTACACATTTTTTTTCAACATGATCAATCATGGTATGGGATGATCTATTTTGAAAGAATCTATTTCAATTCAACTCAAAAATGGAAGGATATGATAGTCTTTAATATCTCAAACTAAAAATAGTGGTAGAATAAGATGGTCTCCGATTTCTTTTCAGAGTAGACGGGGTTGACCTAATCTCTAAAGCTACATCTTCCTCGAGAGGACATTTTTTCAATCTGTATAGAATATAACCTTGATGCATTTTAAACTCCACTCATGCTTGTCAAATATAAATAGGTTTTTTGGGATGTCACCTCAGTTTCTCTAAAAAAGGATGAATCCAACTTGAAAACTAAGGCCACGTCCCATGTAATTCCATTAGCTCAAGGGAAGAGAACATGGAAGGAAGAGGCTTCCACTATCATGATTAAGCTATCCCCTACTCCAAAATCATGTCTAATACATTTTTCATATTATGAAACACCCCTTCTTGAACATATAAAATAATTCCTACTATATCAAGATGAGTGAATGGATTTGATAAGAAACTAGTTTGAGGATATAAAGAATAAGGTTTATTCATTTTAGATGATCATTTATCAACATAATTAATTTGAGATTTGGAGAAAACATTTCTCCAGTTTACCAAGCCCAAGAGGCCCGATCAAGATGTTCTTGAAGATATTTAAAATAATTTCACCTTAAAACAACAATTGGGTTACATTATTCTAGAATTCTTTCTTTTCAAAGACATCGAGTATAAAATGGACTCTAGGAATGTGAATTTGGGAAAACCACCAATCCAAGTAGTGTAGATTTCTACCTCTAATCTGGAGGAAAATAGTGAATGAATGATGGTTAACAACAAAGGTTCTCAAAATTTTGTAAATTATATTTCTTGAAATACAATCATGTAGACTCATGTATCCCCCCCCCCCAATAATGGTTGAAGAAATCGACTATGCCCCCATCCACTCCTACTATGGCACGACTGACTCCATCACCCCCATAGTACACTAGAAGTCAGTATTCTAAAAAATGTCATGGTCAGAAGGAAGAGAAAAAAGAATAGGAAGATGAACATGTACCATGTCCAAAGATGGATTTGAAATGAATACTCTGGCCATGTATATAATCAGATAATGAAATATTCCAAAACTCATGGGAGAACTATCAAATTGTTCCCACAATAGAAGTAAATATCCCCCACATGTACCAGGAGTTACCTCGATTCAATCATCATGGATGATCAATTAGAGAGGAGAAACATCATCAAAACTACCCTGGTACACATGCAGACCTGGTCGACCAAACCCACCCTGGACATAAGTTTCATCAACATATAATATGAGGATTGATCTACCCACATAAAGTACTTCAATTTGTAATGCTCCCATGAGAGATAATCCTCACAATGGGAAGTGCAGACATTTATACCAAAAGTAAAACATTTTAACCAACTGGCCCTGGTTCCATCCAATTTTTCATTCATGGATTCTCTAATTCTAGCAATAGACCGCCAAGAAGTGCTCATTAAGGATTTTTTTATTACCTCGTGAATTTGAAACTGAATTTTCTACTACTAAATTATATAATGTAGGGATTGATACCATATAATACCACATGATCATTTATTTTAAATAGTAGGACATAGATTATATTATATATGGACTCATCGAACCCTTTTATGTTTCTAGAAAGATAAATGATATTTATTTGTGATGTTATTTCATTTAAAATGGATCAGAAGTCAGCCTTATTCTGAATTGAACACTCCATTTACTATGTTAAATTGAAGCCCATTTTTCACCTTCAACTCTATCACACCAGTGTTATGACAAGAGTGAGTGAAATATTCTTAGTAAAATCAAGCACAAGGAACAGTTTTGGGACCTTGTATCAAACATATAATTTCTAGTGTTCTAGAAAGAAATGAATTTCATTATGATGCTGGGAATACCTTAGTCACATAATCATTCAGAAATCCTTTCACCATTCCAAGAATGCCTCAAAAATTTCATTAATGGTAAAAATATCAGGTTTTATGGTGATAAATAACCATTAAAATAATGTGAAAATTAGTGTGTTGGTGCAGGATTCTACCAGAGGGAAGGGAAACAACCCATGACCAATCGTTTCACCTAGGTCACTACCCTGAATGGTCTAGAAATGACCCCATACAATCCCTTCAAATATATCAGAAATTAATATGAGATACTTTTCCATCATATCAAAGTCAAGTGACCATAATTTAGATCGTATTCAATAATCTTCATTATATATGACATGACAATTGATCTTGATAGAGGTGAAAAGATCATCGAATCTCTATATAGTGGTTGAATTTTAGATGAAGATTCCCTCATTCCATCCACATTGTTTCAATGGATCCCTAACTCATCATTTGAGTCAAAATAGGACGAATTTTATCCTTATATATCGCTCATTCTATCCCCTCTAGAATGTCAAAGAGACCCCAAACTATTAACTGGGTCTGAGGAAGTCTATTCATCTTATGGATGTGAAAATATTGACCCCACTCCAAAATTCGGAGATATTAATAAGTTACATAATTCACCTTAGAGTAAGGAATATGAAGAAGAGGAATAGGAATAGGATGAAGAGGATGATCTCAGGGATTCCCCTCTTGTATTCGAGTAATGTGTCTCAACCGACAGTGATTAACTCAATAAAATAAAACTAGGTATAGAAGAAGACCCATGGACATACATGATTAGTGCAGTCATGTCTTCTGAATAATAGTAGGTGTATAACTCCTTCATAATGAAACATTTATTCTTTCTAGTCTGCAATTAAAAATATTTTTTAGGCCTTGATCCCAAGGTGTCCACTTAGCACATGGGCTTTCCAAAAAACCACTCGGGAAAAAAACACGAAACCAGGAGGACACACCCAAATAGTGCCACCAAATTTAGGCCATATTTTAGAATTTTATTAATGAAAATCTCATTTGGAAAGTACAATATCCAAAATTTATAGAAAACATAGTCATATTAAAGAATATGAATGGGAAAATTAAGGTCTGCATAAACTTTAAAGATCTCAATCGGTACTATCCAAATGATGATTCCCAGTCCCGATCACAGATCTACTGATTGATTCCACTTTGGGATATCAAACCCTCTCCTTTATAGATGGATATTCAGGGTATAATGAAATCTGAATGGACAAATAAGATGAATAAACCACCACCTTTAGGGCCCATTAGAGAGTATTTTTATATCGGGTAATGCCATTATTCTTGAAGAATTCCAGTTATACATACCAACATGAAACACATTACCTCTTCAAACCATACATGGGAAGAATTTTCAAATACTACATCGATGAACTTTTGATTAAATATCTTCAACATTCTAACCACCTGGATGATCTTGAGACCATATTGAACAAAATAAAACCACATATACTAAAGAAGAACCCCTTGAAATGTACTTTTGGGGTTACCTCATGGAAATTTCATGGATTTTTCATATTCCATCATGGAATCAGATTCAACCCTAAGAATACAACGGATACCTTAAATATATCACCACCTTCAAACATCAAAGATTTTTGAGGACTACTGGCACACCAATGATCCATTTGAAACTTTATATTAGACATGTTAGGAAAGTGATTTTCCATCACCATGTTTAAGAAGAAGGGGGTCAAATATCTAAAGACTGACGATTTTCTTGAATAATTTGAAGGCCTCAATAAATATATATTAAATCTAAAAGTGTTAATAACACATGTTAAATTTAATCCACTCATATTTATGTTACAACCCTTTAAAAATTACTAGGATCTTTCCACATACAAAATAATTAAACAAATAATTAAAACAAACTATATTATCTTATTCAAACCATTATTGACATTGAGACCAGTTATTCAGTTATTGAGAATTTATTCCTAGTGTTTATATTCACAGTTCTAAATATAAGGCAGTAACTACAACACTATGAGGTCTATTTGGTCTCCAGTAACAACCTACTGAAGAATATAATCAACCATCCTATGTTGAATGGACATTTATCAATGTGGGCGGTGTTCTTGTAGTAGTTTGAAATTTATCTTTTTTCCTTATATTGAGGTAAAAGTCTAGGATTTGGTAGGTTACCCTATAGAACATCCATATATAGAAAAAATGATTTTTCATACCAAATTTCCTTTTGAATGGGTATTATCTATTCCAGAGGCCCCCATGTGTGGGAGATGTATTTCAATGGAACATCTAGAATCCAAATAGTAAAGGTATTGGAAGACCCCTTTCTCAAAATATTTGGGTTGGTAGTGATGCTCATATCTCCAGAAAAGGTAGTATTTACTTACACATTCATTTTTATTGAATTATTTTAAAATAATGATGCAAAATATTAGGGCCTCACTATAGGGACTGATCCAGAAATTAAAATTTTAGTGTACCACTTTAAGGTGAAGGACAATTCAGAGCTACTAATAAAAAGGATCAAAGAAGATTACACTATTATAAAAGAAGATACAACCCCCCTTTATAACTATGTTTGGGGATTATTGGAAGAGTTCTCTTTGAAGATGGAATTAACTCACATAAAATGATCACAAAATTTGCTAGAAGATGCACTAGATAATGAAAATGCATATTTGGAATATCCAGACCAGGATGAAACAATCATTAGCATTTCACATTGTCGAATGATCTTTCCCTTTATTTGTGTCAGCATGTAATAAATAAATGAGGATAATTACATCCCTAAAAAATATAACCCTATGATTGGTTGGATGATACCCATTATTTATTACCTCAAAAATGGAGTGCTCTCGTTAGGAAGAGATAGAAAATTGAAAATCTGATGACAAGAAACAAAATTTACTCTTTATAGATGCCTGAATAACCAAGAATCTTATATAAAGGAGGATTTGATGGAATCCTTCATAGAAATATTGATAAAGAATAGAATACAATAATCATAAAAATAGAAAATATAGGAGACTTTGGTTCCCACCCATCAAGGATTATGATTTCCAATGAAATATGAAGGCTTAGATACCTCTATCCTTCAATGGAATAGGACTGAACAAAATAAACCAAGTAGTTTCATTCCCTCTAAGTACATGCCCACTTCATCAATAAAATACTTGAGTTACTACACATAACCAAATACTACTAGCCATTTTCCCTATGGGGAATGAATTTTGTGGGGTCATGCCTTCCATCTGTGACAATAATGATTAAATACTTTCCCACTACTACTAACTTCTTATCTTAATGGGATAAATCAATACCTCTTAATGGAGTTGGGGATAAAATAATCACCAGTATCATGAAATTAAACATCATTACCAAATTTGGAATCCCTTATAAAATAATAATGGAAAGAAACACCAATTTATGTTTTTAACAGTAGGATAAGTTATATCAAAAGCATAACATCAAACCATTCCTCTAACTATAATGCACAGGCAAAAAAATAGCTAGAGGCCTTCAATAAGACCATATCTAATATACTCAAGATGATTGTGGAAAAAGAAAATAATTATTAGATTGAGAAGATATTTCATCCCTTATGGTCCTACTAAACTACAACTTACATCACTATGAGGGAGAACCCATAATCACATGTATATGGGATAGAATTAGTCCTTCGCATTGAGAATCAATTTCATATACACCATTTTTCCTTTTGTGACCAACTGTCAATAGATGAGAAATCCCAAAAATGGTTGGATGAGTTAAAAAAAATTGATAAGAGGATACTTCTGGCCTTATATCACTTGGTGGTCTGTCAAAATAGGCTCAAATGTGCCTTAATAATGAAATTCCACCTATACGCATTCCTCGAAGTTGAGATGGTACTTGTCTTTAGGATGCTAATGATACTAGAGAAAAAAACTCCAAAGATTAAGACAAAGTGAGATGAATTCTATTCTGTACACATGGAACACTCTAATGTATATAATTAATTGGTCTAAATGTATGTGTAAATCATTAGAATCCATTATAATTCAAGATTTATCAATAAATACTTCACGTGATAAAGACACCCTCTTTCACTTCATAAGATGACAAACTTAATGACACCAATTATTGTAACACATGATGTTAAACTACATAGAATCATGTTACTGTATGAAGAAACATAAAAAGAACACCATATAGTCATAGGTGTACTAACTAAAAATTTAATATTTCATTGTCAGAGATGTAATAATTTAAACCACATAGCCTAACAACTTATTCACATGACATTAAGATGTATGAAAATTTCCTCACCACATGACATAAAACTGCGTGGTTCTTGTCCTTGTAGCATGTTATAAAACTGTGTAATAGTTCAATTAATTATTGAGAAGATCATAATATTTGGTACTAGTCCCCCACCACACCACTGTTCAATAACTACAAGTGTATTAATTCATAACATCACAAGATACATAGTGACACCTTGACCTCTAATCTTGGGTCCAGCTGTAACACAAAAAATATCCTGCCTCCATGTACATGGATCTGAAATGAACAT
This sequence comes from Viscum album, assembly GCA_963277665.1. NCBI lineage: Eukaryota > Viridiplantae > Streptophyta > Magnoliopsida > Santalales > Viscaceae > Viscum > Viscum album. The sequence goes on along the minus strand of OY728119.1, from coordinate 1,788,854,727 downwards.
GGGATCCTTTATATAAGGACTATATGTGTATTTATTATCTCCTAAAATTGTATATGTAGTGAAGCGTAGAACCTATGCCTTGGACCCATCCATAAAGAAAAAAATTCCCTTCCCATATAGAAAAACAATTACCAATGTGTGAGATATTAACTCTAGTTCCCTCATCCAAGAACCCATAATAGTAATAAAAACATCCCTATCCATCATATGAAAAAAATAAAGGTTAATTCATTATTTATAGCCAATTCCACTCAAAAGTATCCTTATATTCTTGGAGAACTTCCTTGCACACATTATACTCCTTGTCCTAAGAAATTTTTGGATCTCCATAAGCATTCCTTTTCCATATGTGATATGATGTTATATTTATAAGGATACGTCTATCTAACTATTTAAAATATTCATTATTTTGGATTTTTATAATCCACCCCTAAAAAAGGACTTTTAGTGAGATAATACAATTTCTTTAATATGCATTGCCATGTCATAATCAGGTTTTCATGATTTCCACACAAAAGATCCTATCAACTATAGGCACATTCATCCATGGGAGAGAACTATTCTATATCTATGAGCCACAAAAAAATATGATAGTAACCAATTTTCAAACACAACCCTTTTTCATTCATTACATTTTGTCCCATTTCAGTTGTCCCAATTTTAGAAACCCCAATATCAAAGTTTACAATTTCATTATTCACATCCAATGTATGTTAGGAAAGCCTTGGATCAATAAGAATCATATAAATCATCATTTCCAGGAAATATAGTCCTAGATATATGAGCTAAAACTTTGAGACATCCTGTTATCAAAGTGAAAAAAGGTTAAATTTTATAACAACAACTTCAGAAAATGACATTAAAATATAGTCTTACCATGTGATCCACGCATAGGATGCCCTGGGAAATTGGTTCTGGAATCCCTATATCAAAAACACGGTATGCCTCTCATGATATTATTTCTTGAGTTCCAATGCAATGTTTTTAAGTATTCATAACTTTTTATTCACATCCGGTCTACTTATTCTATAATTCATGGTACTGAATTTTATGGTTAACATCTCTCTTATTCAGTGCTCAAATTCTTAGAACTACGTACAACATGATTCCCATTCTGGTGAGATATGGAATTATGCTTGGATCCTACATCCTAGTCCAAAAACTACATAATCAAAATCGCCCTTTCTTTTTTTTATTTTCTTTATGTGGTGGAATAAACCTTTTTCAGTCCTTGTTTCTCATATAGATCATATATCACATGGGCCTATGGGTTTAGGTAAAGTGTTTCCTGCATGATGAATTCATGTCTGTTCATGTTATGGTTATCATGGTCTTGGTCATTGAACCTTAAATATCACACCATACATCTATAAAACCTTATGTTAAACCACACAGTTGATGTAGCTTTCATGACATAAATTCAACAACTTTGGTTGTATTGATTTTATCTTTGATCCAATTCATAGTGATACCCAGATCCTATATATTGGTAAAACCTCAATATGGGGAATTTCCCCACTTGTGTATGTATGAGTTAGATATTTATAAGAGGATGTAATATGATTTCTCACCCCATTCATGATTCCATATTCAAAAAATACCCATCTTCACAAAATAATTCAATTAGTGTGGGGAATACTTCTAGAACTAATTTTAGCTTGATTGTCTCTTTGATGAGATACATTTTTATACCCATATCATATGTCTTGGGACCTATTGAATTTTGTAAAAAATAACCCTTAATTGAATATGGGATAGAACTTCATCTAGAATCATTTATCCACATTTTCTGATCATTTTGATATTAAATTATCCATCTATATTCAGAAACATTCCCTCTATTAATAAAAATATGTGTCTACGGAAATCCAAATCCCTATAAAAATTCAATTTCCATTGGTAATATAAAATTATATTCCTAATAACACCTTTGTCTTACTATGTGGAAATATGCTGCAGTTTGATTTTCATAAGTCTCCCATTAAAAGGGAATATCATTGAGAGGATGTTGTTACATGACTATGATTCAATAATCCCTAGATTGATTTACATAGGTCATCCAAAAAAGGTCATGTCAAGTAGATAAAAATTCATTCTATGGAGACTAATTCTATATCTGTAATCCCTAACATCCTTTTTCTATCATATCACCCTTTTGATCTAAAACCCCTAGAATATATCTTAAAATTCTTTCCTCTTCATTCTTGAAGATTCAAGAAAATTCTTGGATAGATTATCGTGAAAGTGAATATTGTTAATCTTTTGGTCAATGAAAAATGACCGTAAACTGTAGCCCTCAACATCCCATCCATATGACATTAAATAGCACTGTTAATGTCATGGTTTCATGAGATAAAAGTTAATAATTATTTCATCCCTTGTTAGTGAGGGGGCTTTCCTTTTGATGTGGGTCACCCAATATAATTCCACCCCTTACGCACAAAGAAGATTTGCATAGGAGGGGTTTCCCATTCATGTAAAATGCCAACACATATGCTCCCTTTCTTCACATACACACTGCCTTCCCAAACAAACCTTTTGGGTCTTGTGAAATTTACAAATTCCAAAAATCCGAGTCAATCTATAATATAATTTTAGATTCTAAAAGACACATTATTGGACTGTACAGTAATACACCCCATTTAGATTTGCACGAGTCTCCCAAAAAATGGGACAGTCAACCAGAAGTACATTAATCATATGTAGTGTCATATTCTATCTCTTTAGGCCCTAAATAAATCATGATGGAAACCACATTTTGAATATGGTACATTATCATCCATTTCACACTTGTCTAAAATAATGTTTCATTTCCTAAAATCAAAAAATCATTATTGAAAATTCCATTTTTTTGTCTAAAGAATGTCAGAAAATTCTCAACTAATATTCCCAACTTGGGTCATCATCCCATAACTCATAGAAAGAGATGTTTGAATAAAAACACGTGTCACATTAGTCCATCATGAAAGACTCTAAACTACCCCCAAAAGAGACATAGTACTCACCCGGTTGAAAACCCACAGAAGGACACCCCAGGTAAAAGATTAGTCCTAGATTATGGGAATTTCACTACACATGGATTAATTTAAAATTGATAAATGAAAGAAAAAACTACAAAAATTTTTACACTAATAACCTGTATAGTGTTCCCTAAGAAAAATCCAAGTCTCGCCTGCTATGTAGTTCTTATTTTGATTTGGGGAAAAATTAGGATGATTACAAAAAAGTCATAGAGATTTTAGGATCTATTAAATGGCCTAGAAACAATCAATCTATTATTTCTAGGTCAAAAGAATTTGGGAAAAATTAAAGTGATATCATTCTTATTTTTGTAACTGTATCACATTAACACGATGGAATTCAATCAAATGATTCATTTTCCTTATTGTATTATGATTATGATAAGGAATAGAAAATAGAAGAATATGATCACAAAAGACAAAGTCCTTTTTATTCATGTTTTAAAATATAGATGAACTTGTACATGGTGGATTTCCTCCCCCAATGTTTATAGGTATTCCTCGATATAGGCCCTGAGCTGTTGGAATGCTGATCAATCATTCTATATAGCATGAAAAACCTAGCTTTATGTGTGGTGAAAACCTATTTAGTTTGTAATAGTTTATCTGTATATGTTAAAAAATACATTCCTCTTTATAAGACATTCTTAAAGTAACGGTCGATTTTGAAAGTATATTAATTTATGGAATATAGATCTTCTTGAAGGTGACCATTTGGTGAGACTTTTCACCAAGATAGTGTTGATTCTCCTCCACCTATTTATCACAACTGATCTCTGCTTGGGATAAAAAAACATCAAGATATTGAAACTAGATTTCCAGCTATGACTAATCCTTATGTGATATTTTATCCTCCTCGTGTTGATGAATGATTTACTTCATAGCATGGTGGATCATGTGGTAATCAAACCCATCATAACCCTGAAATGGAAAACAAGGTTGGAAGTCATCCAAGTTATTATTAAAGATCTTTGAGAGGCATCCCGAAAATGATCTTCTAGATATCTCACCAAAAAATATATCATGTGGTTTGAAGGGTGTCTTGTGTCTCCAAGTCCAACTCATAAACAATTTCATTAAGAGATATGTACTCTAAGATTAATTCACTAAATGAGGGGCACTTCTCCACTCCCTTCAAAATAGTATAAGATTTCACTATTAGTATTGATTGAATTGGAATGGAATCTCCCTTCTTCATATCAGATTTTGAAGTTGATTGTACAAAATAGATGATGATGCCCCTCATTAGTTTAGGAGATTAAAAAAAATCAAATTTAGTGAAACAACTGAAGTAGTTGATAACACTCACCGGTTTGAAGATCAAATTCTTATCGGATATCTCTAGTCTCAATGCTTTGAGTAAGGACCTCCAGATGAGGAACAACCTCCCTAGTTTCCCAAGAAACTCATATAGAGGGATCTTTATAATCCCCCACTTTGAAGACCTCATCCATTACATCCATAACTATGGGATTAGGATGGAATTGGATTCCTTTATCATGAATTTACTTGGAAAAATATTCTATATACAAAGATAAACATATAGATATTTGGTGTAAGACATAAAATTAAGGGATATCCACTGTGGTTGAAAATAAATGAATGATAAAAATTATGTCCTTATAATTCCCTATAAAAAAATATAACTCCTCAAGAGAGGAAGGAATATAAATATTTTTCTACCAATCATGAAGTTCTATTATACAAATAAATTTTCATCAAGTCTTGATGAATCCAAACTAGTAGGGGTATCTGTGAAACATGGATCTAGATCCAAATTAGATTTACTATTGATTATATTTGAAGACCTCTCAGTGGGAACACCATCTTCAAACCCCACGAAGTTAGGATCAGCACCGACACCTCCATTAGACCATCTAAGACCCATTAAACCCCCTTCAGAAATGGCGATATGGAAAGATGTGGTTATTGGAGGGTCATATAGTGTATACAATGGATATAAAGTATCATAATAAATAAATTCAGTGACTACAATATGAAATTTTATGATACGAATCTTACATTACCATGGACCTCCGCCGTATATACAAAAATGGTAATGGATGAAGCTTCATTTCTAGGAACTTCTTCTGTCAAAGGGATGAATCCATCATCATGAGTATGGGAGTTGTCAAGAATGTCACACTCATTTATCAAAAGATTATTACTTGAACCCATAATGTAGGAGAGTGAATAAAATCCTATAAAAGGAATTCATAGTTAAACAGGTACATCATACGAGTCATAAGATTAAAATTTTAGAAAAAATAAATATGAGGGTGCATACACTGGGACAACTGCTTCTCTCTCTTTCATTTCTTCCCATGAGATGGAAAGGGGGTTATATAAATTCTATTAGTTATGGGATATTGAGGTAGTGGATAATAAGACCCTCCAACCATATACTCCCTCATTATCCTCTAAACAACTGATATATCTAAATATCTAGGATACTCAACCCCCGTTCAGATTGGAGTACCTATTGGACTATATTTTGGAAACTCAAGTGCAACCATTTTAAAACCATATTCCCCTACAAAATGCACAATAAATCCACTAAAAATTAATGATGGATGATGGTGGATGGAATGGGGAAGAGAGAAGATAGAGATAGACAACTAGTTTTCATGAATTCATCCCATTCTTTTTCAGAAAAGATAGATATCCAATCGGTAGAATCTTGGGAGATTAGGTCAATTGCCCGCTTTGTAGCTGAGATCTGATCATTGATGGAATGTATCCAAATTTATAGCTCCTGAATATATTGTCCCACCTCAATAAAATTTCTTTTTTGGGGAATATTGGAGGGTGATTAGATATACCCAAGAATTGGGATTCATATTCTAACTTGGATAACCACCCATAGATCTCTGATTTCATGGGTTATTCCCTATAAAAAATGGATTTTTGAAGGCCGAAAATACTCTGATTCTAATTTGGATGAATAAGAGGAAGACCAAATATATTTTGACATTGAATCCATATTAAGCCTCTCAGATCTAAAAAATAAATGGATATACATGGATTGGGTCTCTTCCCTATGTTGATTATTAGACCACATCATCCTCTAAGATGTTGTATTTTCTACCCTAGCTTGCTCCATGGCTCATTCTCAAGAATGATTTGATGACTTCAGAGTTTCAACATCATCAACCCCTAACTAAATTTGTTTACGAGGAAAGTTAATCCTAGTAGTCATAATTCACTAGAAATTGGGGACACTTTTCATCAATACCCTTTGGGGTAAGAATAAATCCATGCCATAGAATAACCATATTCTAGGACGATTGATGCACAAGATGGAGGTAGTTTGGAAGATGATTTGGATACCTCTAAATCCATGAAGATCCAAAATTTCTAGGCCACTATTAGATTAATATCAAGAAAAAAATTTATAGGGGAGTGAAATTATGTTGTTGAAAAAAATTGAACTGGAGGTTGAAGTAATATGGAGCACAATCCTCACATATGTTCTCATTGTCAATACAATACACTAGTGCGATGTCTCCCAATGCAATAATGTACAACCTCAAGTCATAATTAATTTTTCCATTTTCAAAAAATGTTACAGTAGGTGGATCACTATATGGGATGAAATTGAACTCTCCTACCATGTTTTGATTCTCCAGGGAATTACCACACTTCAGAGGTAAATGATGGATACCAGAAACATCTTGAACTACTGGGTGAAATCAGACTTCGGGGACTTGAACATTACTTATCATGAAATAATATCTAAATTGTGATGAAATCCACTCCTAGAAAATATGAAATGGTCTTGAAATTTGATATGGGAAATTTTTAGTGTACATGTTCAAAAAACATTGTTAGATCTTTTCCAAAATTGGGGTAGGCAGCCCTATGTGGTTCCCTTATGCAAATTTGGATTCTATTAAAATTATCTCTAGCCTCACACAATCGTTAGATTCATAGACTGAAAATAGGCTGGGGTAAAAAAAATCTCAAGGAATCCATCTAGATGATTAATCATGGGAACCTCATACTTGACTATACAACCCCAGTGGTTATACTATCCTTATTCTAAGGTGGGCCAGATTCTTCTAGGGATTCTCTAGTTCTCTAATGAAGGGAATCCGATTGAAAATTGATATGTAGGACATTATCCTTAAGGTCCCAGGAAATCTTTTATCTAGGACATTGTGGGGATATCTCCCCTCAGGTGGGGGACTTTCTTCTACACATTTTGAGCTAACTTAAACATATCATGGGTTGAAGTCTGCATCCTTTTAACATCACCCCACATCATCTTCAGTGGAATGAACTCATCATACATCACCCCAAGGATAAGAGATATAGAGATATTATAGACATACCATAGGCTAATGTTGACCTTTACTTTAACCCGATAGAAAATTATTTTTGATGATTCCATAGATGCAATAGTTTGCGGATGATTTTTGGGTTACTATAATCATTGGTTCATGCCACCCAAACTAACTCATTAATAAAAACTTTTAGATATCTTCTTTAAATTCAATAGATTTCTAAAAAACCATGTGCACCCCAATATATTTTGGATTAACTATTCCCCATAATTGGAGTCCCAATCATCCTTCTTGCATGGATATTGGTTCATATTAGACACACATAATATTAAATTTTATCACTTCGATGTCGATTCTGGGGTGTGAGGATTCACGTACGGGGCACACAAGCAATGGTTCCTGTTGTATTCAATAGTGACTATTACTTCATTGATCAATATTCCCTTTGAGGAGATAATAGAGGTGGTAAAATTTGTGAATTCTATATACCAAGATAATATAAAATAGATTTGATCCTTTGGTATGAGTCTATATATTAGAATTCTATGGTTATAGAGGGGTAGATACTCACCCCCAGGGTACTCATGCTGGTACTTTGCCAAATTATTTTCTCGGTCTAGAAGTGTAGAGGTGCACTTGAAATAGAAATATCATCCAAAGGTCTTGAGTCTATACCAAACATGTGAAAATTTTGCTCATGGGATGCTAGTTGAGAATCCATTGGAAACATAAAATGATGCAACAAGGTTATCAATAATTTGTGAAATTCTAAAATTTTGAAAAAGGAAGTTCCCCATGTAGTATACTCAAACACATTCCACACTTAGGCCACTCCAAGAAGTTATTCACCTAGACACTCACCAAGTGCCCTCATGCAGGCCACTTAGTAGAGTGATCTAGAGAAAACTAGCATATCAAGTAGTAATACTATGTACTTGTGTGTGGGGGATCCTTTATAAGGAATCATGAAATACTCACATGATGGGTGTAGAAGAACAATATAGGAAGAGGAATGAATTTTATAGATGTTGAACCTATTTATATACATGGTTTTCCTTAGAAGAAAACCTCTATAGAATAATTTAGTAGTGTTCATATGTAGATGACATGCAGGGCCCTCATGAACATTTTATCCATTTACCTTAGGATTAGACCCCCTTTTTCCAATCAGATTCAATCCTGAGTAGGAGATTTTGTTGAAAAACCTTTTATTACATGGGTATGAAAATATTTAATGGAAATTACCAAATGAAATAAATATGTTGAGATATCCAAGAAGAATCAAGGAGTTGTTTCACGCTAACCTCATTACACAAAGCCAATGTTCCAAGAGGATCATGTAGACCCTTCCCACGCAACCTAGAAGAGGCAACCAAACCTTCACATAACACATGATTTCTGTACATACACCATTGACCTCCATGGAAATCCTTTTTCTCCTAGTATCCTATATTGAACTATAAATAGGAATTGAAGAACATAATTTGACCTGATGAAAAAAATTTGGAGAAGCCTCAATGAAATGCTTTCCCTACTCCTTCAACCAGGCCTTCAAGACCATTGAAGAATTTCTCCAAAACCAGAGTGAAGTGGGAATTAATGGGAACTGTGAGATGAAATCCCCTCTAGGGGTGAAATAAAAAATTACTATGTGACGAAACACTCCCCCCTAAATGATAGATATTAGCATTAATGTCCCCTTATAAACCCAGGACATACGTGAGGCCCTTCTAAGGACACCGATGGAAACCCTTAGAGTGTAAAGTAAGATAATTACCAATTGGTTTTTCCCAGGTATTACATCATAAGAAGTATCTTATAGATAATAAAGATTCATCCTACATGAATCACATTTGTTAACTAGGGTCCCCCTGCCCGAGACCCATTTATCTCACTAAACCTTCACTTATGCGTGCAGTTTTTAGCTCTCCTAGGCCTTTCCCAAGAGATACTCTTTTGACGCCTCTTTAATTCATCTAATGTTAGTGAATCTCTTCCACTTGATACCTCTTCATAGGGGGTCTATTACGAAGCCTCCACCAAATCATCCAGACTTTCAAAACCATAGATAAAGACATGCTATTGTGTCTCATATTTAGTTATGTCTTCCTTTAGTAAGAGGTGTTTTTCACTTATACTACCAGATGGGAGGGGTCCTATGGGTGTGTAAAACTATGCATATCTTCGATGATGAAGACCCAGAAATTAGGGTTAGTTATAGGGACCTCCATGTCTTAGAAACGATTCTAGGGAATTTTCTCCCCTTTTCATCTCTAAGAAAATGGCTATATATTTTTCATCCCCTTATCATCTCTGAGACCTGTGACTTCCCATTTCAGATGGCGGGGGAGGGGATTATTTATTTTTCCTTTGATGAACTTTATTTTTTTATCCACTTATCTTCTATAGAAAATAGAATAGGGAATCCATCATGTAGTAAACCCCTAGAATCTCTTATTTAATGTACCCATATGGGTATCCATATCTTCTTATCTTGGTTATGTAAAAAAATACGATACAATCACATCAATTCCCTTTCCCTCTCTCATCGCCTCTGCCTCATCAAATTGAGTATTAATGGTTTTTTGCGGTTTATATGATCTTTTAATTCCTTTTGTTTCTCAAAATGATAATGAATTATGTGGGCATAAAGGTTAGTCATGATCTTGGCATATTCATGATCAAATGAATGTACTGATAGAGAATCCTTTTATGGATTTCCTCTCATATTCTATCATAGTACCTCTAAAGGCATGGGTCCTCAAAGACATGTATCCAAATCCATGGCCCACATGTTTATTATAATCCCCCACAATTTTATATTTAACTTAATGGGCCAAATCCCCTAATAGACAATCATTCAGAGGTCCTCGATTGGTGTGGGTCTACAAAATTGAACAATGTGGGCTTTGATTCCCACCCAAATGGGATTCGTAGGAAGCCTCTTAGTGGATCAAATCCAACAACCTAAATAAACCCTATTTTTCTCTAGGCCATATTACCAATAGGTTAAAATCCAACATGGAAGCCCACATATCCCTTCAATGTTCATTGGAATACTTCAGAAAAAGTCTAAAACTATCCTTTAACTAGGAAAATTTCACGTAGATGTATTTTTCACATGAAATTAGACTTCATGGTTTCGTCTTCATCTCATGACCTTAATAGGTATTATATGTCTCATTAAGTGGCACCGAACTATGTGGGTTTTAATTAATTTCCCAAGTTACATAGGAATCCCATATCATGGCCTTGATCCCAACAATAAAATAAATTCCACCTCCCTAGATTTTGATAAATTCCAAACACCCCACTATGTGGTTTGAAACCAACATCATAATAATAAATGACCAAATAATCAATAATCTTTATAAAAATGTGTTCTATTGTTAGAGAAACATGGATACATACATATGTATCTATTGATAAATATTCTCAGATACATATAGATGATTATAAAGTCCACCAATGAGAATAATTGATTGTTAATTTAAGGGAAACCTATTTTATAATTGAGAGTTAATAAAGATTTGTGAATATGTCTTAAATACTTAAAAGAGTCCCAAAGTAGAAATAATTTCCCCAAAAAAGGTATGATGATCCCAAACTCAAATACTCTAATATAGTGTGTCAAACTATGTATTTTTGGACTATTTTAAAACAACAACCTGCCTTTGGAAAGCATCTTCGTAAAACATCTCAAATAAGGGAACCGTTGCATGTTTCCAGTTCCATGAAAAAAATTAATTATATGAAATTAAAAACTAATTAAGATGACATGAATTATTGTTAATCCATTTAAAACCCCCCAAGATCTATAAATCATCTTAATGGGACAATATATACACCTCATAGAATAAGTTGGGTGCCTAACATAACACATTTCTAATAAAATTAAAATGGAGAAAAAAATCCCTGAACACATTGGTAACGTTGAAATCATAAAACCCATATAGAGTAAAATAGATATTTAAATCCTAATAATTTTGAATATAATTATAATAAAACAGATTTATTTTCATTATATGCACCATATAAAAGAATCATTTAGCTAATATGAAATTTCTCTTACAAAAAATAAATGTGGGATGGAAATTCTTTACCTTAAGTATTGACTTCATCCTTACATGTTCGATCCTAGTGTATAAAAAATATAATTTTATTATAAATATATATAACACCATATATTATTTTCTTATGAATTTTCATAGCTTATTAATTTTCAATTCCATTTCAAAATTATGTTTCGGGTAATAATTGCTTTGTTTTTTCTTGTATGCTTCGATTAAGTAATTGTTTTCCACTTACATTGATAATCATTCTATAATATTTAAATTTTTTACATGTATATAAATATATTATATATTAATTATATATTAATTTATATTAATCCATTAAATTTGGAGATCTAAAATTAAATAGAATATTCCAAGAGACAGTAGGATGTATGTATGCATGACTGATGTTTCCATTTTCTCAATAGATGAAATGAAAGAAATTAAAATAATATATTACATTAAAAATCATTTTTATTTCACACATATCACACATATTAATTAAATTTACCCTAACAACCTTCCTTGATAAGTGTTAAGGAAAAATTAATCACATCTCTTTGTTTGGTGGTAGTCTACCGCTCACACAACCGATGTTATTGTATCCCCCAAAGAATAGAATTTTAAAAGTTATAGGTGATATCGTAATTAAAAAATCATATTTATGTTAAAATTTTGTTTTATATTTATTTTATCCATCATCATACAAATCCCTTTGAGTTGATTATGGAAACTGTGTAACATCCATTCACAAGGAGGTCGTTCGCCGTACACATGTGCAATGTTATCGTTTCCCATTTGGGGGAAGATGATATGGTTATAGTTCATAAGTAAAACATAATAAGATATTAGTATATGTTAGAAAATAAGTCTATTATATACACATGTTTTAATAAAATATATTAATGTGGAGGAATAAATAAAATAGAACTCTCCGTTAGGCATATGACCTCTTATTCAGAGAAATTATTTTTGTTTACACCAAAACTATTTCTAGGTTGGATTTATAAAAAAATAAGGATTATAGGATGATAATAGGGAATTAATTAAGTTATTTGGGTAGGTATTGATTGAATTGGTTCATTTTTAAAGTGTAAAGTGGAGAGGATAGTGGTGGCATTTTATAAGTGAGGTGAGTGTAACACTTGCAATTTAGAAAATAAAAAGGAATGAACATGTTTTTAACGTAAAAAAGGATTAACATGGTCTATTTTCAAACCTAATAGGTGATATGGTCTAAATAATACCATTAAGTTTGGTTTTATCAGTTTTCTAGGTTATTTTAATCCTTATCTATATAGTTTTAACCTTATTAATCCCATTTTCACCTTAACCACAACAATTAATTTTTTACTATTTTTAATACTAATCAGGGTAAAAAAATTATGTTGACCTTATTAGATAATATAAATTATTATTATTACAAATATTTTATCCCTTTTCAAAAATCTATTCATATAAGTGAAAAAATTTAATATAAAACTAATCCTGCAAACGTGATGAAAATGCGGTTTCCTAGGGGAAAATGGTCATAAGTTTTTATATGAAAATTATAAATGAAATTGGTTTAAATGGACTAAATTATATTTAAATTTATATAATTTAATTAATTTTACTTTTAAAATCATCATAAAACAATTTTCATGTTTTTAAATCGTTTAATAGAAATGAATTTTTAAATAAAAACCAATTTATTTGACTATTCATTGAAAAATGAATCTTCTCATAAATGCTTAAAAAATTCACCCTAATATATAATTAAAATGATATTTTCAAAAAAAAATTAAATATTGTAATTAAATCTTTTATTTTTTTAGAAAAGAAATGTAATAATATGTTTGAAAATGTGATAAAAATGATTTTTAAGAAAATATCATTTTTAATCATATAATTGGATTTATTATTATCTCATTCTAAGAAAACACATAATATGATTATTAAAACATTTTATTGAATATATAATTAATAAATTTCATTAAAATAATTAAATAGAAGTGATTTATTTAATTTATTGAGATAAAACATGTTTGTGCACATAAAAATTGTTTTTTAGAAAACTATTTACTTTATTTTCAAATAGTTTATATTTTAATCTCTAATTAATTGGTAACAAAAGAATTAATTTTAAATATAGGTTTGAAAAATATATTTTAAAAATATATTTAATCCTATTCATACTTTTAATTACAATTTTTAAGTGAGAACTATTATATTAAATAATAAAAAAGTTATAATATGACACATTTCATTGAAACATAGTGTTGTGTGTAACAGAAGCTAAAGAGGAAATTAAATTTATTTGAAAAAATATTTCATAAAATATTAGGGTGTTACATAGAGTGGGTCATGTATTATGGGATTAATATCCCATGTATCATGGTGGTATTTTGGTTTGTGTGAGAATATTGAATGTTCACCTGAAGTTAGAATTACCATGGATGTTGGAAGAAGTTTACGATTCACAACAATTATCACCTGATGTGGAACACCCATGCACATGAGAAGAGTTTCATTATTTTGGTGTGCTATGTGTCTATGAAATCATGTTAAAGTGGAATAACTATGAGGTGGTGATTTATTGGGTGATCCAGATAAATACTCCTTAAATTTTGAGCATGACTTTCCAGTAATATAGGAATTGAATTTCCCGGTAAAGGTAGAACAGAAATACAATATAGTTAGATGAATATATTAATCTAGTGTTTGGACCATATGGTTTTATCTATGTCATGAAATTAATACATCCAACATTCCTTCTAGCTTGGTGTTGGAGAAGATGACGCTACAGTCCGCGTCATCTCGGTTAGAACATGATGATTTAAAACATGATTGTTTATTTTTAAATTTACTAAATTTTCACAGAATAAAAATTTATATAGTCTCACTTATGTAAAAGACTCATTGGTTTTGTTCTATTTGTTTTATACTCACACATTACATGGTTATCTTTGTTTTCATGAATGCATTATATTTAAGAATCTAGTGAAAGGAAAGGGCCCTATCTCAGGCAACTGAGAAAGTGGAGCCTTTGTGATGAGGATAAATTAGTGATAAACTCTAGATTATTTTAATTGTTTTTTGTTTATTTTTAATTCCTTAATAAAGTTTATTGATATACTATAGTAGAGGTCCATGGTTTATCTTTTATGGCATTTATAACATTTGGTGTAACATAGATATTATTATTTTCTTTAATTTGTTGTTTTGAGTTGTTTATCAATATTTTGATTTGTATATATTTTGATATAGAGGGAATAGTTTACTGAAGGAACCATTCATTACCTGAACAATAGATAATAGCATCTTTCCTATCTGGATCCATGCATAATGTTTTGTGTCACTCTATCTTGGACTCGAAAATTTAGGTTTTGGTTATATGAAATGCCATCAGAGGGACTAGTTTCATTTTATTTTCTAGTGATTTTGTTTGGGTGATATTATAAAGAAGATATGTTGTGTGGAACTCACGTAGAGTGGTCAAATATGTGCCTCAACATCTCATATATAATGGACTAATGAGTTACTATTTATGGGATTTCTGTTATTAGTTGCACATTTACATTTCCATACTCATCCTGAGTGCTATACTGTTTTTATAATTTTTTAAAATGGGATGCATTCATCCATCATGTGTAAGCACATATGTACACATTTCATGCATATAAATCTTGTAATATATATTAGTTCATTTATTTGTGTGCGTGTTCTAATATTTTGGTTATTCGTATGATCTGTTCTTGTTGATAGTTAATTATTTTCAATAATGCATTTAATGCCATGATTTATGTATATGACTGCAAATAACTTCCATTCACTCAAGACTTGGGTTTGGACTTGAGTATATGTAAGGGTTATTTGTTATAAATATAGTGACCTAGGTTTAACATGCATGGATACTACATAAGTTTAAATGAATATTCTTTACATTAAAAAAATACACGCATGAGGACCATAATAGTTTACTGTCATTGAATACTTGGAACAAAATATTCTAACTTGGTTAAATATCTTTAATGTTTCCCAGAAACATCCCCCCATTGGTAATTCACCTTAAAACCATTCTTCATAACACGGGGAAATGAAATATAAGAAAGGGTTTATCTCATATGCTTAGTAAGGGTAAAAAAAAGAGATACATAAGCATAACATGAGCATAAGTGTATGAGAACATGAGAATAACATTTTAAGATAATAACCTATATATCAAAGATCATATACATGAGTTAGGTAATAAATATTGTAATTTCATAATAATGGAATTATAAGGGAATCATGATAATAATTAATGAAAAATATTATAGTAATAAGACATAGTATTTTTCTCACATGTAAGAATATAAAATTATATCAATAGTAGTCATGGAATCACTACCAATTCCATATTAGTTGAATGAGTTCACTTCCCATACCATATTGGTAGTCATGGTTAACTCCCATGACCATATTAGTAGTCAAAATACACCCCAAATGCCATATTAGAAGACAAAGTCCTTTACAAAATCGAGTTTACTAACTATTCCATCCATGTATATCACTTGAAATATTAATATTGACCCAATTAATTGGAGGGAGATATAGTCCGCACCAATCTCATAAGGAAATCATACACATGAGTTCCACTATATCATAAAAAATAACCATATCATGACCCATTAAATAAAATTTTTGTCATTAACATGTAATCATATCATAACCTTCGGAAAAGAGATAGATTTCATAATCATTTAATGAAGTCATAACCCATGAAAAGAAGTAGGTTTCATATGATTATGACCATTAAAGTGAAATGATTTTCTTAAAAATATAATGCATGAATGAGAAAAAATAATCATAAAAATAATTCCATCAAAATATAATACAATCATATAAATAATATGAATGTAACATTTATATCATTTCCCTAGAAAGGCATGAGTAACACCAAGGGGTGTCATCCTGAAAAGAACATAATTTATGAAAATATTTTTTAATCATTTATTTAGGAATTCATTGAAAAGAAATAATTTTTATAACATAAATCATTTTGAAAATATTTTTCCTTGATAAATTATAAAAAAATATTAAAAACACATTTTCTTTAAAAACATATTAATGAAGATTGAAATTTTTTTACAAACAATTATCCTTGAAAACATATAAACGAATCTTGAAAAAATTTGAAAACAAATTTCCTTTAAAAATTATAAAATAATATTGAAAACATTTTGAAAACAATTTTCATAAAAAAATTATAATATAATATTGAATAAATTTTGAAAAACTTTTTCTCTGACAACATATAAAGTATTCTTGGATAAATTTTGAAAACCCATTTTTATTGAAAACATATAAAAAAATATTGAAAAAATTTTCAAAACCATTTTATTTGAGAACATATTTAAAAATAGTGAATGCCCATTATATTTGGAAAATAAATTTCTTAAAAAATAATCTTTTAAACTAGAAAATGAATATTTAAATGATGGATGTTCATGATAGAGGATAATCCCATACATGCTGAACATTCCTTTTTTCATCGTAAAAAGTTTAGAAAAGTGCCTCGATTAGAAAAAAACAAGAATACTAGTTTTTTAAAAAAATATTAGGACATAAAACAGTGTTCAAAATTTCATTTAGAAATTATATATTAATAGTAATAAAATTGAAAACTTTTTTAGAAAACATTGTTTTAAAGGAACATATATTTCCAACCAAAGAGGGAGATAAAGTCAGATTTTCATAAAAACAAATTCTTAATTATATTAAGTACCAAAGAGTGAAAAATGGTACTAATAATTGATGATATTATGAATATACTAATGATAATAAATTTAATTGGTGTTCTTTAATTATATATCATAATGTTTCATTAATGAAATCCTAAACATAAATAATCTCGAGAAATGATGAGATAGTTGCAATAAACTGTTACCACTTGTTAACTTTGAGTCATACTCCATTTCAAGAAAATGAAATTTCATAATTCTTAAAATATAATTGTAATAAATATATTCATGAGATAAAATTAAAAAGGATAGTGTATAAACTTCTTCAAAGAATATAGGTGGATGCCATGGTATATGCCTCATAGAAGGAAAATTGATACAAAATTACATTATCGATTTAGAGGATTTTAAACAAATAATCCAAGAAATAAATATCATAATAAGTATATGTAAATTAAAATAAATTTATGTATAAGAATCATATAATATATCTATGGGAAGTATACACAAAACTTATAATAAATAATAGGTAAACATGTCTTGTGCCACACGAAAGAAAAAAGCGAGATGATAAAACCCCTTACTACTTGAGTAACATTTGAATCGCGATTCCCATGAAATAATAATATCAATTAAAGATTTTAATAAAATAAAATAAATTTAATTAATGATATAACATTACGTTGTTCATTATAGATACAACAAAATAGAATCTAGTTGGAAATATGTCATGTGTCTCCCTGAAATGAAATGTGAGATGAAATTTTGTTTCATTATGTATTGAATTTATTTTTACACATTAAAAGCTCATTTATAATAAATATATTTTTTATTAAAGATCATATAAATAAACATATTATTATTTATAACACAATATATTATTTGGTTATGAATCTATGTTACCCATTTATTAACAAATCCATGTTAATGTTATGTTTCGATTAATATATTCTTTGTTTTTCATATATTTTTTTTTCTTGTTATTATTCATTATCCTACATAAATCATGATTTAATTATTAAAAAATGTAAAAGTGCATATATAATCCTTATATATGTATTTATAATAAGCTATAAATATAACAACCCTGCTCTTTATTTCACACTTAAACACAACTTAATATATAAAATATTCCCTTGATACAACATATAAGATCAAGGGTTATAGTGTCTTTGGGGCATAGAAACATTACATAACAACTTAAAACAAGAAAAACACATCTTTATTGAAAACTTCTTTTATACGACCACACACATTCCTTCGTACTTATCATTGCATGGGATAACCTGAGGAATTTTATAAGAAAAGGGAGATCTATGAATCCTATTAAGGGAGTAAACACGTCATAACATGAAGAATAAATAAAATTCTAGGAAATTGGAATATCATTGGAGAATAAGAGAAACAAGAACATTAGGAAATGAAATAACATGATTATTTTAACATGGAAATGTGGAAACAAAATTTTAAATGATATTAGCATGAGACAATGATTATTTCACATTGATCATGAGTAAACCCTCATTAAACATTAATTATAATGATTAAACCCTCATTTAACTTGAAGTATCATGATACTAGTCTTTACCCAATGCGTTGGATCACTATCAGGGCACACCCTTCTTAATCATTTAATTTCATGCATAAGTGTGCCATATATATTATACTACATAGATTCATTAAACATCATTATTAATTCCCTGATAAATTAATGTAGAATAAATAAATGTTACTATATAATAAATAAGTAAATGGTCATATAGTTGAATCACCTTGATAGAGAAATGGACATGGTATTCACTACATAATGACTTTGGGATGGAAAATCGCAATACAATTTCAACATCATAACGATGTGACATAAGAATTTATAAAAATAGTCGATGAGAGACAAAGTGGTATCTTCTAATATGTACATTAAATGTAATTTATGGGGTTATATAGATAAATTTTCCAACTTATGTAATGGAATTTATATTTCTAATATAAAATAATTAGTTGAATGTAAATGAGGATAGAGAAATCCCTTGCGAAATTTCGGCATGGTAACATGTGTACATGTGAAACATTAATGAGAGATAAAGGGGTCAATAATCATTAAGAAAAATAATGAGGGAAGTATAGTGGAGGTGATAAATCATAATCTAACATTTTTAATTGAGAATACAAGGGTATGGAAACACAAAGAAACTTGGACAAAAATGAGAGAGGAATAAAATCCATACTTGGAAGTGTGATCCCAAAGGGTTGTGAGAGGGTTGAGAGAGGATTATTGGGAGCTTGGGGATTCATATAGAGATTTTTAAGTATTAAGTAAGGGTTGGGACATGATCCAATGGTTTTGAGGGAAGTGATGTGGGATCTTTGGGTGGTTTATATTAGAAAATAAAGGAAACTATTTATTATTTAGGTTTTGGACACTACACATTAAACTAACCAAAACCACAAGCCAAACCATGTTTCTCCCATGATTTTACCAAAGGGTAGTGTGAAGAATTATTTTATAAGGCCAATGGCTGAACATATTAAAATATTAGGCTTTGTTATGTGGAGGTATGTCACACTCTCAAGGAAATCATTTTAAAATGTTAAAATGTTTTATAAGTCTTAGAGGGTCCACTTTGGAATTGTAAAATAAATAAATAAACATAAAATCACATTACTTTAAATTTAAAACATATATTGTCCGAACAAACCATTTATAGTATTTTATTACATTACTATTGGGTCATTATGATGTCATAAAACACAATTTATATTTGAATAGAATTTTATTTTTACCCAAAAATTCGATTATCTCAAAAAATTATGAAGAATTCACCATTGGATAATTTTTAAATCCTTAGTCAAAAATTTATTATTTTTTATATAAATAATTTTCTAAAAATGTGAATTTTTACTTTTAAAATAAAAATTTACATTTATCAAAAATTCAGGGCTTTTGACAAAAACAGCTTTCAATCCTTAATAAAAATTTAATATTTTTTCATAAAAAATATACAATCACTTATATTTAATAAAAAGTAATTTAGTAATGATACTTTATTAAAATATAATTTAATTCAAAATTTATTAATTCATCAAAAAATATATCTTAATTTAATATTAACTAAAAATGATATTTATTCCTTAAAAACAATTTACAACGTAACAATAATAAAATGAATTTATATTATTTATTGAATAAAAAACAGTGAACATAATCTTAGTGCTAGGGTATTGTTAGATATCCCATTATAACAACTTATTAATACCTAATGGTAAGGTGTGTGATGATGATAGACTCGTGGGGAGGCTCAGATAACATCACTCGGGTGATAATTTCTGTTAACTTATACTTATCCCGAAGGTGGTTCCATTAAATCTTAATGTGTTGAATCTTAGTTTGGACTTGGTCAAGAGAGATTCCCAGTGACGCCACCTCCTTTCCAAGATCTGAAAAATTGGCTTCGTATGGAGCAATTATACTAGATGAGGCAGTCACTTCCTTTGTCTGAGTAATTGGATTTGTTAAAGCCCTATATTTATACTAATCTTGTGATCACTGTTCAATGACTATATTATAAATGAAGAAAATTCATAATGGTATTTTGAAATCGAAAAACATAAAACCAAGTAAGTGAATATTTTAAATATCCATTTTACATAATAAGACATTTAATTAGATTAAGATGAATTTTCATTAATAAATGTTTGTGTCATTACAATCTTCCCCCTTAAGAATTTTCACCCTTGAAAATTCTTTTTCCCACACTAAAATATACGAGGTTATCTCTGATTCATCACTTCCTCTGATTCCCATGTTTCTTCTTCAAACATGTGTTTTTTCGAAAACACCTTGACAAAGGGAATTGTCTTATTTTGTAGAACTTTTTCTCTATGATCTAAGATATTCACAGGAATCTATTCGTAATAGAGGTCATTCTCCAATGGTACCACGTCTGGATTGAGTACATGTGATGGTTTAGGAATTTACTTCTTCAAGAGTTATACTTGGAACACATAATGTACTTGAGATAGGTTCTGTGGGAGTTCTAGTCGATAGTCCTCCACTCCAATGCGAATAAGGATCTCAAAATGGATGATGTACCTTGAAATATAATTTCTCCTCATCCCAAATCTCATAAACATCTTCCACATTGATATAAGGAGGAATTCCATGTCTCCAAAATCAAACTCTAGGTCTCATTGATGATTATTAGCATAGCTCTTTTGTCGACTCTGAGCAGTTTTAATATGCTGCAGGATTGTCTTAACCATATCCACCGTTTATTAAACAACTTCTATACCTAGAAGTTTTCTCTCCATAACTTCATCCCAACATTATGGTGATCTGGACCTCTTCCCATAAAGGGCTTCATTAGTATCCATTTGGATGCTTGAGTGGAAACTCTTATTGCAATAGAACTCAACCAAAGGAATATTTTGATCCCATCCTCCTTTAACGTCCATTGAGCATGCTCTCAACATGTCCGTGTTTTGATTGTTTTCTAAGATTGTCCATAGGTTTGAGGATGATAAGTCGTATCGAATTTCAGATCATTATTCAAAGCATGTTGAAGACTATTCTAGAACATAGATGTGAATCTTGTATCTTTATCGAATATAATAAATAGTGGTACACCACGTAGCCTTACCACTTCTCTCATATTTCTCCATGATAGTTGATCCAATGAGAAATCCTATTGAATTGAAATGAAGTGTGTAGTCTTTGTATGATGATCCCCAATAACCTAGATAACATTGTTTCCTTTGGATATCTTCAAAAGTCCAGTGACAAAGTCCATGGTGATGTTATCCCATTTTCACGATGGTATGGGTAATGCTTAATCATCACCATAGACTTCTACCTCCCAACCTCCAGTTTCTAACAAACTAGGAACATTGATTTATACTTAGTGATCTCTTTCGTCATGTTATCCCACCAATAAGGTTCTTGGAGAACTCGATATATCTTTTTATTTCGTGGGTGAATGGAGAAATTTGAACTATGTGCATAATGAAAAAGTTCACTATTTAACTCCAGATTTAATGGAACACATAGTCTTGTCCCAAATCTCACAATTCCTTCGTCATAAAATTTAAAATCTATGGATTTCTCTTTTATGATAGTTTCCACTTTCTTTTTAATTCGCACATCATCCTTTTGAGAATTATTTATCCTTTCAAAAAGAGAGTATCGAGAAATAATTTGAGAAGGGAATTATGATGTTTTCTTATATATGATTCTCATGTCTATCTTTATAATATCTAAGAAGATTGGATCCTTTTGAATTTTCATCAATGATAGAATTGCTGGGACCTTTCAAGTTAGAGCATCCACCTCCTTGTTCAATTTTCCTAGGTTGTAATTGATTGAGAAGTCATATTCTTTGATAAGATCTAGTAATATTAGTTAGAACATGTTCAAATCTTTCTGTGTGACTATATACTTGAGGTATTTGTGATCCATGTATATTTCACACTTCTCCCCTAAGAGGGAATGTCACCAAAATTTTAAAGTGAAGATTACTACAGCCAACTCCAAATAATTTTTTGGATAGTTTTCTCATGAACATTAAATTTACATAAATTATAGGCAATGACTTAGTCATTTTTCATCAACACACAGCCCACACCCTTCTTCTATGAATCACTTTATACCACAAAAATTTCTCCACTTGTGGGTATTCAGAGCATGGGAATAGTGATAAGCCTCCTTTTCAAATCCATGAATCTCTTTTCGCATTCATCTCTCCAAGAAAACTTTACTCCCTTCCAAGTTATATTGGTAAGAGGGTTGGATAATCATGAGAAATTTTCACAAATTAGAGATAATATCCAGCTACCACCAAGATACTATATATATATTTCACCGATGTTGGCCTCAACCATCCCTTAATTTTAGCTATCATGGAGGGTTCTACAGATATCCCTCTACTTGTGATGATATGGCACAATAATGAGACCTCCTGAAACCATAAATCACACTTGATATAATTTTCATAAAGCTTCTCCTTTCACAAGGTCTCTAGTATAGTGCTTAAATTCTCCTCATGATCCACTTGGGGCTTAGAGTATATCAGAATATCATCTATAAATGCTACCACAAATTTTTCGAGTTAATCTCTAAAGACTATGTTCATCATGTACATGAATATTTCTAGAGCATTAGTGAGTCTCAAAGGAATTACTATGAATTCTTGGTGCCTGTATCTCGTACAAAAAGCCGTCTTGAGGATATCCTCCTTATTTACCCTTACATGGTAATATCCCTACTACAAATCCACCTTGAATAAGTATTGTACTCCATGTATATGATCTAATAAGTAATCAATTCATGGAAGATGATAGTTATTCTTTATCAAGATTTTATTGAGATCATGATAATCAATGCAAAGGTGCATTAACCTATCCTTCTTCATTACGAGGAGGATTGGTGCACCCCATAGTGAAGCACTTGGGTGTATAAACCCTTTATCTTTATTCTCATATTTTTTTTCTTCAACTCCTCAAGCTCTAAAACAGACATTCTATAATAAGGCTGGGAAATTTTCAATTCCATAGGTATAAGATGAATTGAGAATTCAACATCTCTACTTGGAGGAATACCGTGAAATTCCTCGAAAAACACTTCAATGAATTTCCTCACATTAGGCATGTCCTCAAGGACGAATTCTTCCTTAGACTCAATCATCTGAGAAAGATAAAAATTCTCATATGGTAGTAATATCCACACTTGAGATGATTGTGATAAAGAATATTCATCCACCTCATCACACTTGTACAGAATTGAGGGTCAATTCGCCATATGGATAGTGATTTCCCTCCCATGACAATTTATGTTGGCTTTATATAAGGAAAGCCAATCCAAGCCAAACATTGCATCAAATTACACCATAGGGAGTATCATGAGGTTCGATGGGAAGTTAAATCCACAAATTATGACAGAGAAGGAGTTATATTCATGGGATGTAATAATTTTCCCATTTACCATTCTCACCGACATCTTTACTTCCATGTTTTGTGGTGATTTCTGGATTGTCCTACTCTAACTTTATGATATAAAATAATGCATATAACTAGAAAAAAAGAGTAAATTTTCCATTCTAGAATGAATAACTAGAATACCTGTCCCCAATTCATTTCCGGGGTGAACTTTGGTGGTAGTGATGGAAAATTATCTCCCCTTCTTCCATGGAGGTTGTTGGTTTCCTAAAAAAACCTTGGATTAGGGCACTGGTTTACAAATTTCCCTATTTTTTTTAAGCAATGAAATATGAATTTATGGTTGAATGGAGAATTCTTATCCTTTTTCATAGTTGCATGTTTTTCTTATCTGTAGTTAATGTCCAGGTTCTCTTATCTTCCATAGAAAAATAAATTCCTTGTCCCCTTCAAGAAATTTCTAGTGTGCTTCATTCCGCACCTTTGGCAAGTGAGGTTCTAGAATTTCTTAGAACCATTGGATTTATCCATCAAACCTCCAAAATTAAATTCCACCTTATGATTATTATAACCATGGTTCCCCTAATATTATATGATCTCCATTTCGTCCTTGAGGGCACATCAGACAATTTCTTCTTAGCTCTCGAAGTCATAGATCACAATATATTTTTGTAAGCTAGGTTTTAGCCCAGCAAAAAAATGGACAACCTTTCCTTCAGGTGTAATGACAAAGACAGAGTCATATCGAGCAAGACATGGATGTTTTTCTTGTATGCTCTAATTAATTTAGAGTCTTTTTGTTTGAGGGAAAGCATGCCCCTTTCCATCTTAAGTTGGAGTGTGAAAAGAAAATATTTACTGATGTTTTTTTCCAGAAAACCTTCTATTCCAATGCCTCGATCTCATCCTCAGGCTTCATATTTATTATCCATGTCTGCCATTGATCAACTTCACCCTCTATATGATAAGCATCTAGAATAACCTTATCTTGTTTAGAACATTACAGGATGGAGAAGATCTTTTCAGTGGAGTTGATCTATGGTGTGACAATTAAGGATTCAAATGATCCATTAAATGTAGGAGGCCTTTGTCTCATGAAGCTCTCGATAGAGACTTGTTAATTATTAGGGGGATTGAATGTTCCTATTGACCCATAGTTCTATTAAAAACCTGTGTTAACAGATATATTATCATGACAACATTTTTGATTCCTACTCCCGTTGGATTGGGAATCTCATTATAACTGTCATCACATTTATATTCTCATTGGTTGTTAGCCCTAGTCATCTTGCTACCGGACATTGGATGGAATAAAAAGAATGTTAGGGGTAACACATAAAGGTAAATCCGAATAAAAAAAGGATTAACTTATAAATTAAATATATTTCATTAACATATGAATTTATAGGCTTCAATATATATTATCCATGATATAATTCCCAATATATATTATTAGGTAATTTTTTTATTATATTTATAATGGTTCATACTAAAATTATGAGTTTAACAAGGAATATCCCTTGGGAATGTCGTAACCAAGATTGCATGAAGGATTGTTGGTGTGCACTAGTTCATGTTCGAGTCTAGAATCAAAGTGGTGTTTTTGGTTTTACCCCTAGATAAATCTGTACCAGATCCACCTCTAACTGCTCGTTTCCAGCTATGGATATATTTTTGTGATAAAAAACTTACTCAATACGCACCAAAATTTTGGTATGTTTTTATTATACTTAGTTTTATCCCTAATTCATTCACTGGGGTTTTCTAATCCTAATCCCCAAAATAACTAGACCTACCCACTAATACCAAATACAACATCACTGATCTTTATTTCACACTTAGCATAATTTATTAAACAAAATATTCACGTGATAAAACATATAATATTGATATTTATAGTGTCTTTAGGCCTTAGGAACATTACATAACAACTTAAATCATTTGATGACCACTTTTACATTACCACACTCATTCTTTTATACTTAGCATTACATGGGAAAACCTGAGGAAATGCATAATAAAAGGGTGAGATTTAAAGCCCACTAAGGGTGCAAACAAGGAATAATCTGAATAATAAGTACATTATAGAAAATATTCATATCAATAGATCATATGATAAACATGAACATAAAGTAATGATATAGCATGATTATCATAACTTGAAAATGTGGAAACAACATTTAACATTTTATTAGCTTGAACTAAGGCTCATTGCACATGGATCATGATTACAACCTAATTTCACATGAATTTTAATGAGTAAACCCTTATTTAATTTGATGGATAATTATACTAATATTTACCCAATTCATTTGAGCGCTACTAGGGTGAACCCCTCTTAATCATTCCATTTCATGCAAAAGTGTGCCACATAGATCAAACAACATGGATTCATTAAACATCATAATTTATTCCAAGATAAAGGAATGTGGAATTAATTCATGAAACTATATAATAAATAAGTAAATTTGAAAATAAGTGAATACTCTTAATAGAGAAATGGGAATGGTATTCACTACATAATGACTTTGGCATGGAAAATTGTGCTGCTATTTCGGCAGCATAACAACGTGACACAAGAATTCAAAAATATGGATGATGAGAGAGAAAGGGGTATCTCATCATATTTACATGAAATGGATAGTAAGTGGGTCATATAAGTACATGTAACAACATATTTAATGGAATTTAGATTCATAATATAAAAGAATTGCTTGAATGTAAATGAGGAGAGGGAAATCCCTTATAGAATTTCCACAGGGTAGCGTGTGTACATGGGTTTAATTAATGAGAGATAAAAGGGTATATCATAATTAAAACATAATGATTCCAGTATAGGGGAGTTTAGAAATCATACCCCATCAATTTTAATTAAACATACAAGGGTATAACAACACAAAGAAACTTGGACAAAAATAAGAGAGGAGGAAATCACTTACTTGGAAGTGTGATCCCTAAGGCTTGGTAAAGGCTTGAGAGAGGCTTCCTGGGTGATTGGGAATCCTTGGAAGGATTTTCAATAAATGAGGTAAGTTTAGGGACGTGGTAAAAGGGTTTTGAGTGAATATAAGTGGGATCTTTGGTGGGTTTATATAGGAAAAAGTGGGAATTCTTTATTATTTAGGTTTTGGACACTACACATTAAAAAAATGAAAACCACAAACCAGCCCATATTTTTTGGACATGGTTTTTTCCAAATAGTAATGGAAAATATTATAATACAAGACCAATGTAAGAACATACTAAAATATTAGGCTTTCTTATGTGGAGGTGAGTAACACTCTCAATGAAAGCATTTTAAAATGTTAAAGTGTTTTATATGTTTCAGAGGGTACACTAAGGCTTTGTAAAATACATAAAACCAACCTAAAACTACATTATTTTAAGGTAAAACATAAATTATCCAAAAAACCACTTTATATTATTTTATTACATCCCTATTGGGACATTATGATGTCATAAAACACATTATATATTTAAACATTAATTAATTTTTACCAAAAAATTCGATCGTCTCCGAAAATTATGATAAATATCCCGTTGGATAATTTCAACATCATGATTAAAAAATTAATATTCATTTTATCCAAATAATATTCTAAATATGTGAATTTTGAATTTTAAAATAAAAAATAAAATTTATAAAAAATTCATGGGTTTTGACAAAAACAACTTTCAATGATTAATAAAAATAGCAATTGTATTCATAAAAATTATATGATAATTTATATTTAATAATAAGTAATTTTTTAATAACTAATTATTAAAATATTATTTAATTTGAAAATCCATTAATTAATCAATATAGATTATTTAATTGAATATTATCTAAAAAAATACTATTTGTGATTTAAATTTTATTAAAAAAGTAACAATAATAAAATGAATATATATTTATTATTATATACAAAAATATTGCACAAAATCATAGTTCGATGGTCCTATTACATAACCCCATATAACACCCGCAGAAGACCTAAGTGTAGGGTGTGAGATGGTGACATATTTTTGGGGAGTCTCACATAACATCACTCGGGTGGTAATCTCTATTAACTTCTACTTCTCCAGTAGGTGGTTCCGTTCAAGCTTAATGTGTTGAAGCTCGACTTTGGTTTAGTCAAGAAAAGATCTCAGCGATGCCACCTCCTTTTAAAGCTCTGATAAATGAACTTCATATTGATAAATTCTATTGGATTAAGCCATCACATCCTTTTTATAAGTAAATTGGGTTTGTTAAAGCAATATATTTATATGAATCTTGTGATCACTGTTAAATGGATATACTAGAAAAGGTAACAATTCGTAACAGTATTTTGAAATCCAAAAACATAAAACTATGGATGTTTATATTTTTATATAATAATTTTACATAATAAGTCATTTAATTAGATCAATAGTAATTTTCATTAATAAATTTTTGGGTTATTACAATAAACTATATACATCTGAAATGGAATACACCATTCATGGGGACAGTAGGTCCTACGTATGCATGAATTTTGTTTCTATTTTTTTGACGTATTAAAAGAAAGAAAATAAAAGGCATATATGTATATATATAAATATTATATAAATAGTGTGGAATTATTATTTCATAAATATCATATAATTTCACTAAACCCATCTTTAATACATTCCATGTAGAGTGTGAATGAATCACATCGCTTTGAGGAGGAGGAAGTCCACACGCCCACAAATGATGTTCTCGTATATACAAAAAACAAAAAAGTAAAGGTATGTGTTTATATAATATTTCTAGAATCATAAATACATCATAAATATCATATATATCATATAAAAATGAGTTTCCATCATAATTTAGTAACATTAGAGGTGGTTAAGGAAAAAACGAAAACCCTATTTCTTGAGGTGGTAGATCATCGTACACAAGAACGGTAAGTTGGTTACCCATTAGATTGAAGTGTGTGTATGATTAGGTTGAAACCTTATAAAAAACAATATTTATATATTTAGGACACATAGTTTAATATATAATCAGGGAATAAGAATATTATAGTGGGTTGATAACGAAAATAAAATAAGAGAGAATGAGGAAGGATGTTAACTCTTCTTTGGGTAAGTCTTCTTGGTTTTCACAAGAGTAATTATTTGGTGGGATTTAATCACAATGTTTTGATTATATAATTAAGGAAATTATTTTTATAGTTAATTTTATCATAGTTTGGATGATACAAATGTATTTAGAAGTGTGAATAAGTAGGATGGTTGAGTTCCTTTTTTATAGTGGAGGAGGAGTGGCAATCTTGAAATTTATTTAAAAGGGAATTTCACCCACGTTTTTATTATGTTATGTTCCTACAAAAATGTTACAAATAAAATAATAAAGCACATATGATCAAAATATGAACATCCAACGGATTTCTATAGGTTTCTTGGTCATTTTGGGCTATATGTTTAACGATTAGTCCTTTGTTAAGATAATTTTTCTTATAATCATTGTTATTTATTTTAATTATTTTTAAAAATAATTTTGTTAAAAAAATATGTTTACCATATTATAAATTATAATGTATTCAAATATAAATTATGGAATCCATTAGTCTAAATTAAAATCACATAACTTGCAAATAATAATTTAAAATTAATCATGCTGATGAGACGAAAATTTCAGCTTTTAAAGAGTGAAAGTCCAAAAGTTTGTAAGGTTTTTATATCCAATTTCATTTTCCAATTGGTTCCAATGAATAAAATTTGATTAAGTGATGTATAAGTTATAAAATTATCCTTTAAAAAAATTAATAATTAACTTAACTACGTAAATAAATTATAGGAAAAGGTAGTTTTGAATTAAAATACATTGGTTTTCACTATTTATCATAAAATGAAACTTCTATGAAAATATGAAAAATTAAACCAATGTAATTTTTGATATCCTATTTCAGAAAATGAATTTTATTTAATCAAATAAAAATCCTAAAAGTGTAAAAAATCATATTTAAAAATAGTTCTCTATCAAAATCCGTAAAAATTGCCTTTTATAAAAACATATCATTTTGTAAATAAAATCCGAATTATTATAATATTATACATAAAAATACTATCGTATGAGTATAAAAAAATATTTATTGAATATGTAATATACAAATTCTATTAAAAAATCAACCAAAATGTCTTTTTTGTAATTTATTTTGATAAAATTGTGTTTGTACATATAAAAATATTTTTCATAGAAAATGAATTTCATTATTTTCAAATAGTTATTACATTCAAATCTAAAAATTGATGACCAAATGTTTCATTTTATATATATTCCTAATTTTTTTTCCAAATTTATTTATTCTTATTTGTAACATCCATTCAAACGACTTGGTGAAATGTGTAATAATATTTTAATAATAATATAAATAGTGTCTTGTAGTTCAGGAAAACATGACCTTGTGTGTAACCAAGATATTGAAGGGACTCAATATTGTATGCAATACAAGAAAAAAAATAGTGTTTCATGTAATGATATCTAATATCAATGTAGCATTTAGCATAATAATGACTTGGTGTTGCATATAACGCAAACCACACTTAGTGAATGCGTATATAAAAAGCTATATAAAGTGTTTCTTGAAATGAAAAAATCAAGAAGATTAAATTAATTCGAAAAAATATTCCAAAAAATCCATGGGGGTTTTATTCTACCCCCCTTAAAATAAAATTTTCCATCAAAATTCATTTGGGTTATTAAATGTTTGATACTTGAATGTTCCTTTCATAAAAACCGAAATCATAAAAAACCGAACAAAAACTTCTTTAAAAAGGGAAAGTTGGAAAGATAATTATTTTCCTAAGTAACAAGTAACTAGGTTTCCACATAGGGAAACATAGGTGGTAAGTGAAAACATGGACATAGAATAAAATCATAAATAATCATAGATATTGATAAATATAAGAGGTCAAAAGAAAGTGGGTGATCAAAAAAAAGTTAACAGTCACAAAACCATAAACTAAAGAAGCATGAAAGTGCTCATTGATATAATAAAAAATGATGATAATATAAATTTTTTTTTATTTTAATATCCTTTTTCTAAAGCTGAATAATTTTCTTGAGAATATATACTTACATGATTTCATCACAATCACACTCTTTGTTGTGTCCTGATAAATTTCCATTTCATCTCTTATTCCAAGAAATAAAGGAGATTTTATCATTCTTGAGGTACTAACATATCATTAGGTAGAATGGTAAGTAATTCCATCAATAATTACTTTGTATCACAACAAAATTGTTAAAAAATGTTATCCCATATGTAGAAATCCTTATATGGTGATATAACACCTTAATCTCCACAACCTCTTTTGAAGTTTAACTTAAACTATTCCATAAATGGTTATCTTTACAATCATTTAAAAATATGAAATTCATAATTAAGGTCACTAAATTCCACAAAAAACAAAATATAATTGATCCCCAAATTTCAAAAATTATCTCTTGTTTTTTCACATTCCAAACATGTGAATACACTTATCATGTATTCTATTGAAATATGCTAATATCCCGAATTTCCATACATCCTTATTGAAAACATGCATGCTTTATTATAACTAATATCATTGGATATATTACTTAAATTTCATTAATCTCTATCCATGATATCACAAAACACTTCGTCAAAATAACCTTTTTTAGTTATGCAGTCATTGATACTATCCAATATAATTTATCCAAATCAATTACCTCTTTATCCATGAAAAAAACAAATGTATCAATATATTGAACACATTAAGGGTTACCTTCCCTTAATTCCAAATATCAACTTTACATTAAATAAGTTTTCTATGTCCTCATAACCATTCAAAATTTACTTTTAAATAATTAATTAAAATCATATACTGAAAAGAATTATATATTTCATGATTCATATAACATAATATTTGAACTTGAAAACATATACACTTGAATCATCCATCATTATTCTTAATCCATTACTCAAGATTCAAAATATTATTCCTTAATACCACTTCTCATAAAATATGAAATATGAATCATGTCATAATGTTCCTCAACATCAATCAAATCATGATTCTTATATTCAATGAAAAAAATAATGTTAGAATATCACATACCTTTTGCATGTTGTTTGCAGTCTCTTTATCTTCAAATGTATAACCAACACTCATACCACCTTATTTTTTCGCTTGATGGTAGCTCCACTTAGGATAACTTTTTTTATAATTATTATTCCTTCCACATATGAAACATTAAATGATAACCAATATCTTTCTAGTTCCTACTATTTACATACACCATAAATCATAGTGTGTAAAACACCTATCATAGCAGAAAACCACATAATCATGAAAAAAATTATTTATATGATATCTAAATCATGAAAAAAATTCATTAATCTATGAAACCTTATTTTTATCCTAGGTTATCTGTAGTCATCTTGTATTTAAATTTTTTATTATGGTTCATAAAGTGTTTATAAATTCTCAAATCATATCCCCTGGGATATTTAAACCATGTCTATAGTAAGGCCCATTGTTGTGCATCTATTCCTAATTGAGTCTAGATCATTACGGTGGTTTCGAGGTTATTTTCCCAATGTAAATCTTTTCAAGAGCCACATCCAGTTGTATTATTTAGATAGTGTTGTTTTTCTTGGAATCCAATCACTCCATCGTTTACCAAAATTCTAGGACATTTTCTTACACTTTATCATATAGTTAAACTTATTCTTCGAGACATCCATAAATATATCCTTATAAATTTTCCTAGGTATCTCACTAATTTTTTCTCATCCTAGTTTAAAAAGGATGACAAAAACATTCTGTTGATCCCAACTATAGTGACCCAGGATTAAAATATATGGATATTACATCATTTTAGATGAATATTCTTAAAATTACAAAAATACATGCCTCAAGACTATAATAGTGTTTTGTATTTATAAAATGGTAAGAAATATTCTAACTTGGTGAAATATATTCATGGTTTCCAGAAATATCCTCTATTTTAGTACTTCTACATAAAATATTTCATTATCACAAGGGGAAAGGAAATAAAAGAAATGGGTATGCTCAAATGTTCAGTAAGGGTAAAAAAAGAGATACATAAGAATAACATGAGAATAAGGGTATGAGAACATGAGAATAACATTTGAATATTATACCATAAATATCAATGATTATATAAATGAGTCATGTAATAATTATTGGTAGTTCATAAGGAATGAATAAAAAGGTAATGAAGAGCATAATCAGGGAAAGTATAACATAGGAATAAGGAATAAAATTTTCGGTAGACACATAAACATATAAAATTATTTCTATTATAGTCATGGCATCACTTACAATGTAATATTAGTATTATGTGTTCACTCTTCATACCATCTTGGTATTCATAGTTTAATGTCATGACCTTCTCAATAATAATGTTTCACTCTCAAAAGAATCTTAGTGGAAAAGTCCTTTACTGAACTGTGTTCACCCCCTATTAGATCCATATCTATCTCAAAAATATAAATATTTAACCAATGCTTTAGAGAGATATATAGGTCCCACCCATCTTAAAATGAAATCATACATACATGTGACACTAGATTATAAAATTTCATCATATCAAGCACCATGAAATAAATTGTGTCTCATAAACATGTAATAATATCATAACCTATGGGAAACAGACGTGTTTGATAATCATTAAATCAAATAATAACCTTTAAAAAAAGACAATTCATAAGAATATAACCCATGAATGTGAAATGGGTTTCCTAAAAAATAAACCTTGGAAGAGAAATGGGTTTCATAAACATCATTCCATATAAACATAATTAATCCAGACAAATAATATAAATGTAAACATTTGATAATTTACCTAGAATGGAATGAGTAACCCCAATTAATGTCATCTTCGATGGAACATAATTTTGAGAAATCTTTTGAAATAATTTCTTGAGGAAGATATCCATTATTAATTTAAAAGAAATACTTTCTTAAACAAAATAAATTTTGAATATTATTTTCCTTGAAAACTTATAAAAAATCTTGAAAGTATTTTGAAAACAATTTTTCATAAAAACATATAAAATAATCCTGAATTTCTTTTAAAAACCATTTACCTTGACGAAATATAATAGAAGATGGAAAAATCTTGAATACAATCTTCTTTGAAAAATTATAAAATAAAAATGAAATATTTTTGGAAACCTTTTTTGAAGACTTATAAAGGAAGATTGAAATCATTTTGAAATCCATTATCCTTGAAAAAATATATAATATGTTTGAAAAAATTCTAAATACCTTTTTTATTGAAACAAAATTTTAGAATAATGAATTTCTATAATATTAGGGAATTTTTTTAAAAAAGTAATCTTCTAATATTTAAATAAATCTTCAATGGATGGAGGGTTATGGGAGGGGATAAATCCATACATTCCAAACATTTCTTTTATGCATCAGGTTTTTTTAAAACATTCCTTGATTTGAAAATGATATGAAGATTTATATATAACTTTTTTAAATGTAAAAAATGTGAAAAATTTTATATTAAATATTATATGAAAATATTATATAATTTTTTTAAACATTTTAAGAAAACATGATTTTGATGTAACATATATTTACAAATCAAGAGGTAGATAAAGTCAAATTTTTATAGAAAAACTTTCTTAATTATCTTAAGTACCAAAGAGTGGAAAATAGTATCAATAATTGAAGATATAATGAATATCCATATTATAATAAAATTCATGAGTGTTCTTGAAAGTTATATAATAAGGTTTCATCAATGAAAACATAATTAAAAAAAATCAAGAAAAACGATGAGATTGTGGACCTAAACTCTTTCTTCTTGGTAACATTAAATCATATTACTAATGTAAGAAAAGGACATTA
This sequence comes from Viscum album, assembly GCA_963277665.1. NCBI lineage: Eukaryota > Viridiplantae > Streptophyta > Magnoliopsida > Santalales > Viscaceae > Viscum > Viscum album. The sequence goes on along the minus strand of OY728119.1, from coordinate 1,788,819,886 downwards.
CCTAAAGCTTAAATTATCATGGTAATAATGATATTCATGATATAAAAATTAAAAGTTATGTGAATAAATTTTTTATTGTAATATAGGTGCATTGCAAGGTATATGTATTATTGAAGGAAAATTGAGACAAAATTGCATTACTGATTTGGTTACTTTTGAAATAGAAACCCCAAGAAATAAATATAATAAAATTGATTTTTAAATACAAATAAATTTAAGCATAATAATCAAATAATACATCCATGTTCCATACATCTATTAATTATAAGAAATATTACATGAACATGGATTGTGCCTCATGAAATTACCAAACCATATGTATAGAATATGGAATGTATCTCACGTAAAAAAATGAGATAAAATTCCCAAAAATTAAGTATTGAATTTCATTTCACATGTTAAAAATATATGTAAAATAAATATAAGTTTGTTATATATAAACCATAAAACCATATTACTATATCTAATACCCTATAAGATTTTTATGAAATTATGTTACAATTTTATTAAAAACTACATGTTAATGTTACCTTTCAGGTAATATCTCCTTTGTTTTTCGTATATGTTTTGGTTTGTCATTCTATAAAATAATTCATAGATCATGATTTAATTATTAATGGAATTTAAATAATGATATATATTTAGTATATAGTTATTTGTAATAATATATAAACTATATAAATACTAAATGGAATACACTACTCATGGAGATGATAGGTCATACATACGGATGAACGTTGTTTCCATTATGTTGATATATTGGATGAAAGAATGTAAATACATTTTTGTATAAATTTATAATATCATTAAATTGAAAATATTATGTCATATATATCATATAATTTAACTAAAACCATCCTTAATACATTCCATGTAGAGTGCGAATGAATCACATCACCTTGTGGAGACAGTAGTCCACACATCCACAAGCGATGTTATCATATTTAAAAAAATTGAAAGAACAAATGTATATGTTTATATAATAATTAAATAAGTATAAATAAATAATAAATATCATATATGTCCTATTAAAAAAGAGATTATATCATAATTCCCAACCATGGGAGTTGGTAAAGGAAAAATGTCAAATGTTGTTTTGTGAGGCGGTAGTTCACCGTACACAAGAATAGTTAGTTTTTTACCTATTAAATGGAAGTCTGTGTAAGTGAAGTTAGAAACATTAAAATAAAAACATATTAGTATATTTAGTATATTTATTTTATTATATAATCATAGGATAAAGAGTGTTTAGGGGGTGTATAATGAAAATAAACATTGGAGATTGGGGAAATATATTACCTCTTCTTTAAATAACTTCTCTTAGTTTGCACCAAAGGGCTTCCTTGGATGAATTTAATCCCAAAGGAAGGATTCTAGTATGAAGGTAGGTATTTTTGGGAGATTAATGGAGTAGATTATAGGCGATACAAATGGCTTGATATATGTGAATAAGTGGGATGGATGAGTGCCTTTTTATATTGGAGGAGGAGTTGTAATCTTGTAAATTTTTTAAAAGATAATTCCAACTACGTTATTCCAATGTAATGTGGATCCAATCATGTTAAAAATATTATTAAGTGATTTATAGGGTCAAAATATGAATATAAAATGGATTTTGAACATGTTTCTAGGTCATCTTGGCCATACGTTTTAGTTTTAGTTTTTTTTAAGATAATTTTTCTATTAATCACTTTAATAAATTTTATTCACTTTCACTAATAAATTTGGTAAAAAATTAAATTCAGATTATTATAAATTATAAAGTATAATGATTAAAAATATGGAATCAATTTTTCCAAATTACAATAATATAAGTTTTTTAAAATAATTTAAAAATAAACCCATAGATTGGATGACAATGAAGGTTTTTAAAGAGAAAAGGTCCAAAAGATGGAAAATTTTTAATATCCAATTTCAATGTAAAATTGGTTCTAAGGACCTAATTTGGATTAAGTGATGTATAATTTATATAATTTTAATTTTAAATTATAAATTCTTGTATCTGGGTGCGACACAACAGGTTCCCCAAACTCGGTTGGTCACATGACATCAAGCGTATTTCCTCAAATTCTAGAGGCTGTCGACTAGAAGCGAGGGCCTAGGACTGATAGTGGGGAAACAATGCCCTCATTTTTCAAAGTGTATCACAGCGGAAAAAAATAAGCACACAAAAGTGGAAGCAGTAAATAATATAAACCTGAAATGGATAATAGAACCGAAGTAAAAGATAACCAACAATCATATACATGATGATGCAACAGGATTATAATTCTAAGTTGCCAAAACATGAACTACTCAAAAATTGTGTTTTCCCAACACTTTAATACCAATAGTTTGAATAAGCCATTGGTATACATAATTTTTCACAACTGTTTCTTAAAACCAATGGGATAATGGGATGAGAACAAGTTTTTCCAAATAGTTTGAGTAAACTATTGGGAAAAGATATATATATACCAACGGTTTTTAAAAACCATTGGTAAATACATTCTTTCCCAACAGTTTTAACAAACTATTGGGAAAGTTTCTCCCAAATAGTAGCACATCCAGAATCCCTTCATGAAATTTCATCTATAAACCAAATTTCTCTCCACGCTCTCTCTTCACCCCAAGGTTTATTTAGACGCTCTCTCTGATATCAATCAGGAAATTCTTTACTTATACACTTCTAATATGTATGTGGAATGTAGTGCATATGATTTTTTGGTTATCTATTTTGATTTCTCCTAAACAAGATCTGTGTGGTCTGTTTCTTATTGTATTTCTATTTCTCCTATCATGTTCCCTTTCCACAATACCCTTCCGTAAGATCTGATCATGAGAGTGAGGTTTTATATTATTCAATGTGATGGGGGCCTTAGGTAGAAGTTCTTTCCAGTGGGAATCCTTTTCATTTCTATAGTAAGGAATTCTAGTGTTCCATGTGGATAGTGAAAAGCCATTTGATGTGTTGAATAATTGCGGATCTGTTTTTTGTGGCTTTTTTTATCTCAATTATGAGAGGTATTGGTTGTTTAATGAATCTAGTTTTATGGGGGATTTCATGTATATTGTAGTATAAATATGATTCTTCAATTTCATGTATAATTTGATAACCTATTTCGTTGATTTGTATTATTTATCTTGATGACACTATTGATAAATAAAAGATTTTTTCTTAGTGTGATTTTGTTTTGGTAGAAATTTTGTAGTGACACCTCTTCTTAAGAAGATATATGGCGACATCCTTAGTTTTTTTATTCATGTAGTAAATGGAATGTTTTTGAAAGGGATAATAGTCCGAGTGACTCATTGGGGTTATATTATTGAGTTAGTTGGGTAAGTTGGAAATTATTATGGGAGTTCCTTGTGGCCTCTAGGGTATTGTTACAACCTATAGGGGTGTTATGTTGGGATGTGGATGAGGGTGGTTGATTATATTGGCAATATATCGATTATTTCCTATGGGATTGTGTATAACATTAGGATATTTATGAGTTATAGGGTATTCCATGGGTGGTATGGTATGGTCGGATGGGATAAGAAAATTGATGATGATTTTCTTATAAAAATTTCACTTAGGAGGGGGTGCCGGCTGTCCAGGGAGGGAGGAGATCAGTCCACCCCCACTCCCACCCCCTTGGTCAATACCCCTAGCAACCACCCCACCCCCTTGGACAACCCCCTGGACAGACCCCACCCCCCAAGATAGCCCCCACTAAACACCACACCACCCCACCCCCTAGACAGCCCCCACCCCACAGACGACCCCCCTGGGCACCACCCCACCCCCTAGATAGCCCCCTAGACACCCCCCGGACAGCCCCACCCCCTTGGACACCACCCAGACACCACCACACCCCCTGGACACCCCCACCCCCTAGACACCCCCACCGCTTGGACACCCACACCCCTTGGACCGCCCCCAGGACACCACCCCACCCCATGGACATCCCTCACACCCCCTTGGACAACCCCCCTGGACACCACTCCACCCCTATGGACAATCCCCACCCCTAGAGATAGTTATAATGATATCCTTATATTCCCAACCTTTCTCTATTTATTTCACTATCTAGAAATATCACAATCATTATTTCTTAAATATATTTTCAATTAAGATTTAATCTTATTGAATTTTTTATGACAAAATGACATATAACAATTCTTTTTATAGAATGGATAGAAGTTGGATGTATGAAACCGATCGGATCTCAAGCGATTTTCAAAACAATTTGGAGAGGTTTTTATATTTTTCATTTCACAATTCTTCAGATAGTGGTAACATACACACCCCATTTCCAAATGTGTTGGAAGAACTTGGTTGAGCTGGGAAGAAGTCAGCTACCATATAAAAAAATACAGTTTTCAAGAAAACTACTATGTGTGGTATCGGAATGGGGAGAAAATGAAATCTCAAATTGATGATGATCAAAATGAAAGGACTAGATTAGAGAATTTGTTAGATGGATGATTTATATTTATTCATCCTCATGAAAAATAATGGATTTCGACTCAGGAAGCCATAGATATGAGGAAAGATGATGCATCTACTAAAAATGATGTTATTGTCAGGGTGAAAAATTTGAATGATGCTGCCATGACTCCTGTATATTTACAATGCGATAAAATGAAAAAGCTAGAATTTTTAATCTGATTTTTTCATGGGAAAACTATGTATGGGATTTATAATACAACAAACGATTACATTGTTACCTTATTGAAGTATTTACTTCAATATGATGTAGATATTCCCTCAAACCACTATATGTCATGGAAGTTAGTTGAGGATCATGGATTTTCAAGAAAAAAAATTCATTCTTGCCCGAAAGATTATAGTTTATTCTTGGAGGAATCCACTAAAAAAATGATTTTATAAAATGTGGCACATCCTGCTAGAAGTCAAAATCTAATGTAACACCATCCTACATGCCACAAAAATTAATGTGTCACTTTTCATTGATCCTTATACTATAGAATATTTTTATGTCTGATGAAATATCAATAAAATGAGATGGAATGATACAGAGAGAAAAAAGAAAAATGATGATTTGGTTCACCCTACAGATGGATTTACATGGCATAGATTTGATGCTTGTTATCTTGATTTTGCAGCTGACGTGCGTAATGTGAGGTTGGGTCTTTCATGCGACAGTTTTAATCCGTTTGGGAAGATGCTTACTTTGCATAACACATGTCCTATTTTTATACACATTTATAATATCCCCCCATGGTTGTGTATTAATAAACCATTCACTTTCATGAGTATACTCATATCTGGCCCTTCTGATCCCGACATTAATATTGACGTATACATGAAACCATTAATAAAAGAGTTGAATCTTATTTGGGATGTGGGTGTGCGCACATATGATGCATATTTGAAAGGAATATTTCAGATGCGTGCTACGCTTATGTGGACGATAAATGATTTTACGGCTTATGTAATGATTTCTGGATGAAGCAAGAAGGGAAAAATGTCATGTCATGTTTGAATGAATAATACACTATCCATAAGACTAAAACTTCACTATAGTTTTAGTTTTATGGGACATCAATGATTCTTGCCAATGGACCATCCTAGTAGTACTCCCAGTACTCAGGGTGTTCATATGAGGGGGGTGGTATGGGAGCTAGATGATCTGGTCGGCGTACCCGATTAGACCCTGCCCCTCCCACTGGCATACCATCCATCTGACATTCCGATCTCTGTGTGTTGTTAGGGACACAAGGAACATTTAGCCCTCCTATGTTTTCACCACCCTTTATATCTGAGCCTCCTCACCCATATGTATTATATCCGATGATGATTCCCACTCCCCATCCAGTGTTTGGCAAGCCATCTGTGTCATCTTCATTTCTTCTTCTTCCTTCTCTCTGGGCTTTTATATTCCATCTTATTCGACAACTGCTCCACCCGAGTCTGTCCCTGTAGAGCATACACTAGGACCCACTCCATCTGTACAGGGTGTTCCTTCGGTTTCTGTGGATCCAGTGGAACCCATTGGTCAGACTTCCAAAGGTATACATATAAAACCCTTACAGATTGTTACACCATTATTTATTTTCATAATAACATGTATTAAAAAATATTTGTTTTTCATTTAGAACAGAAACATATACTAATAGGAGGCAGGGGTGGGGGTGTACACACATGAATTCAGTGTGGAACCGCCGCATGTAGTATATGGTGGACTATAATGATGATAGTCAGATGATTGAAAAAATAGGGCTTCAATGTCAGAGTATTTTGTGACTCTTTCCAAAGACTCTGACATCATTCCTGTCAGCCTGCTCTCATGGAGAAAATTGCCAAATGAAGTCAAGGATAAATCCTAGAGAGAGATATGGGTTAAAAAATCGGTTGTATTTAATGAAATATATTATTTTGTTTATTTATATGAATTAATATTTTGTTGTCAGTTGCAGTTTAATTTCCCCGATGGCGAGGGTGCATGACCAGCACGTCTGAGGGATTTAGGCGAGCTTTGGAGAGCTTATAAACTTGAGTTGTACATTGGATGGAGTGATAGAGTGGGAACATAGTTAGAGGCGGTCCCTATCATGGATGAGTTTTCTTTAAAACTAGAACAACAGATGATTACTCATTAGATGACTAGCCAATTTATGGTATTAATCAAATTAGAGAAATTTAAATGAAACTTTTCATGTCTTTCATTAATACTAATTATTGAATTTTATATAGGATACATCTAGATGAAATAAAAGAAACATTGATGCTATGAAATATGTCCACACATTGGGATGTATTATGATGCCAGATCATGAGAGGCAACATGTATGACAATTTATAATCTTTCTTTACGACTTTCACTTTCTATTACTTCTCCCATAATTTATTCAATTGCTAAAGTTGTTATATAACTTTATTTATGAAATTACAATGTATTTTGGTATCCTATTTTTAATTATGTTTTCTACATTCAATTTCATTGTAGAGACATTAATTGAATATAAAATAACATGTGCTTCGAGCAAAACTATTATTCTCGAGTAGAAAGAAGAAATATAGAAGTGCGTTTAATGAACCAACTTAGCAGCAGATTGTATGTTTTACTTTGTATATTGAAAATTTAAATCTCTATTTTTTAACTTAATAATATATTTATATTTCTAACTAGCTGCTTTAAAGGACCTTGATGCCCTAGAACCTGACAGTTTTGGGCCAAACAATCAGATACATCAGGTGTTGGAAATGAGCACCCTGGTAGAGTACGCTGCCGACCTGGGAAGAGTATAGTTCTGACGAGGTACTGGACCTCCTCAGGTATGATTTTTAGTGCCACCAAGTTGTAACAGGTTACGTCATAGGCAGAACAGGCTGAAAAAAGGTCCAAAGAGATGGAAGAATAGTATCCTAGGGCCAACACTTCATTTATTAAACTGATTGATGTTTTACATCCAACACATCCACCAGAGGCCAACACTACTTGTGATGAATATATTACATCAATACGTTCTATATATGGTGCACTGGGTGGTATTTCTAGCTGTAGTCAAGACAATGGAAAGGAGGAGGTTGAGGCAGTGGAGGAGCAGGGTGAGGAGGAGGCCAAGGAGGAGGAGGAAATTAAAGAGGAGGCCGAGGCGGAGGAGGATGGCGATGAGGAGGCCAAGGCTGAGTATGAGGATGAGGAGGAGGACATGGAAGATGATGGGGATGACGATGAGGATGAGGGTGAGGGTGATGATGATGGTGATGATAGTGATGGTGATGAGGGACATATTGGTCCATTACATTTTGGGCTAATATTACTGACCTTTTATGTTTATTTATTTTTTGTGCCTGAATATATGTATGATTAGATAGGCCACATTATATTTTTTTTTCTATTTTAATAAAATTCTAATTTTTTAGAGGAACTTAGAAAATTGATGATCTGATTAGAAGTTGATATATTGAAATAATTATTTTTAACCTTGAATGAATTTTCATATACAATATTTAAATACCATCCCATGTGTCTGAGACAGCCCCCCAGACAGCCCCCACCTCCTCCCTAGATCCTAGGCAGCCCCAAAGATAGCCCCCAACCCTCCTCCCTAGAGCTCTAACTGCCCCACATTCTCCCTGGACCCTAGAAAGCCCCCAACCTCCTACATAGATCCCAAAAAACCCTTCAGATAACCCCCTGACAGCCCCCCAACCCTCCTCCCTGGACCCCAGACAGCCCCCCAAATAGCCCCCACCCTCCCCCCTAGACCTCGGACAGCACCCCCTCCTCCCGGGACTTTGGAACCCCCCCTCTACCCACCATCCACCCTGGCCCTTGGGCAGCCCCCACCCTCCTCCTTGGACCCTGGACAACACCCTAGACAACTCCCCCATCCTCCCTAGACCTCGGACATCCCCCAGATAGTCCGCCACCCTCCTCCCTGGACCTCAGAAAGCCCCACTCCTCCCTGGACCTAAGACACCCCCACCCTCCTCCCTGGACCCATACAGCCCCCAGACAACCCCCCTAATATCCCCCCACCCTCCTCCCTGGACGTCGGACAACCCCCCACCCTCGTTCCTGGACCCCGGACAGCCCCCACCCTCCTCCCTGGACCCCAAACACCCCCTTACCTGACATCCCTACATTTTGTGAGCAGTGATTCGGAATATATGAAACTGAACAAAAACACATGAAAGGATAAGGAACACCTACCTTTATTTCGGAGACAATCACACTATTAATTCGGCTTCTTTGATCCCAATCTATGATCTCTTTAAAATGGACACCATTTTAATTAAAAAAATTTAGCATATGGAAAACTGATCAAACATATTTGGATTGTTTTGATACTTTAGAAAAAGGATCCATTGGTCATTTTTAACGGGTACAAGTCAACCCTGCCTCAATCCGAGACACGTTGTGGCTGGAACCACTCTATGTGTGTCACTTTTATTTGAAATGGACTACATTTTAAGTGAAAACAACAAATGGCATACGAAAAACAAACCAAACACATTCCGAATCTATTGATGCATTAGGAAAAGGATCCACAGGTCATATGTGACGTGTAAAAGTATTCCCCGCCTCAATATGAGTCACAGTGTGGCCGGTATCACTCGAAGTGTCTTTCATTTGATAAAAATGGACACCCTTTTAAGTAAAAAAGAAACCGGCATACAAAAAACCAACCAAACATATTGGGATTGTGTTGATACTTTAGAACAAGGATCCATGAGTCATTTTTGATGTTTACGAGTCAACTCTACCTCAATATGAGGCACAGTATGGCCAATACCACTCAAAGTGTCTAACTGTTATATGAAATGGACAACATTTTAAGTGAAAACAACAACTAGCATACGTAAAACCAAAAAAACGCATTAGGTTATTTTTGAAACTTTAGGGAAAGTATCCATGGGTAATATGTGATGTGTAAAAGAAAACCACTCCTGATTCCGAGGTACGGTGTGGTCGGTATCACTCGAAGTGTCTTTCTTTTGTTTTAAAAGGACACTTTTTTCAGTTAAAACAACTGTCATATGAAAAAACTGACCAAATGCATTCAGATTCTATTGATACCTTATGAAAACAATACATGGGTCATTTTTGACGTGTACATGTCAACCTCGCCTCAATATGAGGCACAGTGTGGCCAGTTCCACTCAAAATGTCTCACTTTTATTTGAAATGGACAAGATTTTAAGTGAAAATTACAACTTGCATATGAAAAACCAACCAAACTATTTCTTATTATATTGATACATTAAGAAAAAGTTCCATGGATCATTTGTGAAGTGTACGAGTCAAGACCTCCTCAATACGAGGCATAGTGTGCCGGTATCACTCAATGTGTCTCTCTTTTGTTTAAAATGGACACCGTTTTTAGTAAAAACAATTTAAATATGGAAAACCAACCAAACCTACTCTGATTGTGTTGATACTTGAGAAAAAAAGATACATGGGTCATTTGTGATGTGTATGAGTCAACCCCACCTGAATATGAGGCACGGTGTGGCCAGTACCACTCAAAGTGTCTCACCTTTATTTGAAATGGACATAATTTTATTTGAAAACAACAACTGGCATATGGAAAACCTACCAAATGCATTCGGATTGTTTTGATACTTTAGGAAAATAATCCATGGGTCATATGTGACCTGTAAAAGTCAACCCCAATACGAGGCACAGTGTGGACGGTATCACTCGAAGTGTCTTTCTTTGGTTTTAAATGGAAACCACTTTGAGTAAAAACCAATGACATATGAAAAACTGACCAATCGTATTCGGATTGTGTTGATACTTTATCACAAGAATCCATGGTTCATTTGGGATGTGTACGATTCAACCCCGGATCAATTTGAGGTACATTGTGGCCGGTACCACTCAAGTGTCTCACTTTTATTTGAATTGGACAACATTTTATGTGAAAACCACAACTGGCATACATAAAATCAACCAAAAGCTTTCATATTTTGTTGATACATTAGCAAAAAAATACATGGATCATTTTTGATGTGTACGAATCAACCCCACACCATTCTGAGGCATGGTGTGGCCGATAACACTCAAAATATCTCACTTTTATTTGAAATGGATCATATTTTAAGTGAAAACAGCAACTTGCATATGGAAAACTACCCAAATGCATTCGAATTATATTAATACATTAGTAAAACAATAAATGGGTCATTTTTGAAATTTAAGAGTCAACCCCACCTCAATACAAGGAACGGTGTGGCCGGTACCCCAAACACTATCTAACTTTTATTTGAAATGGACATGATTTTAAGTGAAAACACCAACATATATACAGAAAATAGACCAAACGATTTATGATTGTATTGATACATCAGGAAAATGATACAGGGGTCATTTGTGATGTGTACTAGTCAACCCCACCTCAATCTATGGCACGTTGTGGCCGGTATAAATCAAAGTGTATCTCTTTTGTTTAAAATGGAAACTTTTTTATATAAAAACAACAGACATATGAAAAAATGACCAAATGTATTTGTGTTATGTTGATACAATATCACAAAGATCCATGGGTAATTTGTGATGTGTATGAGTAAACCATGTCTCAATTTGAGGCACAATGTGGCTGATACCACTCAACTTGTCTCACTTTTACTTGAAATGGACAACATTTTAAGTGAAAAATACAACTGGCATACGGAAAACTGACCGAACGAATTCATATTCTGTTGAAACATTATGAAAATGATTCAAGGGTCATTTGTGTGTGTAAAAGTCAAACCTGACTCAATCCGAGGTAGGGTGTGTCCAGTACCACTCAAACTATCTCACTTTTACTTGAAATGGATAGGATTTTAAGTGAAAACAAAAACATGAATACGGAAAACCGACCAAACTTATTCAGATTGTGTTTATACATTAGAATAAGGATCCATGGTCCAACCTCACACAATCCACATCTCATGTGAGGAACCCCTACACATATTCTAAAACACATAACATTTAATACTCCATTCCCATCCTCAAATAGTGGGTTCTAGGACCCAACCAATGTCCCTTTGAGAAGCCAATACCAAAAACATAGTTGAATATTCATACCCACTACAAAAAATGAAAATTCATATCACATCACACCCAGGAGTCCAAATTAAAATTATATACATACCCCCTTATTCTAATTGAAAATTCTCTGAAAAACATTTAGGCTATTCTTCAAACCCATCTCATATGTTGATATTGGAAAATGATTCTCACTAACACATCAAGAACCATTAATACATTGATATATATTCATTAGAGGAATGTAAACATATAATTTTCTTCTTATAACTCATTTTAGGTCTATGCACATGGCCACTACCATTGTCTATCTTATGGGTATCTTGATCCTTATCCACTATACCCATGTTTTTCGGTTGGTTTTAAGATAGTCAACCCAAGGCCATGAGTAAACATCCCATGTGATTCCTATAGCATGTAGGATTTGTCTCTTGTGTGTATTGTTGTTGTGGTTTTAGTGAGCATTAAATTTTAAATTTTGAATACAGTTATGGGAGTTATTTATTTTTAATTCAAAATTTATGAATTCTGGATATATTGGATTCTGACTGTATTGGTATGAATTTTAAATTTTGAATACTGTTATGTGTATTGGATTCTAGATGTATTGGATTTTAATTTTTTAATGGTGTTATGGGTGTTCTTTCATTTCAATTATGGATTTATTGGATTGTGGATGTATTGGATTCGATATTTTTCTCTTGTGTTGTGGTTTATGTGAGGAATGAATTTTAAATTTCTAAATTTCTGAATTCTGGATGAATTTTAAACATCCCATGTAGGTTTTATGTCTTCCTAGAGGTCATGGAGAGTTGCAGGTTGGAGGAAGCTACTCGCTGTTGTGGAGCTGCAACATATGTATACCAACAGTTTTTTAAACCATTGGTATATCCTTTTGATGTATATTATACCAACAGTTTTGTTACAATGGTTAGTATAAACTTCTACCAACAATTTTCAAAACCATTTGTATATCCTTTGTATGTATATTGTACACTATATACCAATGGTTCTAAACTATTGTTATAAGGATAACAAATACCAACAGTTTGTGAAAACATTGGTATATCTCTTACTGTAACACATATACCAATGATTTACAAGAACTATTGGTTTAAGCATATACTCACGGCTTACATGGACACAATTTGGGAAACCATTGGTATATAATATACCAATGGTTTATCATCCTTTACCAATGGTTATGAACCATTGGTAAATGGTAAAATTTCAGTAGTGAGGTTACAGTACAATCAGATACAGTACAACACAAGGTACAAAGTACAGCAAAACAAAACAGTGTAGTGTAACACGAACGCAGTAGCATCTCAAGCCTAAACACGGTCCCATGCTCTTCTACTCCTCTAAAATAATCATGTTCCTGTGTATGGAGCCTTTCACTTATCGACACCTGCAACAATATAATCGGTTTAAACCCAAGAACCGACCCAAACAAGGTGTGATCAATAAATCCCAGTAGGCAGCCTCTAAAGGCCCATTCCCAACTGTTAGTGAAAATGTGAAACAGAAGTGTGCAATAATGAAATATAGTAAACTAGGAAGTACTCAAAAGTTACCATTCCTACCATTTATATTACCATTTTTCATAATTATCTATTAATTCAATCTAATTGAACTCTGAGTTTTCCCAAGACTCATCCTCGACTGACTATCTCCTAAACCAGTGACACAGTAGAAACCACAACATGCTATCTTACAAGTAAAAGATAATAATAATAATAATTCAAAGTCTGTGCTTTATCTTGGCAGGTACAACATAAGAAATCACCATAGTGAAAATTTAAGTAAACATTGTCCTAAGACGTGCAAGTCCATACCCTCAGTCAAGCTGAAATGAAACCCTCAGATGACTGCCCTTCGGCATAACACATATTTCCCTTAGGAGTACGTGAAACTTCCCTCAAGCATGGAAGCTACTGCACTCAGGCATAAGAAACGTTGCTCTCAGGCTAAACAAAACACTTCCCTCAGGAATTCCATAGGTAAAGAAAGTAATTGGGATGATAACAATGTATGTGAATGAAGTTTATATATTTCCTTTCAAGAAAAATCAAAACATTATATAAAACGGCTTACCCATGGGTATCTTGGACAAACAACTAAATAGGGTAAACGCACCCTCGGGGTGGCCCTAGATCAAAGAAACAATTTAAACATAAGTTTATACTTATTCAATAGATTACCTATGAAATTATAGGTATCTATATAGTCAATGCCTCACCCATACGACACACCGAACATGGGAACATGGCACAACGATACACAAAATCAACTCTACAGTTGGAATTAAAAACAAGACCCCCTACCTCAATCTCCTCTGATCGATATATGTGAAAGGCGCCTCCCGAAACAACAAAGAACAACGCAGATCTGAGACGAATGATTACCCATTCAAACATACATTACACCCCTCAGGGAAAGAATTGAAAGGAGAGACTCAAGGAGACGGTAGACCTTACCCATATAGTTCAAATGAGATTAACGACGGAAGAATCTGAGTCTCAATGTGCGATCGGAAGCTCCTCCAAGTCTCGACCTCCTCTCCCACAACTCCAGGTGAGTCGTATGCCTCCTCTACCGAATGAGGAGGCTACTAACTATTTTTAACGAAAAAAATAACTACACGGCGTGTACTCTCAAGTACATGATGTGTACTTTCCTTTTAAACTAATCTACTGGAGGCTACTTTCTACCACCTCATTTTTCGTCTACCCCTTATTGTTCACCTATTGACTGATCACACAACATGTAATACTAAGTACATGACATGTATTTAGTTTTTAAAACTTTAATCACCGACAAGCCCACATGCCCTATATTCTCATCCCACACAGCCAATGTACATGGAATGCGTACAACAGTACATGGAGTGTACCCATAAGTTTGGGATTTTCCCCCATTTAACTTGTCTTCTAAAAAAACTTCAGGAAAAAGGAAAAGAAGAAACTCGTACCTCAAGAATAAGAACAGGGTTATTATAATAATCCCCCCTTAAAGAAATTCGTCACCGAATTTCCCTTCCAAGGGTGGTGAAGATAATGTTGAGAACAATTCTGGCCACTGAGCACGTACGTTAGTCTCTCACTCCAAGGTTTCATCCTGCACTCGGCCATGTGGCCATTGCACCAGTACGAGAGGAACTGATCGACCTTAGAGAACCTTCGTGCTCCTATAAACAATACAAATCAGATGCCCTTCAAAGGATGCATCGACCTGAAGTTCAACCTCCTCGGGCTGAAAAATGTGAGATGGGTCTGAGTGATAACGGCACAGATGAGATACGTGGAAGATGTCGTGCATGGACCGGTACCTTAGTGGTAAGTGCAACCGATAGGCAACCGACCTGACTATCTCTAGAATCTCAAACGGCCCTGCATACCTTGATGAATGGTTTCCCTATCTCTTGATCCTATTGTGTCCCAACCTCGGTGAAACAAACAAGAAAACTCTATCCCCAACCACGAACTCCAAGGTTCATCTACGACAATGACCATAAGATTTCAGATGAGACTATGTAGTAGCCAATCGATTCTGAATCAATTGGACCTACTCTAAAGTCTCCTGCACGAGGCTTGGTCCATGTAAAGTTTCCTCACCTGCCTCCAACCAGCACAAGGCTGATCAGCATGGCCTACAATATAAAGGCTCGTAAGGTGACATATCAATTGTTTCATGAATTTTATTATTGTAGGAAAACTCGACCAGAGGTATGTACTTCTTTCAAGATCCCCCAATGTCCCGAACGTATACACACATCATGTCCTCTAGCACCTGTATTGTATGCTCTAATTGGCCATCGGTCTGAGGGTGGTAAGCTTTTCCCAGAAGAACCAGTGTACCCAGTGCACTCTTAAACCACTGCCATAAATGAGATATAAAAAAGGAATCCCTATATGAAATGATATAACAAGGGACCCCATGAAGATTTACTACCTCTCAAATATACAACATCCTGAGCTTGTTAACAACGAATGTCTCCTTGATCGACAAAAAGTGAGGTACCTTCGTAATTATGTCTATAACAACCCATATGGGATCATTACATCGAGGGGAACTTGGAAACTCATTCACAGAGTCCATCATGACATCATCCAATTTCCACTCTAGAAAGGGTAATTGTTTTAATAGTTTGGTTGGACTCTGATGATCTTCCTTTACCTGCTAACTGGTGGAACATCTTGTAACAATACCAGCTACCACTCTTCTTATACCTGGCCACCAATACTGACATCTCAAGTCATGGTACATTTTGGTAACACCAAGATGCACTGCCCAAGATGAAACATGAAATTACCACATCTACTGTGGATACCCAAGCTTGAAGTACATAGACATTACATTAATTTTTCAGAATACTTAATACAAGAGAAAAACAGATGCTCAAAGACCGTATTAGTTTAGTTTCGTTGGAAACTTGGAACATAATCTTCTAATCATGGTGAAATATCTTCAACATCTCCCATAAAAATCAGCCCTTTTTTTTCTTACCTAAGACCTTTATTTATGTATTAGGAAATGAAAACATAAAAAGGGTGATCTCAAATGCCCAGTAAGGGTAAACATGGTGAACATAAAACAATCCATTAACATTTGAATGTAAAAGCATGAACATAAAACATGAGTAATAACATAAATCTTGGAATTACATAAGGAATAGATCACAAAGGAACATTAACCATGATAAAATAGCATGGGAAAAATATATGAAATTGTGGAAAACCATTGAGAACATGATATTATTTCCATAGTAGCCAAGAAATTTCTATCAGGACCATCATAGTGGACAATGTCCATTAATGAACCGGGTTTTCATGTTGTTCCAACCCTGTATTACTAAATTGGATTCACATGCCGTTCTAGCCATGTCTATCTCATGAGATATAAATCTTTACCTAATTCATTGGAGGGTGATATAGGTCCACCCATATCATATAGAAATCACTCTTACATGTGCCACAAAATAATCATAAATCATTCATCATAACCCAAAGAATAAAATGGGTTTCATAAACATCATCCCTTCATAACATAATCCATATAATAAAATGGATGTAATTTCATCATAAGAGAAATCAAACCATGTAAATAAAAGATAAATTATACTATAAACATAAATATACTAAATAATGTCATCTTAGATGGAAAATAGTTTTGATAAAACCCTTGAAATGAATTTTGACGAAAATATCCTTTATTTATCAAAATAATTTTCTTTAATAAAATTGCCATACAATTTTAAATGGAAAGGATTTTGTTGAAAATAATCATAAAATCTTCTATAGGAAGCATCATTAATATAAGGCGTTATAAAAATGTAAAAATCCATTCATACTGTATAAGTTAAAAAAACATTCTTCATGTACTTTTTTCCAGAAGAGTCAAAAAGTACCTCGTATGGTAAACAAAAGAAAGATTCCTCCCATACCATGTGGTAAAAAAGGGTAAAAATGACTTTAAACATACAAGGAAGAAGAGTAAACATTTTATAAAAAGATTCTGACAAAACATGGACATTGATGATAAACATAACCTCATTAAATACTTACGAATAAACAATCTTGGATTAGAATGAGATTGGAATAATTATCCCTTACCTTAGGTCAAATTTCTTCTGTACATGTCTAAAAATACTGTATATTTCATTTAAACATATTATTAACTTGTAAGAAAACAATAATAATATTTATGATATCATATATGATTCACTTACAACTTTATATTACACGTTCTTTTGTCAATTCTATGTTAAAGCAGCGTTTTGGGTAAAATCGTTTCATTAATTGTACATGTTTGGACTTGTTGTTCTTGAAATCATTAATTATATCATGATCTAAATAATTCAATAATGTAAAACATGATTTATATATAATATATATTCAGAATATAATATATATAATACATCGATAAATGGAATGAAATACACCATTCATGGAGATGACAGGTCGTACATATGCATGAACAATATTTTTATTTCCTTATTAAATTGAATGTAAGTAATTAAATAACATATAAAAAAATCCAGTATCATTACTATGTCATATATTTCATGATTATTTATTATATATACTTTATAATAATTTTTTAATGGTTAACATGGATAATGAATATCATCATGTCATGGAGACGTTAATCCGTACGTACATAGGAACGATGATATACTTCCGATATTTATTGAATGGAATTGGAGTGGATAATATCTCATAATCAGTATGATGTTATAATAATCATATATTGTTATTATTTCCACCATTATACCCATCCAAGTATAGTGGTGGTGTGAAACATATTACACCACAACATGGAGACGGTAAGTCGTACGTATGCACGTGCCGTGATTTCATGTATCGTAGGATTGATATAATGTGAAATAGGGTTGTTTCTTATTTATAATATCATATCAGTATATTATTGATACTGATGTCATTACTTTATAATGAAAAAACTAAATATGAGAATGTAGAAGAAGAAAGAGACTTGAAAGAATCGGGAAAAGAGATTGATTACCTCTTCCTTGACGTGCCACTTTTAAACATCCTCTTAGGGCACTAGAGTGGGTATTTTGAGAAAAAAAGAACCCATATAATATAGTTATAGATGTTTAATGAAGAATTTTCAGGGTTTGGACAAGCTTTAAGGCTTAAAATGGAGTGAAGAGAAGAGGGATGGAGTTCACTTTTATAAGAGAGGAGAGGGGAACTTTTGGAAACCGCCAAAATATTAATTTATAATAAACTAAAACCACACATAAAACCCTCCAAAATGACTCTTCATAGATTATGAGATGATATAGGGTGTAAATAGAATCATAAAATAAAATTTAGACATGTTTGAAATTTATTTTAAACCTTATCAATTTGATTTATCATTATTTAATCTATTTAATCTTATTTGTGGTAATAATATTCTAAATTTTATATTGTTATAAATACTTACATATGTGTTATGAATTAGACATAGTTTTATACTTAATGGAATTTTAGACCATATAAATATAAATTTATGATTTTTAAATATTTTTGTGATTTTTAAACAATTTAATAACATGTTATTTTTATAAAATATCAATAGTGTCAATTTTGACAATATTCATTTACTTGAATTTAAATAAAATCCAAATAGAGGATATATTCAAAAAAAATATTTAATAGATTCATAACATGTTTTTTTCCACTAAAAAATTTGTGGAGCAAATTAATTAGTTCATATAATATTTATTTTAATATTTTTAAAACCATTTATTTGATATTTTCCTAAATACAATTATTACCACATCATATTTGTATAATAATTTAATATAAATACTTGTTGCATAAAAATTAATAATAAAATACTATGATGAAAATAAATCTAATATCTTTCATAAGAATACTTTTAGGCGCATTTATCTTATAAAACAAAAACCTATTAGAATGGTATGTTTATTAATATTTGAAGGTGACAACTTTGACATCATTTAAAATAAAATTATATAAATGTCATAATCTATTTTATAAGGTTTCAAATGGTCCAAAAGTCTCCCATTGGTTGATTAGGGTATAGATATCCTCTAAAAATAAGTTTTTGTGATGTTTATGGTCCTTTTGATAGGTATTATTATTTTTAATAAAAACTATATTATTGATTGTTCACTAAATAAATAATTTCTGCATCATTTATGTATAAGCTATTAAGGTAATTATATATTACTTAAAAATTACAAATAAATTACCATGTTGAATAAAAAAAATTTTTCTTTAAAATTAGTATTTATAAACTAATTTATATTATCTATAATCTTATATTACAAATACTTTAACTATTAAATTTTCATTGAGACATATTTCACTTTCATTAAATAAAATAAATTAAAGGTCTTAATCACAACCAAGTGGGTTCCAAAAGATACCATTTCGACCCAAGTATAATTTAGGAAGAAATATAATCATCCCATTATATTAATAAAAGTGTTAGAAAAGTTTTGTAATTTTATTTTTACCCTTAATTACGCGATTTACCTTTAATTGTAGTAAATAAAATTTACCGTAGTTACTATTCATAATTACGTAAAATAAAAATTATCATATTTACATAATTTAGAACTACCAATTCCAAATATGTAATCCATTTTTCCAAATTCAAAACATAGAAGTTGCAGTATTTAATTTTAAATTAATCCCGCTGTTGATAAAATGGGTTTTAAAAGTTAAAACATTGCAAAAGATTGAAATGTGTTTACCTATGAATTCAATGTAATATTAATGATAATGACATATATTATATTAAATGGTAAATATATATTATATTTATATTTTAAAACCATTAAATATTATAATTAAACCATATAAATTATCTCGGTGAAAAAAGTTTCTTTTATATGAATTTAGCTTATTTTTACTATTCATCAAAATATATAAGTTATCATAAAAATATGAAACATTTATCCAAAGTAAATTTTTATACCCTGATTCAAAATAATTAGTTTATTTTGTCAAATTGAACTTGCACACTTGTCAACAATGTGAGTTAAAATGGGTGCGCCATAAAAAGATGGCAAAACTGCATTTTTAAAAAAAGTACTTTATATGAAAAATTGATTTTGTTGTCATACCATGTTCTAAAAAATATTTAAGATGAATTATAATGTAATAAATTTCTAAATGCAGTTAATACTATTCATAATGGCAGGTTCGTATAACACAAGAAATCAATGAAATTAAAAAGAATATTTCTCATAAAATCTAAGGCTGTTACATTCCACCCCCCTTAAAATGAATTTTGCCCTCGATATTCATCGGAGTTATAAATCATTTACTACTTGAAAGTTTCTTTCATAGAAACCCACATAGTAAGAAGTAATACTAAAACTTAATTTTTAAAATTAATGTAAGAAACATAACAGTCCCCCAAAGTAACTCAGCACTGGGTCTCCACATAAGAAAAATTAGGTGAAAATATGGATATGGAAGAGAAATATAACCATCATGTTCTGATGAAGAGTGTTAGAGAACATGGCTACGAAAAAACCAATAATCACAAAGCCATAAATTTGTGACGATCTAAGGGACCATGTGATTCCTCAGATATGAGGGTACTATGACAACCTTTTTAGTCCTCAATGCCATTTCCATAAAGTTGATGATTTTTTTGCATAACGATAAATACTTACTTGATTTCAGTGTAATATCATCATTGGTCATTCCATTAAAATTTTCCACATCATATCTTAAAGAAATGAAGTTGAATTTGTCATTTGTGAAGTGTTAGTAAATCATGTGATAGAATGAGGGGTCATTCCATCTGTCTCAAACAAAAGTTTAGAAAAAGTTATTAAATATACATAAGTCCATATATGGTGATATTAATCGTATATGGCTCCAAAAAATGGCCTTATTATTCATATATCTTATAGATTAATAAAATAAAAAAAAATTCTACCAACCAGGGACTTCCTATAGGCCAATGGTAGGAGATAAAGGCTTGTCGCACTTTGGTTGTGGGTTTGATTCCCACAACCTTGTCTGACACGATGGGTTGTCGCTCATCCAACGAGTTGTCCTTTTTCTTAAACAATACTATTATAACATTCCATAAATAATATCAAAATGTTCTAGCCTTAAACATTACTATCTGATGTCTAACTTAATCCATTCTAAACTTTAGGCTTATCCAGAATACTTCTGTCCAATCTCATAGTATGAGGAAAAATATTATTAGAGAGGTCATCTACCAATCATGTAAATACCATCATTTATCCCCCATATATCATAAGATATATCTTGTTCATCACATTCCAAAAATGTGAATACCTATTTCATGTATTCTTTTGAAACATGAATTACCATATAACCTTAGTGAAAACATGAATGCTGTCAAAAGGTAACTCTTTCCACACAACAAAATCCCAAAATTTCTATATACTCATACCATGATGTCACTTTGTCCTTATATCAGTCATGAGATCATTAATTCTATCAAACATATTATTTTCTCTTTATCCCTTCATTATGTGCATATCATCTTCTTTCCAAAAATATTTTAATCACTTTTAATGTTTACCAGAACCATTCATCATATACTTTCAAATACTCAAGGAAAAAAATTGTGTAACAATCCATAGATGTTTCTTTATTACATAGTACAATGAAATTACTTATACAACATTACTATTGATAAACATGCAACCATTCCACTACCTTCTTAAACCATTGACCGAGCTTTATCATTTTATTCCTCAAAACTTCTTTCATCTCATATATCATTTGTAGTCTTTTCATCATCATCAACATAAATACTACCCTTATGACCATGATGATTCTCTTCATGAAATTTTACCTAAGGGAATTTGTTTTAATAATGATCGTACATTCCACATTTAATACATTCAACCATTGTTGATGTCTTATAAATACCATTATCCTTGTCCATCGTGTTAACTGAACCTTTTCCTTTGCAATTACTGGCTTTGTGTCCTTCTTTTCCACACCGAAAGCATCTTCCAGTTGCTTTGAAACATTCTACCTGATACCTCTCACCACATTATTTACATGAGGGTAATTGACAATTATTTCCTCTATGATCATCATGGAACTCCATCATTATCTTATTATATAGGTCAATAATCTTACCAAAGATTAGATTATTGATCATGTTATGAGATTGCTGATTAGACATACTAACAATTTTTCTCCTCCCAAATCCCATTTCATTTCGTTTCCCATGAATAATATCATTCCATTATCCATCATATTCACCATTAACAAGAATCTTACTATATCCAACAATTTTCTAAAACCCAAAAAAGAATAGCATGAGAGGAAAATATAATTCTAGGAAGACAACATAATAAACGGGGAGTACCTTAAATATCTAAAATCATAGGTTTAATTCTATGATCATTACCATAATTCTAGGACTATAACCTTTTCATATAGTTAACCTTAGGTACATCCCTAGACATACCTTAGAAATATCAATAGGGATATCAATAATGTTTTCATATCATGTTTCCAAAGGTTGACTAAACCTTTGCTCGGATGCCAACTATAGTGACCCAAGCATGACGTACATAGACATTACATTAGTTTTGTAGAATACTTAATACATGAAAAAGCATACACCCAAATACCTTATTAGTTTAGAGTCTTTGGAAACTCAGAAAAATTCTTCTAATCATGGTGAATGATATTCAACATCTCGTATAAAGATAGTCCAATTTTTTTAACCTAAAACCTTCTTTTATATCCTGGGGAAAAGAAAACATAAAAAGGGTGAGCTCAAATGCTCAGTAAGGGTAAACATAGAGAACATAAAACAATCCATAAACATTTTAACGAAAAAACCTGAACATAAAACATGAGTAATAACATAAATCCTGGCAGTATGTAAGTCATTGATCACAAAGGAACAATAATCATTATAAAATAGCATAGGAAAAAACATGAAATTGTGAAAAACCATTAAGCACGTGATATTATTTCCATAGTATCCAATACATTTTTTCCAAGACCATCATAGTGGACAATGTCCATTACTGAACTGGATTTACTCATCATTCCAACCCTATATTACTGAACCAGATTCACATTCCATTTCATCCATGTCTATCACATGTGATATAAATCTTTACCCAATTCATTGGAGGGAGATATAGGTCCACCCAGCTCATACTGAAATCATTCTTATGCATGCCACAAAACAATCATAAATCATTCATCATAACCCAAAAAATAAAATGGGTTTCATAAACATCATCCCTTCATAACATAATTCATATAAACCAAATGGATGTATTTTAATCATAAGAAAAATCAAATCATGTAAATTATAGATAAATTTTACTTGAAACATAAACATACTAAATAATGTCATCTTATATGGAAAATAGTTTTGATAAAACACTTGAAATTAATTCTTGATAAAAATACCCTTTCTTCTTAAAAATATTTTTCTTTTCTAAAAATTCCATGCAATTTTAAAAGAAAATTATTTTGTTGAAAATAATCATGAAATATTGTACATGAAGCTTTATGAAAATAAGGCGTTAATAAACCATAAAAATCCGTTCATGCCGTATAAGTTAAAAAAACATTCTTCTCGTACTTTTTCTGAAAAAGTCAAAAATTACCTCGTATGGTAAACAAAATAATGATTCCTTCCATACCATGTGGTACAAAAAAGGTTGATAATGACTTTAAACATATAGGGAATAATAGTAAATTTTTTTATGAAAGCGTTTTGAGAAATCATGGACATGGATGATAAACATAACCCCAGTAAATACTTACGAATAAACAATATCGGATAAGAATGTGATTGGAATAATTATCCCTTAGCTTAAGTCCAATTTCATCTATACATGTCTAAAACTCCTATATTTTGGGTTTAAACATATTTTTAACTTGTAACAGAACCATAATAATATTTTGGATATCATATATGATTCACTTATGACTTTATATTACCCGTTCTTTTGTCAATTCCATGTTAAAGCTGAATTTTGGGTAAAATCGTTTCATTTATCCTACATGTTTGGACTTGTTGTTCTTGATATCATTACTTATATCATGATTTAATTACTTAAAGAATATAAAACCTGAATTATATCTAATATATATTCAGAATATGATATATATAATAGATTGATAAATGGAATTAAATACACCGTTCATTGAGACGGTAGGTCGTATGTATGCATGAACGTTGTTTTCGTTTCCTTATTAAATTGAATGTAAGTAAGTAAATAACATATAAATAAATCTAGTATCATTATTATGTCATATATTTCATGATTATTTATTCGGTATACTTGATAATCATACTAGAATGATTAACTTTGAGAATGAATCACATCGCATCGTGGAGACGGTAATCCTAACGTACGCATGACCGATGATATTGTTCCAACAATTATTGAATGAAATTGGAGTGGATAATATTTCATAATAAGTGTGATGTTATTATAATAATATATAGTTATTATTTCCACCATTATACCCATCCAAGTATAGTGGGGGTGGAAAAACAGATTACACCACGTCGTGGAGACGGTAAGTCGTACGTACGCACACGTGGTGATTTCATTTTTCATAGGATGGATATAAGGTGAAATAGGGTTGTTTCATATTTATAATAAAATATTAGTATATTATTGAAACTTAATTCATTATATTATAATGAAACAAATAAAGAAGAGGATTTAGAAGAAGAAAAAATCTTGAAAGAATTGGTAGAAGAGATTACATCTTCCTTGACGTGCCTCTTTTAAACTTCCTCTTAGGGCACTAGAGTTGGTCATTTCAGAGGACCATAACCTCTATAATATAAATATATATGTTGAGAAGATTAATTTTCATGGGTTCGATGACCTTTAAGTATTAAAATGGAGTTATGAGAAGAGGGGAGGGGTGCCCTTTTATAAGAGAGGAGAGGGGCACATTTTGAAACCTCCAAAATATTAATTTATAATAAACTCAAACCCCACATACAAACCTCAAAAATGACTCAAATTAAAAGATGAGATGATATATGGTTGTAATATCCTCAACCAATAAAACATATATGTATTTGGAATTTATTTTAAACCTTTTCAATTTTATTTATCCTTATTTAATATCTTTAATCTTATTTGTGGTTATAATATTCTAAATTTTAAATTGTTATAAATACTTCAATATGTGTTGAGAATTTTACATAATTAGATAGGTTATGAAATTTTAGACCATATATATTTAAATTTATAATTTTTATATATTTTTGTTATTTTCAAACAATTTAATAATATGTTATTTTTATAAAGTATCAATAGTGTCAATTTTGACACTATTCATTTATTTGAAATTAAATAAACTCCAAACAGGAAAGATATTCGAAAAAATATATTTAATAGATTTATAACATGTCATATTCATCAGAAGAATTTGTGGAGAACATTAATTAGTTCGTAGAATATTTATTTTAATATTTCTATACCCATTTATTTGATATTTTTCTTACTAATATAATTACTACAACAGTTTTTATAATTATTTAATATAATTTTTTGTTGCATAAAAATTAATAATAAAATACTATGATGAATATAAATTTAATATCTTTTATAAGAATACTTTTAGTTGAAATTAACTTCTAAAACATCCAACTTGTAGAATGATATGTTTATTAAATTATGAAGGTGAAAACTTTGACATCATTAAAAATAAAATAATATAAATGTCATAATATGTTTTATATAGATCAAAATGGTCCAAAAGTCGACCCATGGAGTCTTATGGTATATATATACACTACTAATATGTTTAGGCCATGTTTATGGTCCTTTTTATGGGTATTATTATTTTAAAAAAAACTACATTATTGATTTTTCACTAAATAAATAATTTTTGCATCATTAATGTATATGATATTAAAGTAATTATATATTTCTTTAAAATTAAAAATAAATTACCATAATGAAGAAAAAAATTTTATCTTTAAAATGAGTATTTATTATCTAATATATATTATGTATAACCTTATATTAAAAATACTTTAATTATTAAAGTTTGAATGAGACATATTTCACTTTCTTTAAATAAAAAAAATTAAAGGTCGTAATCACATCCAAGTGGGTTCCAAAAGACACCATTTAGACCCAAGTATAGTTTAGGACGATATATAATCATCCAATTATATTAATATAAGTGTTAGTGTAATTTTATAATATTATATTTACCCTTAGTTACCTGATTTACCTTTAACTATTGTAAATAAAATTTACCTTAGTTACTATTCATAATTCCATAAAATAAAAAGTATCCTATTAACAAAATTTTGACCTACTGATTCCAAATATGGAATCCATTTATCCAAATTCAAAACATAGAAGTTTCAGAAATTTAATTAAAAAATAATCTTGCTATTGAGAAAACAGCATTTAAAAGTTAAAACATTGCAAAAGATTGAAATGTTTCTACCTATGAATTCAATGTGAAATTAATGCTAATGGCATAAAATATATTAAATGGTAAAAATATATTCTATTTTTACTTTATAACCATTCAATATGATAATTTATCCACATAAATTATCTCGATGAAAATTTTTTTGTTTATGAAATATTTAGCGTATTTTTAATATTCATCAAAATATGAAAGTTATCATAAAAAAATTAAAAATTTATCCAAAATAAATTTTTATATCTTGATTCAAAGTAATTAGTTTATTTTTTCAAATTTAACATATAAACTTCTCAAAATTTTCATTTAAAATGGGTGCAATATAAAAAGACAGCAAAACTGCATTTTTAAAAAAATATTTCCTTTATAAGAAAATTGATTTTTTTCTCAAGCCATGTTCTTGAAAATGTGTATGATGAATTATAATGTTATAAAATTAAAAATTCAGTTAATATTATTCATACGGGCTTGTTCATAATAATATTTTAATATATCAATGTTTAGTGAAACTCAGTATTGCATACAACATGCACTATTGAGGAAGGTCGCTCTTTAATGCAACACAAGCCAAGAATCTTGTATCATATACTACAAGATAATACAATGTTGCGTATAGTGCAAGATAATCTTGTTGTAGCATACAACACAATACATCAAAGAAATTAAAAAGAATATTTCTCATAAAATCGTTGTGTGTTACATCAATTCCTCATGTATATCCCCTGGAACCCACACTCATCCATGGATATGCAGTAGCTCGTCATCGCCTATCGTCCAACCAGGAGGAGGGTCCTCACTTGTCACTGACTCCCGAAGAACATGGCCTTCTGAATCTGATATATGTCTCATCCTCACTCTATCTAGAATGGTAGAAGTCACAACTAAGGATAAAAAATATAGGTTCTCCCCTGACTATCGTGCACCTCCAAATGCATCTTAGAGAACAAAGCCATAAGCTACCACTCACCACTGGCCTTCTGCACTTCCTGTATCTGAGTCCTCCTACTCATTGCATCAGCTACTGCGTTACCCTTACCATGTGTATAGGCAAGCTCAAATTTTAACGACAAAATGTATTCAACCCACCTTCACTATCTCAAATTCATGTCACATTGGGTAATGATGTATTTAAGAATTTTTTTCTCCGTAAACACCACTAAATGTTCTCCCAAGAGATAATTTCTCCAACAGCATAAAACATGAACAACTGTAGCCAACTCGAGATCATGCATCAGGTAATTACTCTCATGTGGCCTCAACTACTGAGACCCATACATAACTACTCTATCACCCTGCATGAACACTACTCCCATCCCAATACCTGATGCATCAGGGTAAACTGTATAGCTCGTCCCTTGCTTTGGAAGAATCAGGACTGCTGCTGATGTCAACCTTCCATTCTTCTCTTGAAAGGTTGTATCACAATCTTCTAAACAAATGAACATCATACCCTTCTTATTCAAACCCGTCAACGGCGCTACTAAGCAGGAGAAGTCCTTATAAAGCACATGTAGTAACCAGCCAACCCCAAGAAACTATGTATTTCAAAAACATTCTTAGGCTGATCCTAGGAAACTACTTCCCTCACTTTCTCTAGGTATATCGCAACTCCTGCCTCTGAGATAATATGACCTAGGAAGTGAATCTAATGCATCCAAAAGTGTCACATTGAGAGCTTACCATATAACTGATTCACTCTTAGTGTACTCAAAATGATCTCTAGATGTGTGGCATGGTCCTATCGAGTGTAAGAGTAAGCCAAGATATTGTCCACAAAGACCACCATGAAGGAATCCATGTTTGTATGGAACACTTGATTCATCAGAGCCCTGAAAACTACTGGTGCATTTTTGAGTCCGAACGGAATGAACAAGTACTGGTATAGAAAATATCTACTCCGAAATACTGTATGCGGTGTGTCCGATGGTCTAACATGAAATTGATGATATTTGGATCTCAAGTCAATTTTTGAGAACACTCTTGCTCCTCGAAGTTGATCAAAAAGATCATCAATCCTCAGTAAGGGATATCAGTTCTTAACCGGCAACTGTTCCAGCTTCCAATAATCCACACAAAGTCTGATGGTACCATCCGACTTCTTTGCAGCCAGACCAGGTGAACCACAAGGAGAATTACTGGGTCGGATGAAACCCTTTTCTTGTAACTCCTCAAACTGCCTCTTGAGATCCTACAATTCTGGTGTAGCCATCCTATAAGGTGGAATGGAGACCGGTGCCCCTCTTGGCACAAGCCCAATAGAGAAATCCACCTCTCGCTCTAGAGGTAGACCTAAAAAGTCATCTAGGAAGATATCCCTGAAAATATTAACCAATGGAAGGAAATAATTTTGACAATTTCGCCAGTTATCCAGATATAAAATCAAAATCTGGGCTATCACTCCACCTCACCCATGATGATCGGGTCTATCTCAGCTCGCCTGGACATCCCACTCGCACGTGTATATAAAATCTCTGCCCCCTAGGGATGTGAAACCCACCCTACGATGATATAAATCTACCAAGGCTTGAAATGGTTCCAACCAGTCCATCCATATAATGACATCACAGGATATCATCTCTAATACATAGAGGTCCCATAGAAAGTAACACCCACTAACCTCTAGAGGGCACTCCTTGCACTGACTAACACATTCTGTTCTAATTCCCAAAAAAGTGTCTAGCGTCATGATATCAGAAGAAGAAGAAACATAGAGCACAATGCTCTCCATAATGGAAACAAATATAAAGCGATATGTAGCACCAGTATTGAAAAGTACTAAAGATAAAATAGAAGAAACTAAAATAGTACCTCTGACAGTAGAAGGTTTAGGATCCTGCTTCTGTTGGGTTTGCAGCACGGCATATGCCTTTCCAATGCCGCGGACCTATGACACAACCTTGATACCCTGAGCTGACCTGCCCGGCTGTCTCTGAGATCCCGATGTCTGGTGACCATGACCACCAACTCAGCCATAACATCTTCACGTATCAAAATTACCTGACTGGTATGATGCTACTGGACCTGCTCCTGCACACAGAGTCGGCACAAAACCCCTCTCACTAGTCATTGGTGGAAACTCCCTGTAAAAACACTGAAGATGACCCATATTGCCGCAAGCTTGGCACTTCACTAGGTCTCGTGGACACTGAGGTCTCTTGTGCCCCTCTTTACCACACTAATAGCACATTACATGGCTACATGAATAATTCTTCTGGCTAGTACTTCCACCGTGAGAGAAATTCATCTGCCTCTTCCTATTTCCAGTAGAAATAGTACTAGAGAATGGTGCTGAACCACCCTGGTCCGCATGCCTAGCTTCCCATAGGTTCTTCTTAGTAATCAATTCCTGGTTCACAATAGCTTATAGTATAGGAAACCTGAAAAAGTTCACCATTACGCAGATTTCATATCCATGAACATCCACAATAAGTCTAGACCTCAACGTCTCATCACCCTCAAAAATTGATGAAAAACGTTGTAGCTCGGTGAAGCAGGAAGAATAGTCCATCACTGACATGGTTCCCTACTACAGATTCATGAACTCTCCAGCTCGATTTACCCATAGCATCCCTAGAAAGAAAAATTCATAGAAGACTGCCGGAAAATCTTCCCACTCCATGTCTCAGGGATGCTCAGTCTGGGTGGTAACATCCGACCATCTCTTTGCATAATCACGCAAAATGTATGTAGAGAGTTAGACCCTCCTCCCAGGAGCCGTCTACTGATGCTTGAATATCGTCTGCATAAGAACCCAGCCATGACTCTGAAGCCTGTCATCTTCCATCCCCTAAAAACATAGGCAGATTATGCTGCTGGAATATACGTGTTAGTTTTTCTATTGTTGTGGCAACCAACGGTGCTCCCTTAAAGGTCTCCATAAACCACATGAAGACTTCATGGAACTGTGCATCTACACCTGCATCTGGTATAACACCTAGCACTACATCTAGCACTATTGGAGGATCCATTGGTAGTCAATGGCTTACCGTCTCTTGAGTATAATCGTCGCCACTCTCTTGGGGATCAACTAGAGGCCGTCTTGGCACCATGACTCTACAAGTTCAAACACACGCCTTAGATTAAGATCATCAAAGACTAATAACTAGAAATGTAAGAAGGGAACCGGAGAATGAAAACATTCACATTTTACAAAACAAGGCTACACGGTTTGTATAATAACTACACGACATGTTCCCTTAAGTCTTACACATGGGCGTGTACTCCTGCAAGAACTAGTCATGTGACACCCCAAACACACGACATGTTGTCCATAAAAATGGCGGGTACATGAATTTTATTCCCCTTCTTGAGTTATTCTACACAGCTAAGCCACACGGCTCCCCTTAGAACAAGGTTACACGATGTGTTTGTTCTAGACATGGTGTGTACTAGATGATCTTCACCGACCCGTGTTGTTCGTGACACAACTGGATACTCACCTGGAACTACATGAATTGTCCCACATGTACACGGTGTGTAATTGAAAAGAAAAACATCGACTCGTGTTGTTAGCTACATGGATGGATCCAAATATTACACTACAGGGCGTGTTCGGCAATGACACGACGTGTATAAGCTATGATTTCTCTATCTGTGTTGTTAGTCACATGGGAGGACACAGGTTCATGACAACACAACATGTATAATTGTCACACGGCATGTTCCAACAAGAATTTCACTATCTTGTGTTTCTGCCCTAGGTAATAGTGTGTTACACCCGCACATGGCGTGTGCACCACCCTGTTTCCCCTTCCACACGACCATGTCCAGATGGTCTTTCACCAGTCAAGACTACACGACATGTCCCACAGTTACGTGGCATGTTCTCAGTAAAATCTGGAAGACCCGTGTTTTCCCCCACACGGTGGGTGACATGGCCTTATACTACACGGTGTGTACATATAAGTACATGGAATGTACTGTATATAATTTTCATTTCATCCGAAATAGAAGAGTACACGACGTGTAGTCAAAAGTACACGACGTGTATTCTGGGATTTTCTGGACATTAAGCCTCAAAAACTATTCAGGAGACCCCCTTTCTTTTAATTTCAAGCGTCGATTTTCCAAATTCCGATCCGTGGGTGCCCATACTCCCCACGAACCAAAGTTTAGCACCCAACCTTTCACATTATTGTACAGAACGCAACAAAAGGCTGGATCATGATCCCCCAAATTCTGGTCCAAGAGAGCCCATAATTCTCAGGAACCAATGTTTAGCATCCCTAAACCCAACCGCATTATCTACCCATACCCTATCAATAATAGGTGTGTCTATCAAGGTACCTATCACAAGATATTTCATTTTCTAGCACAACATCTATCACAATAACATGCAATTTCTAATGTACATAAATGGCATGGAAACTATTCATGACATGTGATTCTAACATGTGGACAAATGATGCATGAGACGGCATACCCTCATCTCATTGGGTTGCAACTAAACAGAACTCATGTATAAATATATAAACAAAACACCACTAGTTTGTCACCCCAAAGTAAAAATCAAATCATATGTAATAATCATAAACATAAAATCGCAATTTAATTCAAGGAAATCCTGTCATCACCTATAAAAAGGGAAGATACTCGCATACATAATTTTTTACTCAATACCGTAACAATCTATGTCCTTACGTTGTTTCCAAATAATAAAATAACCTAGAGAACAAAAACAAGCCTCTAATACCACTTTGTAAAATCCCGGATCGGGGTGCCACACGACGGGTTCCTCAAACCCAGTTAATCACATGACATCAAGCGCATTTACCCAAACGCCAGAGGCTGCCGACTAGCAGTGATGGCCTAAGACTGATAATGGGGAAACTATGCCCCCCTTTTTCAAAGTGTAGTGCAGCGAAAAAATATAAACTTAAAAAAGTGGAAGCAGTAAACAATATAAACCTAAAATGGACAATGGAACCAAAGTAAATGATAACCGACAATCATATACATGATGATGAAACATGTTTCTAATTATAAGGAAGCATCCAAAACAAGTTACATTGCAACCTAATACAGTACAACACACGGTACAATGTAAAAAAAATAAAACAAAGTAGTGCCACAGGAACGTAGCAGCATCGCAAGCCTAAGCTCGGTCCCATGATCTCGTTCTCCTCTGAAAAAAAATGTACCTGTGTAGGGACCCTTTCCCATATTGACACCTGTAGTAATATAATTTTTTTGGACCCAAGACATGACCCAATCTAGGTGTGAGAAATAAAAACTAGTAGGAAACCACAAAAGGCTCGTTCCCAATAGTTAGTAGAAATGTACAATAGCAATGTTTAGTAATGAAATGCAGTAAACTAGGAAGTACTCAAAAGTAACCATTTCTACCAGTTATATTGAAATTTTAATAATTATTTAATAATTCAATATAATTGAACTCAGAGTCTTCCCGAGTCTCGGTCTCAACCGGAAATCTCCTAAACCAGTGCCACATCAGAAACCACAACATGCTATCTAACATGTAAAAGATAGTAATAATAATACCAAGCCCGTGCTTTAGCTTGGAAGGTACAGCATAAGAAATCAAAAAAGTGAATATTCAAGTAAAAATTGTCCTCAGATGTGCAAGTCCTTAACCTCTGCAAAACTGAAGTGAAACCCTAAGGCGGCTGCCCGTAGGCAAAACTAATATTGCACTCAGGCGTACGGGATATTTCCCTCAGGAACGAAATATGTTGCACTCAGGCTTAAGAAACGTTTCCCTCAGGCTAAACAAAACACTGCCCTCTGTCATTCCATTAAAAAAGAAACTAACCAAGAAGAGCCCAATTCACAAGCAAGCTGTTTATATATTTCCTCTCAAGAAAACTCAAAACATGATATAATCACAGCTTACACATGGGTATCCATGACAAACAAATTAATAGGGGAAACGCACCCTCAGGGTGGCCCTTGATCAAAGATACAATCTCAACAAGAGTTTATACTTATTCACTAGATTAGTTATGCAATTCTAGGTGTCTAAACAGAAAAGTCCTTAGCCATACGAAACCCCAAACATGGGCGCGTGGCACAATAGTACACAGAATCAACACAACAGTTGGAATTAAACACAAGAACACCTATCTCGATCTCCTCTGATAGATATATGTGAATGGTACCTCCTAATAAAACCAAGAGCAACATAGATCTGAGATGAATGATTACCCATTCAAACATAAATAACATCCCTTAGGGAATGAATTGGAAGAAGTGACTCAATGAGAGGGAAGACCATACCCATGAAGTTCAAACGAGATTGGTGGCAGAGGAATTAGAGTCTTGGTGAGTGATCGGGAGCTCCTCGATGTCCTGGCCTCCTCTCCTGCAGCTCATGCTGAGTATTTTGACTCCTCTTCTGAATGAGGAGGCTACTGCCAGTTTTTAAGGAAAAAA
Organism: Viscum album; assembly: GCA_963277665.1. NCBI lineage: Eukaryota > Viridiplantae > Streptophyta > Magnoliopsida > Santalales > Viscaceae > Viscum > Viscum album. Next base: position 1,788,786,087 of record OY728119.1, on the reverse strand, counting down.
CATCACTACACGGCATGTACTCTCAAGTAAATGGCATGTAATTTCCTTTTAAACTGTTCCTCTAGCGACTACTTTCCACCACCTCACTATTCATCTGCTGACTAGATTACACGACGTGTATTACTATGTACACAACATGTACTATCATTCCTCTAGCGGTTACTTACAACGCATAACTTTTCACCTGCTGACTGATCACAGGACGTGTATTACTAATTAAATGGCGTGTTGTTAGTTTTTGCACCCTTAATCGCCGAAAAGCCTACATGCCCTATATTCTCATCCCACATGGCCAATGTACATGGTGTGTACCCATAAATTTAATATTTCTCACATTGCCTTTATTTTCTCAAAAACACTTAAGGAAAATGGAAAAGAAGAAACTCGTACCTCAAGAATAAGAACTGGGTTCTTACATAAACTAAATTAAAAAATAATTTAACTTTATCAATATGTTAGATAAAAAATAAATTTTTAATGAATTTTAAATGTTTTTCACAATTCAACAAAAAAACAAAAATTCTCCAGAAAATTCAAAAAAAAAATAACCCAATAAAAATTTTGAAATTATTATTAAAAAAATGAAGTTTACTTTTTCAAATAAAAATTTTATAATGTTTCAAAAATCATTTTTAAAATGGAATTTTCATTAAAATACTGTAAAATTATCATTTAGAAAAATACATTTTTTATTAATTAAATGAGATTTATTCTTATGTATTACCTATAAAATCAATTTTATGAGTATAAAAAATATTAATTGAATATGTAATATATAAATATTATTGAAAATATTAATCAGCAGTGGTTTGTTTAATTTATCAAGATAAAACTATGTTTTTACATATAAAAATAGTTTTCTAAGAATAATATTTTTTTATTTTCAAATAGTTCTTATATTCACGTATACAAATTGATAACGAATGGGTTAATTTTATATACATGTGTAAATAATATTTTCGCAATTTTGTTAATCTTATTTGTGACTTCTATTGCAATTTCCAGTTGCTAGCTTTAATAATATTTTATGAATAATATGAATATTATCTTATAGTTTGGTAAAACTCAACCATGGGTGTAAGAAAATATATCGAAGGGGCCTTGTATTGTGTGTAATAAAAACCAAAAATAGTGTTTTGTGTACATAAATCTAATATAAGTGTTTCATGTAGTATAATATTGACTTGTTGTTGTGTAGAACTCTATCCATACTCGGTGATTTAATATAACAAAATCGATATTCAATGTTTCATGAAAATGAAAATAACAAAAATAATAAATTAATTCAAAAAAATATTCTATAAATACTTAGGGTGTTACAATAAACATGGGTATCCTGTTAGGATTAGTCATTGTGAAGGGTATCTTTTGTTTGTGTGTGTGTGTCTATAATTGTTTTGAGTGATGTAGTAATTTAATCTATTCAAGGTGTTTTTAGGAGTTCATGATGGAGGTTTAGATAATACCAACTCAACATCATTATTTGGGACAACCTTAGGATGTGGGTCAAAATGATTCTGAAAATGAGGTTGCTCCTATAGTTGCTCCATATGTGTGGAAGGATGCATATGATTATCATCTGTTTGTTGATCTAGAGACCCATGTGATAGAAATTCTTCATGCAAGTGTCTTTTAGAAATATTCAGTTCTTGGTGGAGGAGCACATAGGGTTGAGTAAAAGAATATTAATATCGTGTGATATTTCCATCTCTAGTATTCACAATCCTTCTGGTTTAGTAGAGTTAAATTTCTGGACCCAGGTGCCACTAAAATCGTTTCACTAAACTATTTGTCCATAATACCTCAAGTGCACCTCTCCGTACAGTAGAGGCTACCAACTAAGATTTGGTGTCTAAGGTGGAAATATGTGGAAAGTATAACCCCATATCAATATGCACAACTATATGTAATAACCAAACGTATTACACAATAGAGTATGTAGAATGGCTAAATAAACATAAATACAAGCATGCTGTAATAAAATAAAATAAAATAAAATTCTAAAAATCAATGAAATATGTACAACATTGATCACCCACAAGGATAATAAAATATACAAAATAAATAAATGAAAATAAATATATTGTGATCTACTTCCAACCACAATCCATTTCACCCAATCTCTAGTACCCTATTTAGCTCTTGCATGCTAATCATTAGACCTACATGATAAACTCGATCAAACATGAAACTATGTCCCTTATCTTTATCAATCACACATCCATGCTCAACCTAATAGTAGATATAAGGTCAACATGTACACTGAGTTTCATGTCCATATGGTGAGAAATATATCACTGGTGGCCACCCTAATGTTGAACCTATAACCTACTTTCAGAAGTTCCTGCTCATGAAATATACTCATCCAAGAAGAAACATGACTGAGAAAATATATGTAAATAAAACCACCATCGATCCTTACGTTCAAGGCCTCGATCGAACAACCATTCTTTAGCCAACTCTAGAGTGTCTCTGAGCACATCAGATGATCTTAAGCATGCCTCCTTGTATGATTGAGGCTATCAACTAGTAACGTGGGTCTAAGTTGGAATTTTGTGGTGACTATACCCCTCATATCAGAATACACAACTAGAAGTAATAACCAGATTTCATTCACCTTAGAGTATGTATAAAGGATAAATAAATTGAAATAGAATCATGTTGTAATATAATGAAATATAGTAATGGATCGAACAACAATGCCATAAATACAATATCAATCTCCCAATGGGATGATCACATATATAAAATAAATAATGAAAAATGAATACATCAAGATCTACTACCAACCCCAAGCCAGGAAACATACCGGTTCTCTAGAACCCTATCAATATGCTCCAGTTTGATCTTCAAACCCACATGAACAACCTGTTATAACATAAAACCCTAGGCCTCTTCCTTATCCATCTTGCATTAGTGCTCAACATATAAGTTTACATAAGGTCTATGGCCACCCCAAGGTTCATGTACAGGGGTGAGAAATAATCTCAGTATGGCACAACCAACGGTGAACCTAAAAAATTCACCCATATGTGATTTCTTATGAAATGTGCTCAGTGAAGACAAAACATAACTACAAAATAAATGCAAATAAATCCACCTTTGATCCTAAGATTCAAGAACTTGATTGACCATAGTTTCTTCAACCAATTCTAGAGTGTCTCTAATAATTTCTCAATTACCATGAATCCCAAATAACCTAACGTCTTTATATCTATGATAACCAAAACAAAAACTGACGATTATGGGGACCCATATTTCAGTAGTGTTTTCATCAAGAAAGATAATCTATGTAAAAACCATACCATATCCTCAGGGTCCCAAACATTATATCATACTTGGTTCATAGACACATCTATTCCAGATACAAAACAAAATCACTTCCAAACCTAGACGCTAAGTCTGGCATCTATCCAATATACCATAAGGAATAATGCCAAGAGAATCCGTATAATGCCTATAACATATATCAAATCCATCATTCATGGAGAAACAATCAAATGCCTAAACAATGGATCAACACTATTACCTGGAGCATCGGTATAACACATAAACCTAGGATGAAAATCATTAGTCCACCATCCATTCATACTAGTATACCATTAATTCCTAGATCATAATTCAAGTATATAAACAATAAATTCTATTATCTCTGTCTTGAGCGTCGGTATGAAACCTAATATAAATAGTATACTATCAATTCCCAGAGCCTCAGTTAAATATCTAACTAGATACATGTGAATTCACTTCTATTATACTAAACAATATCAAACAAAATTCCCAGAATATTAGTCCAACACTCAAACCATGAACACACTATCAGTACAGATATAAAACCTCCAATCAAACATTCTCAATTACAGATATCTATTAACATACATGTGGATCATCTATCCTTCTCTCGTAGCCATAGATGATCTTACAAGTAAATCAAGAACCAAATAATGGATAAACTAACTTTATCATAAAAACCCCACAGGCATAAACCAAGTCTCATCATTCACAACCAAGAGAAATAAAAACAAGGGCAATTTGAACACCCATAGCCATGAAATGATCCTCAAATGGAACAAAGGACACAATAAGTGTAATTCATCCTCAAAGGGGTTCCTCTATCTCATATAAGGACTCCGAAGAAGCCTAACCAAAAAAACTATTAAATGACCCTCAATGGTATCCCTTTGATCCTCAATCAACAATGCACCAACAAGGCTTCTGAAAGAAAGACCATGTCAGGGAGGCATTCTCAATTACCAACTATGACACCCACTGAAAACTTAATCAGAAACCATCCCACAAGGGGAATCCTCAAGAGTCCTTTATAATCAACTCAAATCCCCAATTAAACCCAAACACAATCTCCATCCTAATATATCATCAAATGATAAATGCTCTAACCACTATGATCCTTAAACATAATATCTAATCCATAACTACTATAAACATGATCAAGTGGTATAGATACATATGGAAAACCAAAATCCCCTAAGTGATACTGCACTATCCCACCTCCTAGGATCCATCCAAGGAACCAATAGTTCACAAAGGCATTATCATTTTAGGCTGATTAACTAGTTCAAAACCCTCACATGGGTCTCATAGCTCACAACCCAAACCACATGAGTATTCTAAATACAATCCTCAATGAAATCATCTTACTAAATTATATTAGTCCAAAATATATTTATAAGACCTCTATATATAGAGATAATTCCACTATCATTATCTACGTTGAAAAAAACTCAAAATGGACTAATAACAAGTGCAATTCGGACTATGGGGAAAAACACACACTACCCTCAAAAGGGTAATAAAATGGAAAATACACAACTTGTTTTCCCATGTACATGGAGTGTACACACAGTTGGACTTGTCATGTTAAACCTAATTGCACGATGTGTATGTATGATACACATCTTGTACCCTATATGGGTTACCAACCTATGTACCTCACATGACATATCCATGCGTATTTGTTTGGAATTGTATTCTTACATTGCATGTAACCTACACGATATCTGGTTTTGTACCCAATATGGCCTTGTCCCTCCATCATAGGTCATATTTCCATGTACTCAACCACATTCTGAGTGAAAATACACAAAATGAACTCTGGAATACACACATTGTAGTCGTCTTCTTTTCTTATTCCAAGAATAGGAAGAACACAATGTAGAGACCCAAGCTTGACATACATAGACATTACATTACCTTTACGGAATACTTAATACATGAAAAAATTAGACGCCCAAAGACAGTATTAGTTTAGTGTGTTTGGAAACTCAGAACATGATCTTGTAATCATGGTGAATGATCTTCAACATCTCCCATAAAGATCTTCCCCTTTTGTTTTCATACCTATAATATTTCTTTATATCTTGGGGAAAAGAAAACATTAAAAGGGTCAGCTCAAATGCTCAATAAGGGTAAGAATGGAGAACATAAAACAATTCAGAAACATTTGAACGTAAAAACATGAACATAAAACATGAGAAATAACATAAATCTTTGCAGTACGTAAGGCATAGATCACAAAGTAACAATAATCATTATAAAATATCATGGGAAATACTTATGAATAAACAATCTCGGATAAGAATGACATTAGAATAATTATCCCTTACCTTAGGTCCAATTTCATCCGTACGTTTCCGAAACTCCTCTATATTGGGTTTAGACATATTATTAACTTGTAAGAGAACCATAATAATATTTATGATATCATATATGATTCACTTATGCCTTTATATTACCTGTTCTTTTGTCAATACCATATTAAATCAGCGCTTTGAGTAAAATCGTTTCATTTATCATACGTGTTTGGACCTGTTGTTCTTGATATAATTACTTATATCATGATTTACTTACAACTATAATTTAAAACATTATATATATATAATATATATTCAGAATATAATATATATAATAGATCAAAAATGGAATTAAATACACCGTTCGTGGAGACGGTAGGCCGTACGTATGCATGAACACTATTTTTATTTCCTTATTAAATTGAATGAAAGTATGTAAATAACATAAAAATAAAACCAGTATCAATATTATGTCATATATTTCATGATTACTTATTATATATACTTTATAATCATTCTGGAATGGTTAACCTGGAGAATGAATCTAATCACGTCGTGAAGATGGTAATCCGTACGTACACATGAGGGATGACATCGTTCCCATAATTATTGAACAGAATTGGATTGGATAATATCATATTATTAGTATTATGTTATAATAATCATATATAGTTATTATTTACACCATTATACCCATCCAAGTATAGTGGTGGTGGAAAAATAGATTACAACACGGCGTGGAGACGGTAAGTCGTACGTACGCACGCACAGTGATTTCATTTTTCGTGGGATGGATAAAAGGTGAATAGGGTTATTTCATATTTATAATAAAATATCAGTATATTATTGATAATTATGTCATTAAATTATAATGAAACAACTAAATAAGAACAATAAGAAAGAAAGACAGAAACTTGAAAGAATCGGTTGAAGAAATTACCTCTTCCTCGACGTGCCTCTTTTAAACATCCTCTTAGGGCACTTGAGTTGTTCATTTTAGAGGACCATAACCACTATAATATTGCTATATATTATTAGAAGAGGACTTTTTAGGGGTTGGATGATATTGAAGGCTTAAAATGGAGTGAAGAGAATAGGGAAGGGGTGCCCTTTTATAAGAGGGGAGAGGGGTACTTATGGAAACCTCCAAAATATTAATTTATAATAAACTCAAACCCCACTTATAAACCAACGAAATAACTAAATTTCGAATATAATATTCGATAGGGTGGTAATATCATTCAAAAATAAAATATAGACATGTTTATAATTTATTTTAAATCTTATCAATTTCATTTATCCTTATTTAATCTATATAATCTTATTTGTTGTAATAATATTCAAAATTTTACATTGTTATAATTACATACATATGTGTTGTGAATTGTCAATAATCGGATTATTTATGAAATTTTAGATCATATAAATTTCAAATTATAATTTTTAAATATTTTTGTGATTTGTAATAAATTTAATAACATGTTATTTTTATAAAATATCAATAGTGTCAATTTTGACAGTATTCATTTATTTGAATTTAAATAAAATCAAAACATTGGATATATTCAAAAAAAAAATTAATATATTCCTAACATGTCATATTCATCTAAAAAATTTGTGTATCACATTAATTAGTTCAAATAATATTTATTTTAATATTTTTAAAACCATTTATTTGATATTTTTCTTAATAAAATAATTACTACAACATTTTTTATAATTATTTAATATACATATTTGTTTCAGATAAATTAATTATAAAATACTATGATGAATATAAATCTAATTTATTTCCTATTAATACTTTTACCTTAATTTATCATCTAAAACATCCAACTTTTAGAATGATATGTTTATTAAATTATGAAGGTGATAACTTTTGACATCATTTAAAATAAAATAATATAAATGTCATAATATATTTTATAAGGCGAAAAATGGTCCACAAGTCTACCATTGGATGATTAGGTTATATATATACTCTACCAATAAGGTTTCTTCAAGTTTCTGGTACTTTCGATGGGTATTATTATTTTAATAAAAAATATATTATTGATTTTTCACTAAATAAATAATTTCTGCATCATTAATATATAAGCTATTAAGGTAATTATATATATTCTAAAAAATAACAAATAAATTAAAATGATGAAGAAAAAAATTTATCTTTCAAATTATTATTTATAATATAATTAATATTATGTATAACCTTATATAAAAAATACATTAATTATTAAAGTTTTAATGAGACATATTTCACTTTCTTTAAATAAAATAAATTAAAGGTCTTAATCACATCCAAGTGGGTTCCAAAAGAATCCATTTCGACCCAATAATATTTTATGAAGAAATATAATCATCCAATTATATTAATACAAGTGTTAGTTTAATTTTATAATATTATTTGTACCTTTAATTACCTGATTTACCTTTAACTGTTGTAAATAAAATTGGCCATAGTTACTATTCATAATGTGTTAAAATAAAAATTAGCATATTAACATAATTTGGACCTACTGATTCCAAATATGGAATCCATTTTTCCAAATTGAAAAAATAGAAGTTGCAGTATTTAATTTAAAATTATTCCCACTGTTGGTAAAACGGGTTTTAAAAGTTAAAACATTGCAAAAGATTGAAATTTTTTTACCTAATGAATTAAATGTAAAATTAATGATAACGACATACATTATACTAAATGGTAAAAATATATTATATTAATAATTTAAAACCATTAAATATTATAATTTAAACATATAAATTTTCTCGATGAAAAAAGTTTCCTTTAAGTAAAATTTAGCGTATTTTTACTACTCATCAAAATAAGAATGTTATCATAAAAATATAAATAATTTATCCAAAAATTTTTTTTATATATTGATTAAATGTAATTATTTTATTTTTTCAAATTGAACTTATAAAATTTTCAAAAAAATGTAGTTAAAATGGGTGTGCCATAAAAATACGGCAAAAATACATTTTTTGAAAAATACTTCCTTTATACAAAAAATTGTTTTTATTCTCATGCCTTATTGTATAAAATGTGTAAGATAAATTATAATGTTATAAAATTTAAAATGCGGTTAGTACTATTCATAACGGCTAGTTCAAAATAATAATATAATATATCATTGTTTAGTAAAACTCGGTATTGCGTACAACACACACTATTAAGGAAGGTCACTATTGTGAGAAACACAAGCCAAGAATAGTGTTGTGTATACTTCAAGCTAATATGGTGTTGCTTATAGTACAAGATAATCTTGGTGTAGTGTACAAAAAAACATAAATGAAATTAAAAAGAATATATCTCATAAAATCTCAGGGTGTTACATTCTACCCCCTTAAAATGAAATTTTCACTCGAAATTCACCAGGGTTATAAATAGTTTACAACATGAAAGTTTCTTTCATAGAAACCCACATTGTAAAAACTAATAATAAAACATAATTTTAAAAAGTAAAGTTAGAAACATAATAGTCTCCCAATTTAACTCAGCACTGGGTTTCCACATAGGAGAATATAGGTGAAAATATGCATATGGAAGAGAATATAACCATAATGTTCTAATGAAGAGTGGTAGAGAACATGGATATGAAAAAGCCAACAATCAATAAGCCATAAATTTGTGATGATATAAGGTACCATCTGATTCATCAGATATGATGGTACTATGACAGATTTTTTGGTTTGGAAGACAATTTCCCTAAAGTTGATGAATGTTTTCTATAAGGATAAATACTTACTTGATTTTAGTGTAATATCATCATTGGTTACTCCATGAACATTTTCAATATCATATCTTAATGAAATGTAGTTGAATTTCACATTCGTGATGTGTTAGCAGATCATGTGATAAAATGATGGGTCATTCCATCTATCTTAAACTAAAGGTTAGCAACAGTTATTAAATATACAAAAGTCCATATATGGTGATATTAATCGTATATGGCTCCAAAAATGGACTTATAATTCATATATCATAACATTTAATAAAATAAAACTAATTTCTACTAACAAGGGACTTCTTGTAGGCCATTGGTAGGTGATAAAGGCATGCCACACTTTAGTTGTGGGTTCGATTCCCGCAACCTTGTCTGATGCGATGGGTAGTCGCCCATACTATAGGTTGTACTTTTTCTTAAACAATACTTTTATAACATTCCAGATATAATATCAAATATTTCTAGCCTTAAACTGTAATATCTGATGTCTAACATAATCCATTCTAATCTTTAGGCTTATCCAAAATACTTCTTTCCAATCTCATAGTATAAAGAAAAAGATTACTAGAGAGTTCATCTACCAAGCATGTAAATACCATCATTTATCCCACATATATCATAAGATATATGTTTTTGGTCACATTCCAAACATGTGAATACCTTAATCATGTATTCTCTTGAAACATGAATTACCATATAACCTTAGTGAAAACATGAATGGTGTCAAAAGTTAACTTTTTCCACATAACAAATTCCCAAAAATTGTATATACTCAAACCATGATGTCACATTGTCCTTATATCAGTCATGCGATCATTAATACTATCAAACATATTATTTCTCATTATCCCTTCATTATGCGCATATCATATTATTTCCAAAAATATTTTAATCACATTTCATGATTACTGGTACCATTCATCATATACATTCAAATACTCCAAAAAAACAATAGTGTAACAATCCTTAGATGTATATTTATTCCATAGTTCCATGAAATTACTTATACAACATTAATCTTGATAAACATGCAACCATTCCACTACCTTCTTAAACCATTGACCAAGCTTCATCATTTTATTCCTCAACACTTGTTTCATCTCATATATCATTTCAAGTCTCTTCATCATGATGAACATAAATATTACCCATATGACCATGATGATTATCTTCATGATATTTTCCATTAGGGAATTGGTTTGCATAATACCTGTACATTGCAAATTTAGAACATTTAACTATTGTTGATGTCCTAGAAATACCATTATACTCGCCCATTGTGTTAACTAAACCATTTCCTTTGCAATTACTAGCTTTGTGTCCTTTTCCAAACCCAAAGCATCTTCCAGTTTCTTTGAAACATTATACCTGATCCCTCTTCCTACATTATTAACATGAGGGGAATTGAACTTTCTTTCCTCTATGATCATCATGAAACTCCATATTTCTCTAATTAGATGAGTTAGGAAACTTACCAAAATTTAGATTATTGATCATGTTATGAGATTGGTGATTATGCATAATAACGATGTTTTGACTTCCAATTCCTGTTTAATTTGGCTTCTCATGAAGAATATCATTCCTTTGTCCATCATATTCCCCATTAACACGAATTATCCAATTTCCAACCATTTTCTAAAACCCAAAAAAAGAATTGTGTGAGAGGAAAAAATAATGCTAGGGAGACAACATAATAAAGGGGGTACATTCAATATCTAACAACTTAGGTTTAATTATAAGATCATTACCATAATTCTAGGATTATAACATATACTTATACATCACCTTAGGGACATCCTTAGACATACCTCAGAAATATATCTACAGATCTCACTAAAAGTTTCGCACCCTAGTTTCCAAAGGTTCACTAATGTTTTTCACTGATACGAACTGTAGATACCCAAGCTTGACATACATATACATTACATTACATTTTTAGAATACTTAATACAGAACAAAAACAGATGCTCCAAGACTGTATTAGTTTAGTGTCTTTGGAAACTAGGAACATAATCTTCTAATCAGGTGAAAGATCTTCAAAATATCCCATAAAGATATTCCCCTTTTGTTTTCTTACCTAAAACCTTTATTTATATCATGGGGAAAAGAAAACATAAATATGGTGGGCTCAAATTCTCATTATGGGTAAACATTGAGAACATAAAACAATCCATAGACATTTGAACGTAAAAACATGAACATAAAACATGACGAATAACATAAATCTTGGCAGTATGTAAGGCATATATCACAAAGGAAAATTAATCACGATAAAGTATAATTAGAACAAAACATGCAATTGTGGAAAACAATTAAGCACATGATATGATTTCCATAGTAGCCAAGGCATTTCTTCCAAGGCCATCATAGTGGAGAATGTCCATTACTGAACTGGGTTTACCTGCCGTTCCAACCATTTATTACTGAACCAGATTCACTTTTCTTTCCAGCCATGTCTATCTCATGAGATATAAATCCATACCCAATGAATTGGAGGGACGTATAGGTCCCAAAAATCTCATATTGAAATTATTCTTATGTGTGCCACAAAACAATCATAAATCATTCATCATTACCCAAAGAGTAAAATGGGTTTCATAAACATGACCCACTAATAACATAATCCATATAAAACATTAGTTTCTCATTTCATCATGAGAAAAATGAAACCATGTAAATAATAGATACATTATACTTTAAACAAAAATATACAGAATAATGTCATCTTATATGGAAAATAGTTTTGATAAAACACTTGAAATGAATTCTTGAGGAAAATATCATTTCTTATTCAAAATAATTTTCTCCTCCCAAAATGCCATGAAATTTTAAATGAAAAGGAATTTTTTGGAAATAATTATGAAATCTTATATATGAAGCTTCATGAAAATAAGTCATTTTGAAACTGTAAAAATCTATTCATGCCGAAAAAGTTAAAAAACATTCTTCTCATCCTTTTGCCGGAAAAGTCTAAAATTACCTCGTATGGTAAAAAAAAGAAAGATTACTTCCATACCCTGTGGTAATAAAAGGGTAAAAATGACTTTAAACATATAGGGAAGAATAGTAAACATTTTATTAAAACATTTTGAGAAAACATGGACCGGGATGATAAACATAACCCCAGTAAAAACTTACGAATAAACAATCTCGGATAGGAATGAGATCGGAATAATTATCCCTTACCTTAGGTCCAATTTCATCCATACGTGTTTGATACTCTTGTATAGTGGGTTTACACATATTATCAACGAGTAAAATAACCATAATAATATTTATGATATCATATATAATTCACTTGTGCCTTTATATTACCCTTTATTTTGTCAATTCCATGTTAAAGCATCGTTTTGGGAAAAATCGTTTCATTTATCGTATGTGTTTGGACTTCTTGTTCTTGATATCATTACTTATATCCTGATTTAATTAATTCCAGAATGTAAAATATTATTTATATATAATATATATTCATAATATAATATATATAATAGACCAATAAATGTAATGAAATACACTGTTCATGGAGACGGTAGGCCATACATATGCATGAACGTTGTTTTTTTTACTTATTAAATTTAATGAAAGTAAGTAAATGACATATAAAAAAATATAGTATTATTATTATGTCATATATTTCATGATTATTTATTATATATACAATATAACCATTCTGGAATGGTTAACATGGAGAATGAATCTCATCTCATCATGGAGAAGATAATCTGTACGTACACACGAGCGATGATATCATTCCCATAATTATTGAATGGAATTGGAGTGGATAATATATCATAATCAGTATTATGTTATAATAATCATATATATTTATTATTTCCACCATTATACCAAAACATGTATAATGGTGGTTAAAAAATAGATTACACCACAGCGTGGAGACGGTAAGTCGTATATACGCACGAGTGGTGATTTCATTTTTCATAGGACTGATATAAGTTGAAATAAGGTTGTTTCATATTTATAATAACATATCAGTATATTAGTGATACTTATGTCATTAATTTATAATGAAAAAACTAAATAAGAGGATTTAGAAGAAGAAATAAACTTGAAAGAATCGGCAGAAGGGATTATCTAATCCTCGAGGTGCCTCTTTTAAACTTCCTCTTAGGACACTAGAGTTAGTCTTTTGAGAGCACTCGAACCTATATAATATAACTAGTGATGTTAAGAAGAATAATTGGCAGGGGTTTTCTATGCTTTAAGGCTTAAAATGGGGTGAATAGAAGAGGGAAGGGGTGCACTTTTATAGGAGAGGAGAGGGGCACTTTTGGAACCCTCCAAAATATTATTTTATAATAAAATGAAACCCAACATACAATCCTCCAAAATGACTCAACATCGAATATGAGATGAGATATGGTGGAAATATCATCAAACAATAAAATTTAGACATGTTTGAAATTTATTTTAAACCTTATCAATTAGATTTATCCTTATTTAATCCATTTAATCTTAGTTGTGGTAATAATATTCTAAATTTTAAATTGGTATAAATACTTACATATGTGTTGTAAATTGTCCATAATTGTATAAATTATGAATATTTATACCATATAAATTTCAATTGATAAATTCTAATTTTTTTTTTATTTTTAAACAATTTAATAACGTGTTATTGTTATAAAATACCAATAGTGTCAATTTTGACACTATTGATTTATTTTAATTTAAATAAAATATAAACCAAGGATATATTCAAAGAAAATATTTAATATATTCCTAAAATGTCTTATTCATCTAAAAAATTTGTGTAGCACATTAATTATTCCATATAATATTTATTTTAATATATTTGAAACGATTTATTTGATATTTTTCTTAATAAAATAATTACTAAAACATTTTCGTATAATTATTTAATATACATATTATTTTCATAAAAATGAATAAGAAAACACTATTATGAAGATAAATCTAATATCTTTCATAATAATATTTTTTAGTTGAATTTATCTCTTAAACACCCAACATTTAGAATGATATGATTATTAAATTATGATTGTAAAAACTTTGACATCATTTAAATTTAAATAATATAACTGTCATAATCTGTTTTATAAGGCTCTAAAGGGTCCCAAAGTCGGCCCTTGGATGATTAGGGTATAGATATACTCGACCATTAAGGTTTGTTCATGTTTTTGATTATTTTTTATGGGTATTATTATTTTCATAAAAAAAATATTATTGATTTTTCAATAAATAATTAATTTTCACATCATTAATGTATAAGCTATTAAGGTAATTATTTATTTCTTAAATATTACAAATAAATTACCAAGATGAAGAAAAAATATTATCTTTAAAATGAGTATTTATAATCGAATTTATATTATTTATAACCTTATATTAAACGCACTTTAATTATTAACGTTTGAGTGAGACATATTTCAGTTTCTTTAAATAAAATAAATAAAATTTTTTAATCACATCAAAGTGGGTTAAAAAGATACCATTTAGACCAAATTATATTTCAGTATGCAATATAGTCATCCAATTATATTAATACAAGTGTTAGGGTAATTTTATAATATTATTTGTACCCTTCATTACCTAATTTACCTTCAACTAATGTAAATAAAATTTACCGTAGTTACTATTCATAATGACTTAAAATAAAAATTAGCATATTAACATAATTTGGACCTACTGATTCCTAAAATGGATTATATTTTTCTAAATACAAAACATAGAAGTTGCATTATTTAATTTAAAATTAATCCAGCTGTTGAGAAAACGAGTTTTAAAAGTCAAAACATTGTAAAAGATTGAAATGTTTTTACCAATGAATTCAATGTAAAATTAATGATAATGACATAAATTATATTAAATGGTAAAAATATATTCTATTTATACTTTTAAACCATTCAATAATATAATTTAACCATATAAAAAAACTCGATGAAAAAAGTTTCTTTTAAGTAAAATTTAGCGTGTTTTTACTATTCATCAAAATATGAAAGTTATAATAAAAATATGAAAAATTTATCCAAATAAATTTTTCATATCTTGATTCAAAATAATTAGTTTATTTTGTCAAATTTAACTTATAAAATTGTCAAAAATTGGATTTAAATTTCTGTGCTATAAAAAGACGACAAAACTGCATTTTTTGAAAAATACATACTTTATAGGAAAAAATAGATTTTGTTCTCATACCATTTTCTAGAAAATGTGTAAGATTGATTGTAATGTTATAAAATTCAAAATTCATTTAATAATATTCATAACGGCTAGTTCATAATAATATTATAATATATAATTGTTTTGTGAAACTTGGTATTGCGTAAAACACACGCTATTGAGGAAGGTCTCTCTTGCATGAAACACAAGACAAGAATAGTGTTGTGTAGACTAGAAGATAAAGCGATATTTCATATAGGGCAAGATAATATTTGTGTAGCATAAAACACAATACAAAAATGAAATAAAAAATAATATTTCTCAGAAAATCTTAGGTTGTTACACATAAGACATGTTTTCTTAAAAGCATATGTCGTCTTGTCAGATTTTCCGAATTAGAAGCCCCTATGAACTTTTGTAAACCCCCTATTTTCCCCAATTTCTTTAAAATTGACCCCCATGGCGGCCTTACCAATCATGATAAGGATATAGGACATGAAAAATAAAAATATACATGGATCTAGGATTAAAACTCAAAAAAGGTCAAGATCATGGCGTAAATGCTAATTCTTCTGGTCTAAATCCACTCACGGATGTCATTGCACCTCAATTAGGTCATGGTATATGACATGGATAAATTATAGAATAATATCATCCTCCTCCCCCTTGTGGTCCAACTTTAATACGCATGGTAAGAACTCTCTCACCTCATTCCCTACATAGGAACCCCAAATGTGGGGGAGATGTTTTATTAATTATTGTTAACTAATTAAATAAATTCCCATTTCACCTATCCCAAGTCCCAGAACATGATGTGGTTTTATACCTTGGCTAAAAAAATCCCTCCATTCTGAAATCAATAGTAGATTCATAATCTCAATATTAAGCTCCATTCAAAAGATATCGACAACATAACTCACATACATAATTTAATATGTAATTAATTAAATATTAAATATTTCCCCATAACATGAATGAATAAATATTACACAAAACTATTGTAAATGGGTAATCACCATATTCTAGACCCAACAGAGTGGTAAAAAAATTTATCCAAGATAATATTATAGGTAAAATGGCCATTTCACCCCTCATGATCACCCAAAAACAAAAATTCAAAAACCAAAAAGAACTCAATTATTTATATCCTCCCCAACATAAAAATTATCATCCTCAATAATCCTTAGTTTTATTCAAGCCACACATATTTATCTACCTTTTTCATCAACACATACTCAATTCATTACATTTTACTTTAGGATGAAAATCTAGTTCCACTACATAACAACAAGGATAAAGAACACATCCCATCCAATGGCCAAGCCACCACATGTCTCCATAAAACCCACACTAATATTATACCAGACTACACCTTTCTATTTTGATACATCATGAAAAGCATATTAAAACTCATCATCACACTCAGAGTTCTCACCACCATAGAAATCGACCCACAACTTATGATTCCAATCCACAATGATTCCCACCACTTGTGTTAGCCATTAAAACACATCTACAATGGTCCGCTAACCCACTAGATGTGGTCCTTAATTCCTCCTCGAACCGAACCAAAAAGGTTAACATCACCAAAATTGATCTATTACACAAAATATAAGAGTATCTTTACTATCATCTACAACCAAAAATATTTTCCACTACCAATTCCCCAATAAAATACAAAATTCCGAAATTTACATGTACAACCTGATCCCACTAGAGAAATAAGAAAAACATCTTATATCACCCAAAGCTAACATTTGAGAATTGAATTCTTGTTATTAATAGATATCAAATTAGTCATAGGGACCTCACTCATATAAATATGATGGTTCACCCCCACCATATGGATTCACACACACACCTCCATGAGAGAAACCTACCAATAGACCCCTTATCAATCTAAGGAAACTTAAATATATATCATGGAATATAAATGATTATCACATAGAATTCTGAAGATGATGTCACGATATTGGGGATGATTGTCTTAAATCTACATTAATAGTTATATGTCATCATGGAATACCATAAAAACCTCATACATTACAAAATTGTGCAGTTCTTTCCCATGGGCCATGGGTCACCATGACCATAGGCCTATCATCACTACTATACTGATTATAATCCCACTCACATCTACCTTTCCTACTGATGAACCATAGATTTACACTACCACAACATCTGATCCACAATCTAGGTGATACAACTCATCTCCATCACTCACATATCCATGATTTCACTATAACATTACCATTACATACTCTTGTAAAACTCAACCATGAAACCTAATTTGACTCCAGCAAGACACCTATCATGAAAACTCATCTCAAAATCCAAAACTATTCAAAATAAATCATGTCTTGTCATCATTATCCAACTCAAAGAATGTAAGAAAACTTTCATTGAAATTATTTCATGGTCCAGACTCCTGAATGAACCATCCCCTCTCAAAACCAACCTCAAGGTAGAAAAACTGATACCCAAGTCCACCTTATAAAAAAAATAAAGGAATCCAATGATCATAAAATCAAACCAAACTACACCCTTTGTGCACCATTTTCAAAATTTTAAAAAACATCTATTCGTGCCTCAAGTACCCAAAAGAACAAGTACCTCTGTAGAATCCTCTATTGGGTCACCCTAGAAAGTCAAATGAAACTAACTTGTTAATCTACTGTCACATCAAAAAGGACACTAGGATCTCCCACTCTATCTTACAAATAAATTCTCACTTTAAGTAACTATGTTTGACCACCATGTTCCTAGCCAACTCATATAAGGACACAACTCATAGGATTTCAAACACACACCCATCCCACATCACACAATGTCATCTAGTAAAACACGCATCTATATGGGTTCACATCTAAAAGATAAAACACGTAAAACCAACCAACCATAACTAGGGAACCTATCCTCTATGGAAATCTTCACACTATACTACTCCCTGGAAGACCAGACTACAAATCCATCCTAAAAAACCATCCAAAATCAGTCTAATGGCTACATAGTTATACCACACATTCCAAAAAGGTTCTCTTAATAGACTATGCACAAGGATTTCACTAACATCAACATCATCGAGAGTGACACCATTGATCCATAGGTCCTAACATAATAAGATAATACATAAAATCACACACTAGAAGGCCTCTAATACATAGAACACATATGCCAGACATGATGCATGTGAAACCTCCTACCATTATAGTTTAATAGTCAAAAACAAATTACATACCTATTACTAACTTGCCCAGTTCTTCAAACCAATCATAAAACATCAAATTCAAACAACATGTGTCTCACCGAAGGAAAAATAATTTAAAATATAACATCAAATACATCGAACTTCAATCCAATGCCCTGATATAAAAAAATTTCTACTAAAATAGGTGTTCCCTGAACACTATCTGATATCCATAATAGGATCCGACACATTCTTATATATCTACTATACTGAACCTGTAGAGACCCGAAGCTAGACGTACATGGATATTACATTACTTTTGCGGAATACTTAGTTCATAATAAAAACACACTCACAAGGATCGTAATAGTTTAGTGTGTTTGGAAACTCGGAATATAATCCTCTAATCATGGTGAAAGATCTTCAACATCTCCCATAAAGATCTTCCTTTTTTTTATACCTAAAACCTTTCTTTATATCCTGAGGAAAATAAAACATAAAATGGTGAGCTCAAATGCTCAGTAAGGGTAAACAAAAGAAATATAAATCACATCATATTCATAATAACATAACATTTTGGAAATCTTAACCTGCAAAAGAGAGCATAATTTCATAACATGGGATAAATCATAGTAGTGAAATGAAATCCCAATAATCATAACATAAAACATGAAACTTCGTGGAATACACACATAATCATAGAGAATCATATCTTATTAGTCAAGACTCATTTACAATACTATCTTAGTGGACAAAGTCCCTTTCTGAACCGAGTCACCCTCGTTTCAGTCCTGTTTCACTGAACCGATATAACCTACCATTCCAGCCATGTCTATCTGATGATATATAAAATCATTACCCAATGAATTGGAGGGAGATATAGGTCCCACCCATCTCATAATGATACCATTCTTATGTGTTCCACAAAATCATAAACCATACATCATAGCATAAACCATGTAACAAAAATGGGAATCTTAAACATCGTGACATCATAAAACAATTCATATAAGATAAAGGGATTCATAAAAATATAATTCCATCACAACATAATAAAATCAATGTAATAATAGGTATTGAAACATAACCCTTTATTATATTAGATGGAAAATAATTTTGATAAAACATTTGAACTCCATTCTTCAGGAAAATATCCTTTCTGCTTCCAAAACACGTTTCCTTTCTTAACATGTCATACAATTATAAACTAAAATAATTTGATTAAAAATAAACATGAAAAATTGTAAAGGAAGCTTCTTGGAAATAATGTTTTAAAAATCCATTCATGCCGTATAAGTTAAAAAAAACATTCTTCGTACTTTTGTCGGAAAAGTCAAAAAGTACTTCGTACGAAAAAAGAAAATATATTCCTTTCATATCCTTTACTAAAAACTCACTGAAGGGTAAACATAGATTTAAAAAATTGTAGGTGGATGGAAATAATTTTACATATTGATTAAACATGGATGTGGATGATAAAATACACCCCAGTAAATACTAAAGTATAAACAATCTCGGATAAAAATGAGATTGTGATATTTCCCTAACCTTAGGTCTGATTTGTTTCGTAAGTGTCCGAACCTCCTGTATAATGACTTAAATAATGTAATTGACTTATTAAATAATCATATTCATTGTTATGATATCATATATGGTTCACTTATGACTTTATATTACCAGTTCTTTTGTAAATTCCATGTTAAAGAGCGTTTTGGGTAAAATTGTTTCATTTGTCGTCCGTGTTTTGACTTGTAATTATTCATATGATTACTTAGATCATGATTAATTAATTCCAGAATATAAAACATGATATATATATATATATATTAAGAATATACATATATATAATAAATTAGTAAATGGAAAGAAATACACCGTTCATGGAGACGGTAGGCCGTACGTACGCATGAACGCTGTTTTCGTTTCCTTATTGAGTTGAACGGAATTAAGTAGATGACATACATATATATACACATAAATCCAGTATCATTATTATGTAATATATTTCATGATTACTTATTATATATACTTTATAATCATTCATGAATGGTTAAAGTGGAGAATGATTCTCATCGCGTCGTGGAGACGGTAGTCCGTACGTACGCACGAGCGATGATATCATTCTCATGATCGTGGGACTGTATTGGAGTGTATGTATACTATTTCAGAATCAATATCACATTAAAATAATAATATATAGTTATTATTTACACCATTATACCCATCCAAGTAAGGTGGTGGTGGAAAATAGATTTCACCAAGGCGTGGAGACGGTATTCCGTACGTACGCACGCGCGGTGATTTCGTTTTCCGTAGGATGGATAGATGGTGAAATAGGGTTGTCTAATACATATAATAACATATCAGTATATTAGTGATGCTGATGTTATTACTTCACAATGAAACAACCTAAGAAGAAGAAGTGGAAGAAGAAATAAAGGTGAAAGAATCGGTAACGGAAATTACCTCTTCTTTGAAGCGCCTTTTTGAGACCTCCTCTTAGGGCACTAAAATTGGTCTTTGAGGAAGACCGGAACCTCTAGGATGTTTCTATGGAAGTGGATAAGAGAATTTGGCAGGGGTTGGCCGAGCTTGAAGTCTCAATGTTGTGTGAGGAAGAGAGGGAGGAGGTTCCCTTTTATAAGGGAGGAGAGGGGCACCATTGGAATAACTAAATATTTTATTTTATTATAAAGTCAAGTTCAGTTTTAAATAGCTCCAAATTGATTTACTTCGTGGCTAAGGTGGGGATGGGTCGAAATCCTCTCATAAAATAGAATTTAGACAAGTTTAGGTTCCTATTTTAACCTTATCATTTAGATTTAACATTAAGTTAAATAATTTTACTTTTACCGTGTCTTCTTGTGTTCTTATACTATAAGGTTAATAAACTTACTATATCAAGCCCAAAGAACCCCAAGTTGTTTATTATTAATATATATATCCTTATCTAAGTCATTTGGACAAACCTTAGATTTTTAGGAATAAAATAACAATTAATAATATAATATTTGTTTTAAAAACTATTTTATTTCAATTTTGACACTATTTAGTAATTGATTTTTGTGAAACTCCTAACAGAATTACAACTTCGAAAAAAGTTAATTAAATCTATAATAACATGTCATATTAACCTATAAAATTATTTTAATTCATAAAAAGTCTCAAATTATATTTATTTTGGTATTTATAACATCAATTATGTCAATATTTCATAATAAGATAATTACTGCATCATCGTTGTGTCATAAATAAATTAAATTATTTAATGTCTAAAAATTAAAAATAAAATACAATTATGTAGTAAATATTTTTTATCTTTCTAATGAATATTTATAGACGAATTTATCTTATGTATAACCCCATATTAAAAATTATTTACTTATTACACATTGATTTTAACTATTTTAACCCTTCTTTAAATAAATTAATAATAAATGTCCTAATCCAATCCAAGTGGACCTAAATGGTCATATTTTATTCCTAAGGTTGTTTTTGGTCGAATTACACTTGTCCAATAGAATTATGACATGTGTTATGGTAATAATAATATCATTTTTACCCTTAATTACCCTATTTACTTTTAACCGTGGTAAAAAAAGTAAAAACTTACTATTCACCAAAAAAATTATTTTCATCTTATTGAAGAACATTTTACTTACTGACATCAACCGTGTCTCTCGGATTTTCTAAATTCCACTCACAGAAGCGGTAAAATTAAGTTTTATGAAAAATTCAGTTTTTTAACTACCACTTAGTGGTTTCACTATTCATCAAAAAATGAAAGTTTCCAGAAAAATACCAAAAATTAGATCTAAGATATATTTGATATTATTAATTCAAAAATGATGTCTATTTTATCAAATTCAAAACATATCAGTTGCATTAATTAATTTAAAAATTAATTCCCGTCGTTAAAACAAATAGCGTGTTCTTAAGAGATAATAACTATCAAAAGATTGACATTATTTTATGACTGGTTTAAATGTGAAATTACATCCAATGACCAAAATTGTATTAAATTGTAAAAATATATTCTAAATATACTTTAAAACCACTCAAATCAATAATTTATCTCTATTAACTATTTCGATTATAAAAGTTGTTTTTAATTATAATTTAGTAATTCTCACTATTCATCAGAATATGAAAGTTATCCAAAAAGTACCAAAATTTCACCTTAGGATAAATTTGATACTCCGAATCCAAAAATGAAGTCCATTTTGAGAGCTAAAATTTCTAAAATTTTAAAAGGTGGTTATTACTATTCATAACGGCTAGTTTTAATAATATTTTAATAGAATATCATTATTAAGTGAAACTCGGTATTGCGTACTACAAATGCTATCGAGGAAGGTCACTATTGCGTGTAATGCAAGGCAAATCAAGGATGCGTGTTGAGTAGGCTCCTTTTGGTGTAGCGTACAACACAAGACATTAATGAAATTAAAAAGAATATTTTTCATAAAATCTCGGGGTGTTACATTCTACCCCCCTTAAAATGAATTTTGCCCTTGAACTTTTTCGGGGTTATAAATGGTTTACTATTCAAAAGTTTCTTTAATAGAAACCCACAACTTAAAAAGGAATACCAAAAAAAATCTTTAAAAACAAAAGTATGAAACGTAACGGTTACCCAAATAAACTAATCACTGGGTTTCCACATAGGTGAAAATATGGATATGGAAGAGAAATATAACCATCATGTTCTGATGGAGAGTGGTAGAGAACATGGCTATGGAAAAGCCAGCAATCACAAATCCATAAATTTGTGACGATCTAAGGTACCATCTGATTCATTAGATATAAGAGCTCTAAGACAACATTTTTGGTTTTTAAGATCATTTCCCTAAAGTTGATGAAATTAGAAGAAATACTTTCGTGATTTTGGTATAGTCTCACCGTTTGTCGTTCTTTGAACAATTTCCACTTAATCTCTTAAAGAAATGAAGTTGAATTTGTCATTCATGATGTGTTAGCAGATCATGTGATAGAATGATGGTTCATTCCATCTATCTCAAACAAAAGGTTAGAAAAGTTATCAAAAAATACATAAGTCCATCTATAGTGAGATTAATCATATATAGTTCCTAAAATGGACTTATACTTCATATATCATAATGCATAATATAATAAAACTAGTTTCTACTAAACAGGGACTTCCTGTAGGCCAGTGGTAGGTGATAAAGGCCAGTCACACTTTGGTTGTGGGTTCGATTCACACAGCCTTGTCCAACGCAATGGGCTATCACCCGTCCTGCAGGTTGTCCTTTTTCTAAAACTACATTACTATAACATCACATAAATAATATCAAAAAAATTCTATCCTTAAAAAATACTAACTTATGGTTAACATAATCCATTCCAATGTTTAGGCTTATCTAAAATACTTCGGTCCAAGCTCATAGTATAAAGAAAACGATAACTTAAAATGTCGTCAACCAAGCATGTGAATACCATCATTTATCCCCCATATATCTTGTTGGTCACATTCCAATCATGTGAATACCTTAATGATGTATTCTCCTGAAAAATGAATACCCATTAAACCTTAGTGAAAACATGAATGCTATCAAAAGTTAACTCTTCCACATACCAAAATCTAAAAAATCTATATACTCAAACCATGATATAATCTTCTCCTTATATCAGTCATGAGCTCATGAATACTATCAAACATTTAATTTTCTCCTTATCCCTTCATTATGCGCATATCATCTACATTACAAATATATCTGAATAACCTTTCATGGATACTAGTAACATTAATCATACACTTTCAAAACTCAAGGAAAGGCAACAGTGTAACAATCCATAGATGTCTCTTTATTCCATAGTACCATGAGATTACTTATACAACATTACACATGATAAACATTAATCATTCCACTACATTCTTAAACCATTGACCGAGCTTTAACAATTATTTCATCTCACATATCATTTGTAGTCTCTTCATCATCATCCACAAAAATACTACCCATATGACAATACCGATTCTCTTCATGAGACTTTCCCTTAGGGCATTGGTTTGCATAATTCCCGTACATTCCACATTTAAAACATTTAACCATTGTTGATGTTGTAGCAATACCATTATCCTCATCCCTGGTGTTAATTGAACCTTTTCCTTTGTACTTACTGGCTTTGTGTCCTTCTTTTCCACACCCAAATCATCTTCTAGTTCCTTTGAAACATTCTCCTTGACGCCTCTTCCCACATGATTTACATAGCTGAAATTGAACTTTCTTTCCTCTATGATCATCATGAAACTCCATCTTTCTCTTATTAGCCGACTCAGGAAACTTACCAAATTTTACTTTATTGATCATATTATGAGATTTCTGATTCGGCATAATAATGATGTTTGGACTTCCAAATCCTATTTTATTTGGTTTCTCATGAAGAATATCATTCCATTGTCCATCATATCCTCCATTATCGTGAATCATCTTGTTTCCAGCCATTTTCTAAAACCCAAAAAGAATAGTGCGAGAGGCAAAAAACATTCTAGGGAAAACAACATAATAAAGGGGGAGTACCTTCAATATCTAACATCTTAGGTTTAATTCTATGATCGTTAGCGTAATTATAGTACTATAACCTATACGTATACTTAACCTTAGGGACATCCCTAGACATACCTTAGAAATATCTCTAGGGATCTCACTAACGTTTTCGCATCCTAGTTTCCAAAGGTTGACTAAACCTTTCATCTGATACCAACTGTAGAGACCCGAAGCTATACGTACATGGACATTACATTACTTTTGCGGAATACTTAGTTCATAACAAAAACACACACACAAGGATCGTAATAGTTTAGTGTCTTTGGAAACTCAGAATATAATCTTCTAATCATGGTGAAAGATCTTCAACATCTCCCATAAAGATCTCCCTTTTTTTAATACCTAAAACCTTTCATTATATCCTGAGGAAAATAAAACATAAAAGGGTGAGCTCAAATTCTCAGTAAGGGTAAACAAAAGAAATATCAATCACATCATATTCATAAGAACATAACATTTTGGAAATCATAACCTGCAAAAGAGAGCATAACTTCATAACATGGGATAAATCATAGTAGTGAAATGAAATCCCAATAATCATAACATAAAACATGAAACTTTGTGGCATACACACATAATCATAAAGAATCATATCTTGTTAGTCAAGACTCATTGCCAAGACTATGTTAGTGGACAAAGTCCCTTTCTGAACTGAGTCACCCTCGTTTCAGTCTTGTTTCACTGAACCGATATAACCTACCATTCCAGCCATGTCTATCTCATGAGATATAAAATCTTTACCCAATGCATTGGAGGGAGATATAGGTCCCACCCATCTCATAATGATACCATTCTTATGTGTGCCACAAAATCATAAACCATACATCATAGTATAACCCATGTAACAAAAATGGGAATCTTAAACATCGTGACATCATAAAACAATTCATATAAGATAAAGGGATTCATAAAATATAATTCCATCACAAAATAATCAAATCAATATAATAATAGGGATAGAAACAGAACCCTTTATTATCTTATATGGAAAATAATTTTGATAAAACATTTGAACTCCATTCTTGAGGAAAATATCCTTTCTGCTTCAAAAACACTTTTATTTTCTTAACATGTCGTACAATTCTAAACTAAAAGAAGTTGATTAAAAATAAACATGAAAACTTTTAAAGGAAGCTTCTTGGAAATAATTTTTTAAAAATCCATTCATGCCGTATAAGTTAAAAAAAACATTCTTCGTACTTTTTTCGGAAAAGTCAAAAAGTACCTCGTACGAAAAACGACAAAAGATTCCTTTCATATCCTTTACTAAAAACTCACTGAAGGGTAAACTTAGATTTAAACAATTTTAGGTGTATGGAAATAATATTACATATTTAGGAAACATGGATGTAGATGATAAAATACACCCCAGTAAATACTAAAGTATAAACAATCTCGGATAAAAATGAGATTGTGATATTTCCCTTACCTTAGATCCGATTTGCTTCGTAAGTGTCAGAACCTCCTGTATAATGATTTAAATAATGTCATTGACTTATTACAGAATCATATTCATTGTTATGATATCATATATGGTTCACTTATGACTTTATATTACACGTTCTTTTGTAAATTCCATGTTAAAGAGCGTTTTGGGTAAAATTGTTTCATTTGTCGTCCGTGTTTTGACTTGTAATTATTCATATTATTACTTAGATCATGATTACATAATTCCAGAATATAAAACATGATATATATATATATATATATTCAGAATATACATATATATAATAAATCAGTAAATGGAATGAAATACACCGTTCATGGAGATGGTAGGCCGTACGTACGCATGAACGCTGTTTTCGTTTCCTTATTGAGTTGAACGGAATTAAGTAGATGACAGACATATATATACAAATAAATCCAGTATCATTATTATGTCACATATTTCATGATTACTTATTATATATACTTTATAATCATTCATGAATGGTTAAAGTGGAGAATGAATCTCATCGCGTCGTGGAGACGGTAGTCTGTACGTACGTACGAGCGATGATATCATTCTCATGATTGTGGGATTACATTGAAGTGTATGTATACTATTTCAGAATCAATATCACATTAAAATAATAATATATAGTTATTATTTACACCATTATACCCATCCAAGTATGGCGGTGGTGGACAATAGATTTCACCACGGCGTGGAGACGGTATTCCGTACGTACGCACGCGCGGTGATTTCATTTTCCGTAGGATGGATAGATGGTGAAATAGGGTTGTTTCATACTTATAATAACATATCATTATATTAGTGATACTTATGTTATTACTTCATAATGAAACAACCTAATAAGAAGAAGTGGAAGAAGAAATAAAGTTGAAAGAATCGGTAACGGAAATTACCTCTTCTTTGAAGCCCCTCTTTGAGACCTCCTCTTAGGCCACTTAAATTAATCTTTGAGGAAGACCAGAGCCTCTAGGATGTTTCTAGGGAAGTGGAGAAGAGAATTTTTCAGGGGTTGTCCGAGCTTGAAGGCTCAAAGTTGTGTGATGAAGAGAGGTAGGAGGTGCCCTTTTATAAGGGAGGAGAGGGGCACCTTTGGAATAACTAAAAATATTATTTTATTATAATGTCAAGTTCGGTTTTAAATAGCTCCAAATTGATCTATTTCTAGGATAAGGTGGGTATGGGTAGAAATAATCTCATCCAATATAATTTAGACAAGTTTAGGTTCCTATTTTAACCTTATCATTTAGATTTTACATTAAGTTAAATAATTTTACTTTTACCGTGTCTTCTTGTGTTCTTATACTATACGGTTAATAAAATTACTATATCAAGACAAAGGAACCCCATGTTTTTTATTATTAATATATATAACCTTATATAAGTAATTTGACCGTACCTTAGATTTTTAGGAATAAAATAACAATTAATAATATAATATTTGTTTTAAAAACTATTTTATGTCAATTTTGACACTATTTAGTAATTGATTTTTGTGAAAATCCTACCAGAATGATACGTTCTAAAAAAGATAATTAAATCCATAATAACATGTCATATTAACCTATAAAATTAGTGTAATTTATAAAAAGTCTCAAATTATATTTATTTTGGTATTTATAACATCAATTATGTCAATATTTCAAAATAAGATAATTACTGCATCATCTTTGTGTCATAAATAAATTAAATTATTTAATGTCTAAAAATTACAAATAAAATACCATTACGTAGGAAATCATTTTATCTTTCTAATTAATATTTATAGTCGAATTTATCTTATGTATAACCCCATATTAAAAATGAGTTACTTATTAAACATTGATTTTAACTATTTTAACACTTCTTTAAATAAATTAATAATAAATGTCCTAATCTAATCCAAGTGGACCTAAATGTTCATATTTTATTCCTAAGGTTGTTTTTGGTCGAATTAAACTTGTCCAATAGAATTAGGACATGTGTTAGGGTAATAATACTATCATTTTTACCATTAATTACCCTATTTACTTTTAACCGTGGTAAAAAAAGTAAAAAGTTACTATTCACCAAAAAAATTATTTTCATCTTATTGAACCACATTTTACTTACTGACATCAACCGCGTCTCTCGGATTTTCTAAATTTGACTCACAAAAGCGTTAAAATTATGTTTTATGAAAAATTCAGTTTTTTATCTACCACTTAGTCGTTTCACTATTCATCAAAAAATGAAAGTTTCACAAAAAATACCAAAAATTAGATCTAAGATATATTTGATATTATGAATTCAAAAATGATTTCTATTTTATCAAATTCAAAACATATCAGTTGCATTAATTAATTTAAAAATTAATTTCCGTCGTCAAAACGAATAGCGTGTTCTTAAGAGATAATAACTATCAAAAGATTGACACTTGTTTATGACTGGTTTAAATGTGAAATTATATCCAATGACCAACATTATATTAAATTGTAAAAATATATTCTAAATATTCTTTAGAACCACTCAAATTAATAATTTATCACTATTAATTATTTCGATTAAAAAATTTGTTTGTAATTATAATTTAGTAATTCTCATTATTCATCAGAATATGAAAGTTATCCGAAAAGTACCAAAATTTCACCTTAGGCTAAATTCGATACTCCGAATCCAAAAATGAAGTCCATTTTGAGAGCTAAAATTTCTAAAACTTTAAAAGGTGGTTATTACTATTCATAACGGCTAGTTTTAATAATATTTTAATAGCATATCGTTGTTTATTGAAACTCGGTATTGCGTACTACACACGCTATCACGGAAGGTCGCGATTGCGTGCAATGCAAGTCAAGTCAAGGATGCATGTTGAACAAGATCCTTTTGGTGTAGCGTACAACACAAGACATTAATGAAATTAAAAAGAATATTTTTCAGAAAATCTCGGGGTGTTACAGAACCCAAAATAGTGAAATTATAGGAAATTAAACTCCTCCAATACCACTTTGAATGTTCCCGACTAGGGAGAAAATAAAATCATTGCCCAATATTGGTTCTCCACAAGTCATCAAGCATGTATCATCATATGCCATATTCTGTCGACTAAAAGCAATGGTCTAAGGTGGAATAATGAGGAGACTATATTCCCCTATCAACGTAGACAACCAGAAGTAACAACCAAACATCATACACATAAGAGTATGAAGAAATGATTAATAAATTTAAATATAAACATTATGTAATAAAATTAAATATAATAAAGTCTCAAAAAATCATTCTATATATAAAAGATCGATCTCCCCCAAGGTGAATCACATATAAAAAATAAATAACTAAAAAAATTACATCAGGATCTACTACGAATCCAAATCCATGAAATATAACCAGTATCTTGTACCCTTTTAAGATGATATATCCCAATCATTAGAACCAAATGATAAACCCACTGAAAAAAATCATTGGGCCCCTCCCTATCCATCATGTATCAGTGATCAACATGAATTCATATATAAGGTCTGAATGTACACCATGGTTCACATGCATGGGGTGAGAAATAAATCTCTGTAGGCCACCCACAATGGTGGACCTATAAATAGCTTCCATAAGTGAATTCTCATGAAATATTCTAAGACATTTAAAAACATTAATGAAAAATTAATGAAAATAAAACCCCCATCAATCCTTAGGTTCAAGACCACAATAACCATTCCTTCTTTGGTCAATGTCGAAGTGCCTTGGAGCACATCTCAAGACCTTAACCACACCTCATTGTATTCCTAATTCTTATGACGTGCAGCGGCGATCTAAGGTGGAAAAGAGAGGTTTATATACCCCCATTACAGAGTTGAAAACCAAAAGTAACAACCAAAAATCATACACATTACAGTATGAAGATATGAGAAATAAACTAAAATAGAAGTATGTAGTAATAAAATAAAATTACATAAAATCCCGAATAAACATTCCGTACATTCAACATTGATCTCCCACTAGGTCATTCACATATAAAAAATAAATAACTGAAAATAAATATGTAAGGCCTTAATTCCAACCCCTATCCATGTCACATACCTAGTTTTCAGTAACCTTTTGAGATGATCCAGACCAATCATCAGACCCACGCAAGAAACCCACTCAAACATAAAACCCTAGGTATTTACCATATCCATCATCAATCCATGCTCAAATTAAAAATAATTCATAGGGTATAAAGATACATTAAGGTGCACATGTAGGGGTTTAGAAAAAAATCTCAATATGTTTCCCTCGAAGGTGAACCTAAGAATTTCTTCCATAAGTGAATTCTTATGAAATATGATTAGCCTAACCAAAAAATAACTAAAAAATAACCGAAGATAAAAACACCATCAATCCATGGGTTCAAGACATAAATCAACAATACCTACTTTGGAAAATGCTAGATTGTCTCTAAGAATTTATTAGTGATCGTACATCCCAAATAATCAACTAGATATATATAGATGGAAGACACAAACAAACATAATCATTCTAGAGACCCATCCAACAATAGTGCGTTCATCCTAGAAGCTAATCAAAGTCAATCCCAAAACATGTAATCATGTACCCAAATGTTACCTTAT
This sequence comes from Viscum album, assembly GCA_963277665.1. Taxonomy (NCBI): domain Eukaryota; kingdom Viridiplantae; phylum Streptophyta; class Magnoliopsida; order Santalales; family Viscaceae; genus Viscum; species Viscum album. The sequence continues at coordinate 1,788,754,862 of OY728119.1, read as the reverse complement.
ACATGGTACCTAAACACATATGTTCTCGTTACAATACGAAATCTCTACCAATCCCAGACCCTTTGTCTTGCATTTATCCTGTATACCATAAGCAAGAATGACTAGAGCATCAGTGCAATACCTATACCATATATGAATTCAAACATTCCCAGAGCATCATTAAAGTGCCTAAAAAGTGGATCAAAATCATTAACTAGAGAATCAGTCCACCATCCATTCAAAATGATATACCATAAATTCCACGAGGATCCATTGGTAATATAAACAATATATTATGCAATTTATAACTATAACCTCAGTTTGAAACCCAATCCATATATTTTATTATCCAATCCTGGAGCCTTAGTATAGAATCTTACCACATACATGTGGTGTCACATCCACTATAACAAAAAAATATCAAAAAACATGGCGTGATCCTTGTTCCAACACTCATACCGTGAACAAAATATCAATACCAATATAAAGAGTTTTATCCAATATTCTAAATTTCGGATATCTATAAACATACCTGTGGATCATCTATTTAGCTCCCTCATCCATAAAATCGATTAATAGTAAAGCATGATCCAAAATATGGAAAATCTAACCATGTCACAATAGCTTTATAGGCATAAACCAATTCTCAAAACTCATAACCAAGAAAAAATAGAACTAGTGCTGGTCGAACACCCATTCCCATCAAAATACCAAAAAAATACCATCAAATGGCACAAAGGTAACAAAAGTGTATTTAATCCTTTGAGGGGTTACTATATCTCATTCAATGACTAAACCCAAGCATGGTACAAAAAAACTACTTAGGTTAACCTTAGTGTCCTCCAACTGATCCTTGATCTATAATTCTCCATCTAGTCATCCAAAAGCAAGACCATTCCATGTGGGAATTCTCAACAGTTGAGCACAAGAAAAAATAATCACTTAATTAGAAACCACCCCACTTGGGGAATCCTAAAAATTCCATTTGAATTAACTCAATACCACCTCCTAGTATCCAACCAAGGAACCTCAACATGTCACCATGGACTGATCAAGCCAGATTGATCCACTTGCTCACAACCCTGACCCAAACCTCATAGTTCACAACTGAACCCTCTATAGGATTCTGAATCCAAACCTCAATGAAATACTTATAATGAACTTTCTTGGACAAAAAAACCACTCCAAAGAATTCTATATGTCGAAATAATTCAAAAAATGCAATCTATGTGAAACAATGATTAGAATATAATAATCACCTGTCCAATTCTGACTCTTGGACCAAAAAAACCCAAAACCCTCAAAAGGGTAATAGAAAGGGAAGTACATGACATATATGATCAAGTACATGGAATGTATGCACATATCCCCACAACAGAATTTACTCCAGTAGTACTTGGTCTATAAAACACATGTATATAGTATGTTTGTCAGGTATATAGGGTGTTCTCTATACGAGGCACCTACCCATATACCTGACATGGAATGGCCCTGCGTCTATGGCTGGTTGTGTATTCATACATGGAGTATAACCCACATAATGTCTATATGTGTATAATATATGTCCATGTACCACCTATATGGGTCATATATCCATGTACATGGCTACAAGATAATTGAAACTACATAGAGTTTCCTCTGCACTAAATTCTACATAGTTGTCTTATTATCTTCTTCCTCAAATTGGACGACACATAACATATGATATTAAACCACTCACCATGTTGTCATGTTTTCCAAACTAAAAACCATTTAGAACCTCTTAAAACCCATGTTTCCCCAAATTTCATATAGAAATACCCCTGCGGTTTCCTTTGAAATCATAATAAGGCTCTAAAAAAATATAACATCTAATTTGTAGGGATCAAAGAATAACCCTAAAAAACCATCCTACCTCAAGGTATAAACATCATATCTTCAGGTCTAAATCAAATCCCATAATCCATTGCACATTGTTTTGATCCCTATCGATTCCAGGTATGAAGTTAAGAGACATCTCCATCTCCGATACCTCTTGGTCTAACCGTCGTGTGAAAGGGAGCCATTCCCCCTCCTTCTACTTATAGGATCACCAAATGAGAGGAATCTTTTATTAAATTTAATCAGTTAATTAGTTAATTTATTAAATTCCATTTAACACATGTCCAATGTCCCGGAACTCAAAGCAAGTCTATAAATTTCCTTTCCAAGGCCCCCTATTTCAAACTCAACCATAGATTTAGAATCTCAATCATACTCTTTGTTCAAAATATATTGACACCTGAACTCACATGAATTATATAATATTTAATTAATTAAATATTAAACATTTTACAAAAACTCAAACGGTTCATAATTTCACCAAAATATTATCATAGGGTAAAAAAATATTTCGAAACCAACAATATGGTTATAAAAATTATACAATATCATATTGAGGGAAAAAATAACCATTTTCACCTTTTTGAACACCCAACAAATAAAATTGAAAATTCTTCTCAGTATTCAAATCCTGGGAAAAGATGTGTCTCTAAATAGAGGCCCAAAATATGATAAGTATTTGATAAACATAAATGAGATAATATTTTACACAGTGGATAGTCAAAACGTTTCTAGGTAAAATTGGATGATTTTAAGCTTCCGGGACCTACTCAGAGGTTGTGGAGCATGATGAATCAAGTTGCGAGGCATAAGGTTGTGACCTTGGAGACATTTATGAACATATTCTTCACGAAATGTTTTTTTGAACACACTAAATTTAAAAAAAACACATTATTTCAAAGATATTCAATATAAAATCATTTCATTATTTTCATATTCTTCTTATTTAATAGAGTTGATTTTTTTCTCTTTTTTGGTTAGGTATGAGGTTCAACAAGAATAAGAAGTCAAAAGGCATTCTATAGGGTGGAGATATACATCTAGAGTAGTGTGTGGGATCTTATGCTCCATATGTGGGAGGATGTACTAACATGTGTTAAAAAATGTGGGTGAAAATGGAATTATAGTATCTTTTTCCTGAAAACTATTAAGGTGTTTTATTGATGTGGTATAATGATTCATCTTTAGTAATTTTGTTTTACGAAATCATGGATAGCCTCAAGGTTGTCCGATCGTGTTATGGGTAGGGAAACTCAGCAGTATATGAAACCTTCACAAAATTCAATGACCAGGGAATGTTTTATAACTGGTAAAAGAATGTTTTTTTCATTGTAGAAGGTTCAAACTATTTGTGGAGAGGGAACTTCCACTATTCAGGGAAAATCCTTAATTTTATATACTCCTTTTTTCATTATTTGATACAGGACATTCCCATTAATTTATATTTTCTCATGTTGTGGATGGTATAGACTCACTTGTTAGGTTTGTCCCCAATTTGTTTTCTCTTAACACACCATTGGGAAGGAAGGTAGATAATCTTAAAATATGTTCCTAGTTCATATTATATTTTATATATATGGAAATCTTTGAGATTTTATTGTTTTTCAGATAACTAGATTAGATGTGATATTCACTATGGATTGGTTAAATATTTATCGAACTCACATCCATGTTACTCCTAAGAAAGAAAAGTATTTCCTTATTAGAAAAAGGAATTTATAAGCATATCGAGTGGTATAAAAAATTGTACATGTTAGATCCATTGAAAAATAGGCGGTGAGTATGATTCTTATGTTAGATCAAGACACTATTTCAACAACTATTCCTCATGTAGTATATCTTTATCCTAATGATTTTATTGGTGAATTCACATGTCTTTTTCTCAATATGGGGATTTAATTTTTGATTGATATTATGCTATGTGTGAAACCTATATCAATTATTATTTTCCATATCGAATTATCCTATTTGAATGAACTAATGGTATAACTTTAGAATTTAGAGGTGAAAGGCTATATTTGTTCCAGAACCCATCATTGGGGTGCTCTATTTTTGTTCTTTAAGAGGAATAATTGTATCCTTCAGTTGTTTGTGGATTTTATGATGCTAAATTTAACCACAGTGAAGTGTAGGAATATATTTCCAAGTGTTATGGAATTTTTTAATTGGTTTAGGGGAGCTCTATGGTTCTCTAATATTGAAATTTATTTTGATTATCACAAGCTTTATGTTAGATAAGTGCGCATACCGAAGATAGTTATTAAGAGAAGATATAGTTTGAATGAGTATCTAGTGATTCCCTCTAGGTTGAATTATCTTATAGTAGTATTTTTTGATTACATGAATAGGTATTTCCCTCGTACCTATAATCCTTCATCATTTTATATTTCAATAAATTTATTATTTATTCACCAACCATAATGACACATTCTAGACACCCTAAGATCATATTGAGTACACTTCATCTAGATTAGCTGTATTCTATACTTTTTTAAATTTACTTTTGAATCGAAGAGGTATGTTTCTTGGGACATGTGATTTTTGATATGGGAATATATGTTTATCTAGTGAAGGTAGATGTATTTATTTCTTAGGCAAGGCCTTGGAACATATTCAATATTTGGAGTTTACTTTGTTGTATGGGATACTATGGTTGATTCATTTCAGTAAAATCCCACATAGATGTGCCTATTAAGAGGTTTAGCATTTGGGGTACAATTTTTAATAGAGGTACCAATGTTAGGTTTTATACCTAGATCATTTGAAAAGATTTATATTTTCTATGATTATAATTTTTCTTGAACCTAGGATTGGTTATTTATTTTACATTAATACTTTAAGTATTGGTATTAGAGATATTTTAGTGTCGAATGATCATGTAGTTTATTATGGGTCTGTTTATCTATGAACCCAAAATAGAAACTACCATAATCTTTATATAGAGTTATATTCAGTGGTTTATGCCATGAACATTTTGAAATTATACATTTTTTGGTGGGAGATTTGTTTCCTATACTAACTATAAGAGATTATGGTATATATTATCATAGAGATACTTGAAACATAAAAAGATATATTGGGTTGAGTACCTACATACATTTTAATTTCAGATTGATTATTCTATTGGGAAGGGAAATCTTTTTGTAGATTCTCCTAGCGTGATGAGGATGGATCATAGACAGTGATCGGTAGACAAAGAGTGGAAGATGATGAACTTGTTAATAAAATGGTTGATGGGTGCATATAAGGATCAACAAATAATGAATTGTTCTAGCTTAGTCATAATTTATACCTTGGTTTAATTAAAGAAATCTATCCAAGAGTCTCATCATTAATGTTTAGTGATGTTGGAGAAGTTGGATGGGAATTTCCCAATTATTATATGGTATTTGGATGTGAATGATGAGATATACATTCACGATAGGCTAGTAGTCCCTAATTCTATAAGAAAAGATTGAAAGAGATAATATTATGTGTATTAATGAGTATTTAACCATGGATAAATTAAAATTAATTGTGATATTAAGATATTTATCTAGTGGAGAGGTTTAAAGAGACACATTTTGGATTTTTATCTAATTATCGTGACTGTAATAGGACTATGGTTAAGAATCAACAATAAGAATGATTTCTTCTACATATTATAGTGATATAATGGAAGTGGGATGAAGTGACAATGGAATTTTTATGGGGTTACCTAGGAACCTTATATATCAAGATAATAAATGGGTTTTGGTTGATCAGATGATGAATATTTTTAATTTCTTTTTGATTTCAGATATATGTTCAGTAGAGAAATTATGAAATCTATACATGAAACAGATATTGTGACTTAATAGAGTTCCCATGATCATATCATCTAACTAAGATTCTCATTTTATACATTTATTTTTAAAATTATTGAAATAGTAAATGTGGAAAATATTGAGGATGTGTATGTCATATCATCTAAAGACTAATGGAGAGTCAGAAAGTATGATTGTGATTTTAGATGATATAATGATGGCATGTATTCTGGATATTTTGTGGTTTATGGGATGATCATATGATAATTTTAGAGTTTATTTATAATAATATATTTTAGTATTTTAATCAAATAGTTCTTTTTTATGATTTATATTGTTGGAATTTTCATTCACCATTTCGTTTTCATGAGGCATGTGAGTCAATTGTATTTTCTCTGAGCTTTGTGAAAGAGACCTCAGAGAAGGTGAAATTGATTTTGAAACTATTCATTGTAACATATATTATGAAAAATCCATATTCTTACTAGAGTTGATGACCCTTGGAGTTAATTGTGGGTGATAAATTTTTCTTTTGAGTGTCACATCCGTTAGGATATCGACGATTGTGTAATTAGACAAAAATGTCACCATCACTTGTTGGACTGTCTGAGATCACCAAACAAATCAGGAAGATGAAATAAATATTATATAATCCCCCATTATAATAAGGAATACATAATCATTTACTTGTTTATTAGCCTCATAAGTATGATTCTCATCCTATAAATGTGATTGATAATGAGGTTGTTGAGTTGGATCCTGATGCATCATTCATGGAACATCCAATTCAGATCATCAACCAGAGTGAGAAAGTGTTATGAAAGAAAATAATTACCCCTTTCTGGGTTTTTTAGGACATGTTTATCAAATAGTACAATTTTGAGTGATAATCATATGTTATTTCTCAATGGGTAGAGTTACATTAGAGAGACCTCTAGAGACTTTCTATAGGACAATAAGTTATTAGTGGTAAAGATTTGTATTGACATAAAATTTCAGGGTATGTTGTGATTTCTATTTAATGTATTTTTAAATTATATTGTTCATATTTTTATGTGTGTTAATGGAATACAAGTATTGGGGTTCATAAGCTTAATGATGTGTGGGAACTTACTTGCAGCTTTCGAGCTTTTGGGGTGCCACCAACAAGGAGGCGGAGGTTGAAGAAGTATATGAATCATCTAGGATCTATCATCTAGTTAGTTGTATACGTTTTATCCCAAGTCTTTACCTGGACCCATATGCCATATAGGGTCCATCCACTGGATATCCATTAAGTCCAACATCTATTTGATCAGCTATGTGTTGATTTTGAAATCTTGATGACCCAATCTTTTCACCCGGTTTCCCATATTTTATATCTACCTTATATATCTCGACCCAAATACATCCATAATGAATAGAGAGGATAATCTTAGGATTATTTGGATCCATTCCCCATATATCTTAAATAATATAAGGTCTTATTGATATGGTGGATTTCATATGGTATGAATAAGATAATATTGCATAAAACGTCACTTTTATTTGGATAAATCATTGATTTTGGTAGCTATGAAAATATCTAGGGATTGTAATATGTTGTAACAAATAATTGATGGATCATTGAAGGATCATATACTCGATCAAATGATGATATACTTCTCTCTTGAGACCCAATAGGGATTAATTGAAGGTAACATTTCCCATTGTTTAGGATTAATTTGGATATGTCCCTAATCATATTTTTATTCTCAGATCTTGATTCTAGAATCCATATGTGACGAATTTGGGATCATTATAGGGATAATTAATATGTGTTCTTAATTCTGGTTGAAATTATTGGCATAATGTATTGATACTCCGGAGGTATAATTTTTTTACAATTTAGGACCTTTGTATAATATAGTATTGTATGTTATTAATGTGGGTGTGTGTGGATTCTTAAACCCTTTGTTAAGATATTTATCATGTTAGTTATTTTGAGGCTAGTGATACCCTTACATAAAATGTTTTTCATGTTGGTCCATGTGTATTCCATGTGAATCTTTATTTATTTGATGATCATTTCCCGTGTTATGTTAGGATTTTTTTAAGGATGTGTCTATAACTTTTGAAAAAATATACTTAAGATATCAAGATGACCATGTTTCACTAAAATGTATTATTTACTCCATTTAAGGGGATCATAGGAGATTTTATTGACTACATATCGCTATGGGTGGATTTTTGGTTAGTGTAAGAACATAACACATTCAACCAATGTGGGAATGACCCAAAAACATTAGAAGAGGTCAATGATTTTGAATGTTTAACAATTCATATCAATGGGAGATATCCTTTCACATTAGTATCGTTCCAATGATTTGGTTTTGTCAAGTGTGTCTTCCATGTTGTTAAAGAGGAATAAACCCGAGGTAGTGATTGATTTGATGGGATAGATGACTACTTAATGGTTGATCATGTAATTCCCATAAATGTGTGTGTGGATTTGTTCATTAATAGTGGAACATGGATAAGTGATAGTTGGATGAATATTTTAATCTTTCATGTTGACCATATAACATAATATATGTAATTTAATGAATGATTTTGGCCTTCCTTCTGGCTTGGTGCTGATGTAGGTAGAATTAGGGTACATTTAAGCTCGATTAGAGTATGATGGATTAGAAATTCATTTTTTATTTATGAATATACTTATTATGTAGGCATGAAATTGTATATATCAATGTGCTCATGTTAAGGATGCAATAGTGTCATCCAATTGCGTTTATACTTATAACTTTAATAGGCATCATGGTGCACATGAATACTTTGTAGTTTGGGATCTAGTGAATGGAATGGGCTCTATGTTGGGTAGATGAGAAGGCATATCTTAGGTGATGAAGGTGATGTTTGGAAGGAGTCAAGATTATTATTATAGATTTTCATTTCATTTTTATTTATTTCATACACTAGATTGATCTACAATATTGATGTTATCTTACTTTATCTTTTATCTCCTATATGAATTTTGATTTGCATAAATATTATTTTCATCTTCTGGTTATATTATTGGGTTCCATTTATATATATTTATAAGTATGGATATTGACACTAAGGGAATAGTATCAACACAACAACATTTAGGACTTCACTGCGAGTCTGTATCCTCTTGCATGAGGGGGGGGGGGGGGGGGGGTGAATGAGGTCATGTGGAACATTGTCTCGAACTAGAAGATTTAGTTCAGGGTGTTACCAAAATCAAATGTTGATTATCCATTATAGAAATAATGACCATAAACACTCTATGAAAATTAATTCCATTATATGGATCTTAATAACTAGAAGTGATGTGTATTTCCCTAAATGAGTTGAGGAAAAAGTTTCGTTTCCTAGTCATTCCTAATATTATATGGTAGAAATCACATTAGACAATATATCTTGATCCACGTAGATACCCTTAGATAATATAATTAGTGAGTAATAATTAAAATTGTGAGAACAAAATTTATTTTGGGGGTGAGAGAATATAACAAAATAAAATTTTAGTATTAATTTTCATTTAAATAAAAAATATGATGAGAATATTGTTTCACGCACAACAATAAACTATGGAAAAAATTTAATACATTTTATTGAGAAAAAATATTACCATAAAAAGTACATAAAACCATGTGTTATATAACATAGTAGATTACATCTATTAAAATGGCAAAAATCAAAAGAGGACAACAAATAGAAACAAATAATATCATTAAAACAATAAGATACCATGGATAATCTTCACCCTTGAGAATCACCATTAATAGAAATTATCCAACAATGATAAAGAAAATAAATAAATAAAAAATTATTTGGAAAATCATTAATAAGAAATGGAAAATGTTATTTAAGAAGTGATAATAGGATGAATGATTTTAGAAATTTTATATATTGGAATGAAATACGATCTTTATAAATAAGGTCATTAAAAATTTGGAAGTTGAAATTTTTTTCCTTAATTATACATGTATCTAATTGGTGTACATATATTGTATATAAATAGTAGTTAAATTAAAATAATATAATAAATAAATAATAAATAATTAAATACAAATATATTATTCAAATATAACAAAAAGATATATATGTATTTGTTGTATATTATTAGTAATATTAAATAATTATACGATTTAATTATAAAATTCAAATAAATTTTTTAAAATTAATCCACTAATAATATAAGTGTTTTAGAATATAAATAATATATTTTGATGGTATTTGGTGAATATTATCTAATATAAAATAATATATTTTAAAAATATATTTTTAATGTGTTGTGTCTTTTAAAATACTCGAAATTAAATAATGATATTATTGGATGCAATTGATAATATTTACATGAAAATAAATTTACATCCACCCACATGTTTTTACAAGACATGGAATAACGAAGCAATTATTTTATACTAAAAAGGAATTATTCTAAAAATTTTATTTCTATGCATTATACATTTTTTATAAAATAAACTAAATATATTATGATTAAATTATACTTTATTATGTTTAAATTAATAATACATTATTAAATAATTTAATTATTAATATATTGTAAATTTTAATAAGAATCATTAATAGTCTAAAAATTCATTTTCCTATAAAAACTAGTTTTCATTGTATTTTATGTTTCCATTTAAGAATAAATTTTTTAAGTTTCAAAATTTAAATTCAATAAAATTAAATTAGTTATGGTATTTATAATATCAAAATTATCATAGAATGATTTTTAATGAAAATATTCATTTTAGGTGAATATTGTAAAATACGGTTTTTTAAAATACAAGGATTTATTTGACAGCATTATGAGATAAACAAAACACGAAATTTATGAAAAAAGTCATAATAAAATAAATATTAAATAATTAAAACTTTATATTTAAAATATAAATCTTAATTTACAATATCTATGTTTGAAATTTTATAAATCGCACAATAATTTATTCTAATGAAAACAAAATTTGGAATATTTATTTAATTAAAAATTTACATGATAACATTTCGTTTTGGAATTCATTTAATGCCACATAAGTATTATTTGTTTTTAAATAAAATAATTAATGTCCTCGAAATCAAAAAATTGAAAAACTTTTTATAAATGTTTTTTATGAATAAAAATACTCCTCTTAGAAAAATATTTTTAGTGAAAAATGGGTGATAAAATTTAAATTAATTTCCATAAGCCATGGATATTTTATTAGAAAAATTATGTTATTATGTTAAATAATATTTTAAAAATTATTTAATCTGTATAATTTCATATTTTTCTAAAAAGTAGTTTCTCTTGTAAAAAAAGTAGTTTCTGCGATAAAAGTAAATTAATGTAAAAAGATTTTAACCATGTGTAAAAGATATAAAACAAGATAAAAAATGTCTCTAAATGTGTTTTTGGGATGTTTTTTGACAAAAAATTATCTCATATCCATTATTTATGACTTTTATTCTACATGACATGTGAAAAATTAGTTTTTTATATATTATGAAGTTATATATACATAAATATCATTCCCTCTGATTATAAATCGGTCCTTCCACCACCCCTATATGGACAATCAAATATTCAATTTCCTATTTAATATATGACCCTTTTACGACCCTTATATCCACATACCATGATTTTCTTCCTGTTACTCTAAGGATAATCCAAATATCATCTATTTTTACGGGGTACTCTAAGAGAAGGATCAAACCCTCAACGCGTGTACTAATCACTACTTAAACTTTTTCGTCACAGACATTCTCCTAAAAATATATTTTTATAATTATTAAATAAGGAAATATGTATTACAAAATAATGAATTTTTATTTTTTTTAATTATATTACCCTTATCCACCCTTCCCCCATGCTTAAAAAATGGGAACATCATTCCTTTGTACGTGCAGAATATCACCTCCATGAAGCGACATATTTCCTTTTTCAAAACCAACATAAATAGATTATTATACAAGGTTATATAATAAAAATATATATTACTTATTTTATGAAAATTATTATAAAAACTATAAATCATTATCTACGTTCCTTATGTTATATGGGAAATGAAAATGTCATCTATGAGTACATATAGACTATTTCCACCTTATATCCATGTAATTGTATTTTTAACACCACCATAACTATTTGATTCAATGAATTTATAGAATAATTAAAAATTATTTTCCTGACATGAATATTTTTCTATTAAATTTATATTATTATATAATTTATATTAGGATATGAACTATTGTTCATAAAGAATTACCAAAACAAAGTCATTACTGATTCCATATTTACAAATTTTGAATAAAATTATCATAAAATTTATTTTTATATTAATAAATAATTAAAAATAATATATTTAAATACCTATTTTAATATATGAATAATTAATTTTGTACCAAATAATTGGAATTAAAATCCATATTTTAGACCATATGTAAAACAACAAAAAAGTGCTAATATCTGATGATGAAAATAAACATTAACTAGATATTGAATGTATAAAAAATTATTATATTCAATTTGTATAAATATTAATAGATATAAATAATTTTATTAAATATTTTATTAGGATTATTATTTTTATAATATAGGATATTAAATAACATTCATGGAATATGTGAGTAAAGGGATGTGGTTTTCCTAACTCAACATCATTTGTTAGGTCATAATTATTTTTCTATGACTATGGATTTACAAGTTTGTTATATTTTATTATTTGATGACATTATGACTCCCTTTTTATTTCTTTTCCTAGAAATTATATTTATTTATTTATTTAATTATTAAAATCATTGATTTTTTTAATAATAACTATACATTCAAAATGATAACATTATCTTCCATATCAATATTCACTCTTCCCACCGCTTTTCTCCCTTATAATTGGAAACACATTTATTTTCTATCTCCTGTGGTGTTTACACTTCCATTTCCTAATTTTTAAATAGAGTTTATATAATCCTATTTTAGGATGTGGGTTTTCAATAAAGGTATTTAAAAAAACTAAAAGGATATTTACCTTTCATGATTGTATATTTTATCTTCCACACATGATTTCATTGACATTAGCATTATCCCTTTTTTAGGACTCCATAATTAAAGGTTGAATTTAAATTTTATTGTTTTAAAAAGGCTTCACCACACATTTTGGAAAATTAATTTTGAATGTGATTTGTAACATTGTATCTTATAATAATTATAAAAATGACTTATAAAAACTATTTTATAGTATGACTTCAATTAAATACATTATCTTAAAAGTATTTATTAACAATTATTTTTTTAAATTACCCTCTCAACACCCATTTAAAATAATTATTCAAAGGGATTAAACTCTTTGTATCAAATGAAAAAAATCTTGATCCCATTTTTTTGGTACCATTTGAAGTGTTTTTCTTATAATGGAGTTTTTAATCCATGTAAACATACTTCAAATATATTAACCTTCACTGGGGATATTTAATTATGATAAAATATGCCTTAATTATAAGGACATAATCCTAAAAGGTTACATAATCTTTGGTGTTATATAAATAATTATTTTTATATTTTTAAAAAATATTTTTTAAGATTATTAATTTAAGGAATTAGTTCAAAAATATTATGTAACAAACTAATAAATTGAATTTTGGACACTTCCACTCCATCCAAAAAAAGAATTTTATTTGAAAAAGAGAATTCTGGGCTAAATCCTAAAACAATTCATGGGGTTATAAATTAATTCAGTCCCAAAGCATCATCCCATTTGATATTATCAAAATCAACGTAAGGGATAATATGATAATAAAAATAATATATTGGTTATCAGGTGTATACCAAAAATCTAGGAAGTCAGAAACCTTGTTACATTAACTGGAAGTGTGCATAAGAACAATAGAATTATTATTCAAGCTCATTTATTTTTTAATTTAATAAGTGATAGACCAAAGAATAGTGGAAATACCTTTTTGAGATAAGTATAATCTTGGAATCCATTTCCATATAATGTAACATGATACCATGGGACAAGAAAAAATCTACCCCTTTGAGTACAGTAGTGGCCTCTTCCATTAGGGATTTTCCTTGGCCATAAAATACACTGATAGAAAAAATGGATCCATGATGGTCACGAATGGACCCTCTAACCCTCATGAAACCACTCACGCAAGAGACATCAAAAATCAATTTAAGTCCTGATTAAGTGGGATTCCAATGCACCCAACCGCCTTACGATGATGGACATTGAATTGAAATACCAATCCCTTGCTAGGAATAATCCCATGATGTAAAGGAGAGAGTTCCCCCTTCTTGATTAATTACACCAACTCCACCACTAATGATCTTGACTTAACCATTATTGCTATTCGAGAACTGAGATAACCCTCATGTGTGGCCCTTTTCAGTGGATTCCAAAAGATCCAAAAACCCACTGCTAAAAATATTTAACATTTATTATGATCATGTATGTTTTCAATCGATCTATAGAATTGAGAGATAATAAATATGTCACCTAAAAGACCATGAATACATAGCCCTTTGAAAATGATAAAATCGAGCCAGATGGAGGACACCTATTTTGTTTCTAAGAAGAGATGAGAGGATACCTCTTCCTTAGGGACATGATAGAAACTAAATTATGTGACAATTAAAACCCCTTTACTTGTAACACACCAAGATTTCATATTATGTTATTTCTCAAAGTACTTCAATAACTTGCACTACACACAACACTGAGTTCAATCACACCACGACTTACAAAACTAACCATTCAAAAGTGGTTATGAATAGTATTAACTAAATTTTGAACATTATATAATACTAATAAATTTATAATCCATATTATGAGTTTCTTGAAAATAATTTAAGAACAAATTCATTTTTTCAGATAAAAGAAGTATGTTTCAAAAAATATAATTATACCGCCATTTAATGGAGAACCCTTTTTAAATACAATAATTGAGACTTTTATATATTAAACTAGACAAAATAAAATTCTTATTTATAATTGGGACATAATAATTGTGTTTCAATAATTTTTGGTGTTTTTTTGATAACATTCATATTTCAGTGAATAGTGAAAAATGCTATATTTTAACTGAAAACAACATTTTTAATCAAAATAATTTCTAGTGTTGAATTATAAATTTTAATGTTTTTAAAGTATAATTAGATTATATTTTTACCATTTAATCCAATGATGGTCATTGTATGTAATTTCACTTTGAAATTGGATATAAACAAGTGTCAATCTTTTGATAGAATTATTTCTTAAAAATACGCTTTCTGGTTTTGACAACAAGAGTTAATTTTAAATTAATTAATGAAACTTATTTGTTTTGAAATTGGTAAAATATAATTCATTTTTGAATTCTGAAATCAAAATTATCATAAGGTGAATTTTTTGTATTTTTCTGAAAACATTCAATTTTCGATGAATTGTGAAAAACACTGAGTTATTGTTTAAAACTGAATTTTTTTTAATAATTATTTCTTTTATTTAAATTTATTCTAGGTCAAAATAGATACATAATACTTATATAATTTAATTTTAATTAATTGGATTCATATTATAATAATTTTAGATATATAAAAAATTTATCGAACTTTTTACCGTCTTTTAGCCACCTCCTAGGACCATTTACAAATTTTCATAAAACATAATTTTACCACATTTGTGAATTGAATTTAAAAAATAGAAGAGAAAAAGTTGATATAAGTAAGTAATATTTGGTTCAATAAGATGAAAATAATTTTTGGTGACTAGTAACTTTTTACTTTTATTTACCACGGTTATAGGTAAATAGGGCAATTCAAGGTAAAAAGAATATTATAATAATAAAAAATTTTCTTAACACTTGTCCCTTCTTTATTGGATGAGTCATGGCCGACCATGGTTATTTTTTTGTCAAATTGGGGACCCCATGAAGCCACTTATGAATGATAATGACACTTTATTTTAATTAATTTAAAGTGAAGGAAAAAATGACAAAAATAGATATCTTTTTGAAAATAAACATTCACATAATTTTATATAGGTTATCACTTCAGCTATAAAAATGAATTATAAAGATAAAAATATTTCCTACATAATGGTATTTTATTTATAATTTTTATACATTTAATAATTATATTTATTTATGACACAATGATGATTCAGAATTTTCCTTATTAATGAATGAATCTGATAAATGATATTATAAATACTAAAATCAATATAATTTGAATATTTTGATGCCATACACAAATTTTATAGGTTAATATGACATATTAGGGTTGATTAAATGTATTTAGTTTGAATTAATAATTTTTTTATGACTTTAAAGAAATCTATTTTTAAATAATTTCAAAATTGACAGAAATGAGTTTTTAAAACAAATACAATATTATTGGTTGATATAATATTTATAAAAGTCTAAGGTTCGGAAAAATATCATATATAATATTATATGTGTTATTAATGAATCTATTTGGGTTCTCTTGTATGATTATGGTATGTTTATTAACCATATAATATAAAAATACAATGAGACATGGTAAAAGTCAAACTATTTAACTAAGAGTTAAATCTAAAAGATAAGGTCAATATAGTGACCCAACCTATCTAAAACGTATTGGTTGAGTGGTTTTCTAACCATATCAAACATATAGTTTAAATAATCCACTTTTGAGCCACTAGAAACAGAAAATTATTATATTATAAAATAATATTTCAAGCTTTTTCTAAGGTTCCCTTCACTCCTCTTATAAAAGGGAACTCACCCTTCTCTCTTATTAACACCATCAAAGCCTTTTGGATCGGCCAAAACCTGCCCAAATACCCTATTAACTATCCTAACTTCATCCTATAGGCTTTACTTTAGTCAGAAAGCCATCCTAAAGAGACTTTTTGATCAAATCAATAGGAAAACCCTGAAGAAGTGGCAATGATTTCACCACCATCTTTCAAGTTCATTTCTTCTTTAAATTCCTATTTCTTTGATGTTTCAATTCTAAAATGATTACTATAGTATCTTCTATATACTGTGATGTTATTATAAATATGGTACTACCATACTCATTATTCTCTCCATCCTTTGAATGACATGTCATCATACGTGTGTACGTATGACTTACCGTCTCCACGTCATGGTGTAATTGTTATTCAAAACATTTTTATTTGGATGGGTATAATAATGATGTGTAATTGATGTAAATTATAAATATAAAATGATAATTATTCTTTATATATGATATAACATCCAATTATATATTATTTTAATATCAATAGATTAATATTTTTGCTCGTGCGTACATACGGATTACCATCTCCACGAACGCGATGAGATTCATTCTTCATCATATCCATTGAAGAATAATTTTTATTTGATGATTAAAAACAATGTTTAAAGACTTAATATAATTCTAAATATGAATAAGATACATCCTATCCATAACAAAAATTACTTACATAACAATGCATATAAGGGAAAATGAATCACTTAACACCCCAAATGACGATAATACTAAAATATTGTTAACAAAGAAATATTAGAAGATAATATATGTGATCATATTAATGTATATAGTACTTAAATAATTTAATAACAGTTACTTCACCATTATACATGAGTTTAACCTACCCTCGACCAAGGAAATGTAAAAGGTAAGGGTTATTTCCTATATCTCATTATTATTCGAGATTATGATGCGTAAGTTTTTACAAGGACATATTTATTATCCATGTAGATGTTTCATAAAAGTGTTTTCAAAGGGATTATTATTAAGGGAAACTTTTATTAAAAAATCCTTTTAAATGTTTTAAATATTTATTCTTTTAAATCATTCTCATTAATGTCCATGTTTTCAAAATGTTTTTAAAGATTTATTTATATGGACATTAATGTTTTAAAAATGTTAATTACTTTCAAAAGTTAAAAAATGGTATGGGAATATTTGATTCAAAAATGTCTTTAAATATATTCATTTCTAAATTATGTGACATTTAAATGTTTTCATGAAAAATGGATATTTCTCTTATAGAGTTTTAAAAATCATTTTCATATATGTCAACATCTCTTGATGGATTAAAACTTGTTTGAAGTTCATTTTTTATGATACAAATCTTCCATATTATATTGTAGGATTTGTGATCTGTTTGACTGTGGATGTGTTATTTTTATACCATTCATGGTTTATGGTAAAATTATTGTCATTTCGTATGCTCTTTTTAATACGAATTTTCATGTTATGTTTCAATATTTTTGTATGAGAAATGTATTGGACTTAGTATGTGATGGGTGGATCCCGCTATAGCTCCTCGATGCATCGATATGTATCTTGAGAAAAAAAGACATGGAATTGGTCGAGGCCTTTCCCAATTTGATATATGGTTTTGGCGGATGCCTTAATCATTTTTAGACGCCTTGGATGAGGCCTTGAAAAAATATTTCAGAATGTCTGGCATTATACATTCCCTCATTATGAAAATAATATTGATGGTTCATGTGGTCATTCGACTAGTATATTACACAATATTATGTTTTATTATGGCATTATTTACTCAACTCATATTTCTACCATAAAAGAATTCATGTTTATTATTGGTAAAGGAACGTGGTTTAAATTATTCACCACGCTTAATATTTATGTCATCATCCACTATATTTCTTACCCTTACTGAGGATTTGAGCTTACCCCTTTCTTGTGTTTTATTTTCCCAGGATCACAAGAAGTGTCTTATGTTTGAGTTGTAGGGTTAAGCTAAGGGAACAATGGCATTCTCAAAGGATTTTATTTTTGAGTTTTATGTTAGAAAGTGTAATGTAATGTTCATGTATGTAATCTATTTTCCAAGACTGTTAAACTGATTGGTCTTTTGGGACTTGATTCCTTGTAATCATGCCAATGTAATAAAATAATGCACCGACTCTAGGAATCTAGGGTTGGGGCGTTACAGTTGGAATCAGAGGATGTTTAGCAATTACCTTGGAAAATATATTTAGATAAAATCTGATTAGAGCACATTACCCTAAGATATAATTTGAGGATTAGTATATAATAACATCCTAGAATTTTGGTAATGTAGATATTTTCTGAGTTTTCCACGCCAATACATCCCTATCTAGATACGAGCAGGTAATGGCGGCTCTAACACAGATGTAACTAGGGGTAAAACCCAAAAAATCACTTTGAGCTAGACTCGAACAGGAACTAGTGCACGAAAACGTTCCTTGCTGCACTCTTGGTTACGACACTCCCAGGGCGTATGCTTAGATAATTTGAATTTTATTTACAAATCATTATAAAATGTTTATGAGTATATACTTCCTCAATGAATTTTTTTATGATTATAAATTATATCCATAAACTATTCAATTTAAATTAGGTATTTTACATGATTGGAATTATTCATTAAAATTTATAAAATGACCATGTGTATGCCATTGTATAGAAATGGAGCCCAGTAGAAGGAATGTGAACTCCAGTAATACGTATGATCCAAAGAGTATGAAGGATCATATATTTCACGATTTTGAGCCTACATTTAGAAGGGAAATAGTCTCCCATGTATTCTTAACATATGAATAAACAGTATCATGTGTTAATAAGATAAGTAAATAATTCTCCGAGTCCTATGGATTTGAAGGGAATCAAGAGAAGAAAAGAATGGAAGAGAGAATAGTGGATAAAGGGAGGAGTGAAAAGAAGGATTTTACCATATGTGAAAACTATGAAAGAATCACCTTGGTAAATGATTGAAGGGAATAAGAGTTTGTTATAAGTTTGTAGAAAAAGGACACCAAGTACGTGATTGCAAGGGTCAGATAACAATTTCAAATGTACAATGCTTCATCTTCATGGAGTTGTGACACTATGTGAATCAATCTCCCACTCATCAGAGTATACCGAAAATGATGATATTAGATATAATCAAATTATTATAATACCAAAGAAGAAGAGGAATGACTATTGTTCTTATGTTTTTATTATAGAATTATTTCATTTGATTGTTGTATCAACAAGATACTGGTTATATGAATTATAGAGATAAATAAGGATTGTACTGAAATACTATTTTATTGAGGATTCGAGATTATACGGTTCTAAGAAAACTAAGCTAATAATAAGCTATAATTTTTTGTAAAATATGTGGTTGAAGGAAATGTAATCCTTAATATGGTCTTGATAATGAGGTAGTGATTTTGGAATAAGAAATAGTTGATTTGGATAATTTATATTGGATATTCTTGACTTCATTACAACTGATTAATAGTTTGTTAATTTCATCATTGTGAGAATATTCAATATTTTTGATATAAGGAATATATCGAGTATAATATAAAGGATAAGGGAGCATGAATGTAATCAATAAGGTTTTTTTTGGTAATTTAGGGTGTTACCATGTTTTAAAATAATACATGATGAAGTTGTTCACATGTTATTACATGTCAAAAAGGATCTTCATTACGTTTAACATCCTTAAAAAAATTTGATAGTGAGTTTGGATATAAGTATTTTGGATAAGTATAGAAGTTGGAATGAATTAAGTTTGAAATTGGATACCATTTTTAAGGTTATTTTTGGATTTCTATAAAAAGGAAAACACGCAGACCGTGTAACAACCCATCGTTTCAGACAAAGCGGTGGGAATCTAACCCACAACAAAAGTGCGATTGGGGTTTATCGCCTACCACTGGACTACATGAAGTCCCTGGATTTTAAAATACAGTGTCTTTTTTTTAAAGTGCCTGATAGGAGAATTATAAATTCATTTTTTTGGAACCCTAAACGAATATGATATATAGAATATTTGTTAATGTTCTCTTATCTTTTAGAGTGAAAGACGAGTTTCTGGTAGAAATTAGTTAAAGGATGGAACACTAATTTTCAAGTATATATATATATATATTTATCTTCTTCTCTAATTAAATTAATTCTTAAACATTAGGTAAGGGATATTAAAACTAAAAATGTATTATCATAATACCTTATGTTTTGTTGAATCAATGATATTTTAAATCATCATAGATTGATGGATTTGAGGCCCTCAATTCTACAATTGTTTGTGACTGATGACCTCAATCACTCCATATAAATATTTACGTTTTCCCTCCAATTATATTTCTCTAATTTCCACTAATGTTCTCCTAATCATGATCATAATTTGGTGGTGACTTTTTCATTCCCCTTTGACTCTTATTAAGACTAAATTTTATTAACCCAATTTCTGATATGGGTTTTTCCACAAAGGTATTTTCTATTTTCAACCATTTATTTTTGAAGAAAATTTCAAATTGCGAGGACACAATTTTTTGTAGGAGGGAATAATGTACCACCCCAGGATTTCATAGTATGTTATTTCATCAAAGTAATTCAACAACTTTTACTACACGCAACACTGAGTTCAAGCGCGCCACGATATACCAAACAAGCCGTTCAAAAGCGACTGTGAATAGTATTAATTAAATTATTAACATTATATAATCTTTATAATTTTAGAATATATATTATGAGTTTTTTGGACATAATTTAAGAACAAATTCATTTTTTTCAGATAAAAGAAGTATTTTTCAAAAAAATACAATTTTACCGCCTTTTAATGGAGAACACTTTTGAAATACAATATTTAAAAGTTTTATATATTAAATTTGTGAATATAAACTTCTTTTTTAGAATCAGGACATAATAATTAATTTTCAATAATTTTTGGTGTTTTTTTGATAATTTTCATATTTGGGTGAATAGTGAAAAATATTATTTTAAAGGAAAACAACTTTTTTAATAAAAATAATCTATAGTGTAGAAATATAAATTTTAATGTTTTGGAATTATAATTAGATTATATTTTTATAATCTCATCCAATGATGGTCAGTGTAAGTAATTTCATTTTCAAATTGGATATAAACAGGTGTCATTCTTTGGATTAATATTATTTAACAAAAATACACTTTTTGGTTTTGATAACAAGAATTAATTTTAAATTAATTAACACAACTTCTATGTTTTTTAATTGTTAAAATAGAATTTATTTTTTAATTTGTAATATCAAAATTATGTTAGCGTGAATTTTTGGTATTTTTCTGAAAACATTCAATTTTTGATGAATAGTGAAAAACACTGAGTTATTGTTTAAAACCAGCTCTTTATTTAAATAATTATTTACATTATTTAAATTTATTTTATTTCAAAATAGATACATAATACCTATATAATTTCAATTTAATTCATTGGAGTTATTTTAAAAAAAATTTAGATATATGAAAATTTTATCGAACTTTTTAACGTCTTTTACCAACCTCATAGGAGCATTTGTAAATTTGCATAAAACAGAATTTCTCCACATCTATGAATGAAATTTAAAAAATAAAAGAGACATGGTTGATATAAGTAAGTAAAATGTGGTTCAATAAGATGAAAATATTTTGTTTGTGAATAGTAACTTTTGACTTTTATTTACTACGATTAATGGTAAATAGGGCAATTCAAGGTAAAAAGAATATTATAATAATAAAACATTACCTTAGCACTAGTCCTATCATTCTTGGACAAGTCATGGCCGACCATGGTCATATTTGGGTCAATTTTGGGACCCCTTGGAGCCAATTATGATTGATAATGACACTTTATTTTTATTAATTTAAAGTAAAGGCAAAAATGACAAAAACAAATATATTTTAGTAAATAAATTATTACATAGGGTTATATATTTTATCTCTTAAAATATAAGTATTAATTATAAAGGTAAATGGATTTCCTAAATAATTAAAGTTTATTTATAATTTTTACAAATTGAATAATTATGTTTATTTCTGACACAATGATGATGCAGTATTTTCCTTATTAATGAATGAATCTAATAAATGATATTATAAATACTAAAAAAAATACCATTTGAAAGGTTTGATGACACAAACAAAATTTCTAGGTTAATATGACATATTAGGGTTTATTAAATGTATTTAGTTCGATGTAATAATGTTTTTAGGACTTTAAAAAAATTAATTATTAAATAATCTCAAAATTGACATAAATGAGTTTTTAAAACAAATAAAATATTATTGGTTGATATAATATTACTAAATGTATAAGGTTAGGCCAATGGGCATAAATAATATAATATGTGTCATTAAGGAACCTATTAGGGTTATCTTAGATGTTTATGGTATGTTTATTAACCATATAATATAAAAAATACAAAGAGACTTGGTAAAAGTCAAACTATTTAACTAAGTATTAAATATAAACCATAAGGTCAATATAGTGACCCAAACCTATATATAACCTATTGGTTGAGTGGTTTTCGACCCATACCCACCTTATAATGTAAATAATCCACTTTTTAGCCATTAAGAACCGAAAAGTATTTTTTTATAAAATAATATTTCTAGTTTTTCCTATGGTGCCCCTCACTCCTCTTATAAAAGGCAACTCCACCTTCTATATAATTCACACCATCAAAGCCTTTTTTCTCGGCCAAACCTATCCCAAATACCCTTTCAACTGTTATACCTTGATTCTAGATGCCTTACATTAGTCAGAAATCCATCCTAAAGAGCCCTTTTGATCAAATCAAAAGGAAGCACCCCAAGAAGTGGTAATGATTTCACCACCCTCTTTCAAGTTCCTTTATTCTTTCACATCCTCTTTATTTGTTGATTCCATTATAAAATGATAAATCCTGTATCTTCTATATAATTTGATGTCATTATAAATATGTTACAACCATATTCATTATTCTATCCATCATTTGAACTACATGTCACAATATGTGCGTATGTACGAGTTACGTCTCCACGCCGAAGTGTAATTATTTTTCAATGCATTATTATTTGGATGGGTATTGAAATGATGTGTAATTGATGTAAATAATAAATATAACATGATAATTAATCTTTATATATAATATAACATCCAATTATATATTATTTTAATATCAAAAGAATAATATTTTCACCCGTGCGTACGTACAGATTACCGTCTACACAAACATGATGAGATTCATTCCCCATCATATCCATTCAAAAATAATTTTCATTTTATGATTAAAAATAATGTTTAAATAATTAATATCATTATTAATATTAATAATATACATCCTATACATAACAAATACAACTTACATAACAAAGCATATAAAGGAAAACGAATCAGTTAGCACTCAAAACGATGATAATACTAAAATATTATTAACAAGGTAATATTAGAAGATCATGTATGATATCCTATTAATGTATATTGTTCCTGAATAATTTACTAACAATTATTTCACCATTATACAAAAGTTTATCCTATCATCAACTAGGGAAAAGTACAAGGTAAGGGTTATTTCCTCAATCTCATTATTATCCGAGATTGTTATGCATGTGTTATTACTGGGGCATATTAATTATCCATGTCCATGTTTCATAAAAGAGTTTTCAAAGTGATTCTTTTTAAAGGAAACTTTTATTAAAACATAATTTTAAATGTTTTAAATATTTATTCTTCAAAATCATTCTCATTAATGTCCATGTTTTCAAATTGTTTTTAAGGGCTTATTTATATGGACATTAATGTCTTAAAAATGTTACTTCGTTTCAGAAGATTCAAAATGCCATGGGACGCTTTGATTAAAAAATGTCATTAAATGTCTTTCTTTATAAATTATGTGTCTTTTAAATGTTTTCATAAAAAATGGATAATTCTCTTATATAGTTTTACAAATCATTTTCATATATGTCCATATCCCTTGATGGATTTTAAACTTTTTTGATGTTGATTTATTATGATAAAAATCTCACATATTGTATTGAAGGTTTTGTGATATGTTTGACTGTGGATGTTTTATTCTTATACCATTCATGGTTTATCGTTAATGTATTGAAATTTTGTATATGAGTTTTAATATAAATGTTTATGGTATGTTTCAACCTTTTCGTATGAGGAATGTATTGGACTTAGTATGTGACAGGTGGATCCTGCTATAGATCCTCGATGCATCAGTTGGTCTCATGAGTCAAATAGATGTGTAATTGGCCAATGCCTTTCCCAATTTGATATACGATTTTGGTTGAGGCCTTAATCATTTTTAACGTTGTGGACAAGGCCTTGAGAAAATGTTTTATATTTTCTTGCATTATACATGGCCTATTTATGAAAATAATATTGATGGTTCATGTGGTCTTTCAACTAGTAGAATTCCCATGATTATGTTTTATTATGGAATTATTTACTCAACTCATACTTCTGTCAGAAAAGTATTCATGTTTATTAGTTGTAACGACATGTGGATTCAATTATTCACCATGTTTAAAATTTATGTCATCTTCCGCTGTATTTCTTACCCTTAGCATTTGAGCTCAACCCTTTCTTGTGTTTTATGTTCCTAGGATCCCAAGAAGTGTTTAATGTTTGAGATGTAGGTTTAACCTAAGAGAATAATGGAATTCTTAATGGATTATTTTTTTCTTTTGTATATTAGAATGTGCATTGTAACGTTCATGTTTCTAATCTATTTTCCAAGACTGCTAAACTGATCGGTATTTCGGGACATGATTTCTTATAATCATGCCAATGTATTTAAATAATGCACTGACTCTGGGAATCTAGGTTTGGGGAATTATATTACTAAATATATCCTCATCCATAGGGTTTGAATGATTATGTGTGAACCAGATGAGAAACTTGAGTTTCACCAGGATGTTACTGCACTATAGAATTCCATCACATGCACTATGGCCATCGTTCTCATGCATCAAACATTAGAAAGACTTCAGCTAGAAATACCTTGCCTGGGAACTCATGGATACAAACCTGTCTGGTTGATTGGTGATCATAATACTTTAGAAGATTTTCAATTATTAGGGGTTGATAATGAATTGGGTGAAAAAGGGAAATTTTATGGATGGTAGGAATGTAAAATTGGCTATCGAGAAACCTAAAAAAACAAGGATATTTCTTACCCAATTATGATTTCATAAATTTATCAAGACATCCCTAATAATCCACCTTGAGTGTTTCTGTAGTGTAAGGATGTGACAGTGAGTATCATCCAAGATCATGGAACATCTTCCACCTGAAACATCAAACCAAGGTGCATACATTATAATGATTAACCTAGCCTATAATGATCTACCATCCATAATATCTGAATCCAGCTTCAACTATAGGTAATACGCCATGTACAAGACAGTCATGATTTTGATGCCACCCTCTTTGACATCATGAGTGATTCTGTTCCAGGGGCCTAATGGTATCTACCCTCTTCTTGTGCATCCCATATAAAGATAACAAGGATATTTTTCAATATTATGAATAACTGTCTTGGGTGAAATAGTTTTGACGAAACATGAATGGGGAAAGAGGTTAACAAAAAATTAACCAGGGTAATTCACACCCTAATAGAGAGGAATCTGTTCTTCCAATTAAGGACGATTGATGATATCATCTCCACAATTCCATTAAATTTTTGGATATGTACTTTGCTTGCAGAAATAGGGTCCCTAAATATTCCATGGGAAACTACATTTTAGAGACCCTATCCTTTATTTAATCCTCTTACCCCTTCTATTTGAACTTTTTTTGATATACATACACTACTCTTACCATTTTTGTTTATATGACCACTCCATTTACAATATAAATCATAAATTCATTTAAGATCCTAAATGTTCATGTTTATTCCATTGAGAAAAAGGAAATGGTCACCCAAAAAAGAATAGAAAATAAATTGTTGGGATGTTTGGATTTCACTAGAATGTCCAGACACACCGATAAATACTACTTTATTTTAGGTATCTACTAAATTCATAATTTATCATTATGAAAACAATAGGGAAGGGGTGTCCCCTATCTTATCCCCTAAACCAATTTACTTAAGCCATACATTTTACCCAAAAATATAACTAAAAAGCATAGAGAAACAATTCATCTGAAGAAGATATCAGTCACCCTTTAGAAGAAATCCATACACCTCACTAATATGATGATAAAATTCTACAAAAACCTATCGTATGATTTTTATATATCATGATTTATGTCTATGTTGAAACCTAGGAAATTCATGATGATATCACCCTATAATTCTTGAGCCATGATAATGGTAATTTCTATGGACCTTACTTTTATGAAACCATGCTACTCATCAAAGACCCATCTATGTAATCTCATAACAAGAATTAAATTGATAACATTAGTGATGACTTTATGGTGTAAATTTCAAATTATGATTGTACTTTATTGTTTTAACGAGTATTGGTCTTTAACCTTGGGAATGGGAATTAATGTGGTGGAATATACCTCTCTAAGAAAACTCCCCCATTAGAAATTGTCCTGAACATATTCAACAAGACCATTATTGATGAGGTCCCAAAATTTGATATATAATGATCACAATAATCTATTCGGCTTGGGGGAAATTTTAGAGTTATGTGTTGTATCTTCTTTTCAAAACTCATGCTTGTATGAAGTCTTCTCAAATCCACCATTGATATTATTAGAGATAATTGGAATGGATAGAGTCAAGAATTTTCATCATTATCTACAGGGTATCTTCGCTACATTCAAGGGTTAACATAAACATGAAAAGTGTAAAAATTGCACCAAATTATCCTTTCCACCACTTGTGGGAAATTTGTGAATGATCCATCCTCAAGAAGAATATTTGGAGATTTTGATCGATTCATCTCTGTGATCCTTTCTGGAAAGAAAGTGGTATTTTTTTTCACCATAATTAACATGGTAACCATTTATTTCTCCCAAGAAACTCTTTCATGTTCAAGTATCAGGTCAGCAAAACAATTCATCAATCACAAATGTTTGGTGAAAACATAGTCATCCCATTGAGATTCAAGCCCATACTAATATTGTTCAATGTTAGAAATAATGTTTTCCAATTACAGAATTGGAATAGCTTACTATTATCCCAAATATATAGGTCCTCCATTAGGCTTAAAATCCAATAATGAAACCCTACCCAAGAGATATCATGCATGCATTACTTTCTTGACTAGCACACAACATGTGTCATGAACCGCCTTCACCAAAATGAATGAAGGGACAAAAGATTTCCAGAAGCTTCCAAAATTAAGTTGAAGGAGAGATAATGACCCCCGAGACCTGCCATCAATAGGTCCTGGAGTGGTGACTAGAACCAATGGTATAGAATCGCACAAAAAATCGAAGGCATTACCCTTTTTGTTTTAATTGGATTGGGAGATAAGATAGTAAATCAGAAACACCAAAAGATAAAGGTAAAGGTAAATCCCATGGTAAACCATTGTCACATGCATGTTTAAAAGTAAAAGATACAAGTTACAAGAACTACAAAATGTAAAGTACCAAGAAATGGAAAATGACAACAACGGCTGCCCCAACGTCAGAGCTAGTACGGTCCCGCACGATCCATGAAGTCCTCCAGGAAACCTGAAAGCAGTTTTATATATGTAGGGTGAGAATACAAGTATACTCAGTAAGGAAAACCAAAAGATCTCATGCACATGTGGAGGGGAATTATAATGCCCTATGATAATAGAGATAACCAAAAAATCATGTAAGGTAAACTATCCACCCAAGCCTCACCAAGGCACACTCCCTAAATAATGCAAGTCAAGTAAAGTATAGTGATATCACATCGATGTTTGGGTACCCCGCGCCACTTTCCCTCTTGTTATTGAAGACATCTTATGCATCAAACCAGTCTCACCATTCTCACCGCAGTCCCACTGCCAAACCCCGCCCACACACACCTGGGCTGTAACTTCATCGCAGTCCACCTACTAAACCCCACCCACACACACCTGGGCCACAACCACCATGCGTAACGAAACCCGCAAACACCTAGGTCAGAACAATAACTGACATGCCCGAAGACACATGGGCCTCATCCTGAAGACACTAGGGAAACAACCTGCCCACAAACACCTGGGACAACCGCTACAACTACCCTGCCTGAAGATTCATAGGATAATAATGGACGTTAGGCCATCACAGCCTGCCCGAAGTGTCTTGGTCTATTCAGGAAAGAGAGAAAAAAGGATCTAATAACCAGCCACTAATAGGAGTGTTGGGAAAAACACCCTCCCCCATGAAATGGGGGGTGTTTGGTACTAATGTTCTCAACTTGGGAGGGGCGCGAACAAGAAACATAAAAGCTATAGATATATATATATGTAACAAGAAGTATTCCCATACTAGGGTTTCTAAATCCAACCCAAGCACAAACATCCTTGTTACTATTCATTCATAAAATAACCACATCACTCACGACCAAGTCACAACTCATTACTATAACCAACTCCTCATTTAAATCATTATTGTTTCATGTTCAAGAAAACCCATAGAAATAAATCCTACAGTACTGGTCAACTAGCAGGAGGAACTACAATCCATAGGAAAAGAGAAATAGCCAACATCAACATAAGCATTCACACTCGGTTCTCTTGTAAAGTTACAACAAAAAAGGGGATTAGTGAAATCCCTCGAAGTAGTGGAACCAAAGAAAACCTCAAAAAAAGGATAAGTGAGATTCCGCGAAGTACTAGAAACAAATCATACATCGAGACACATTCCCATGTCCTAAAACCAGGAACCAATGATTTCTCAATGATAGAGGATCCCACCCGAGTTCATGTCACAGCAGGGCAACCACAAAACTTCAGATTCACAACCAACAGTCATGCCACAATAGAGGATCCCATCCCCATCCACATCTTCCCATAAGCACCAAGCAGAAAAACACACCTACTACCAAACAAAGTGGGAAACTTCCAGGTTCAAGAACATCATTCATTAGGTTCTTCTCTCTGTTTGTTAACCGGGGTGGCCACACAAGGATTCTTTTTTACTGAACATCCATTTCATTCAACTGAGTTTAGGTTACTAGCCAATTTCCATGTTAGAGTTCTTTAGTCATCAAAAAAGACAAGGGTTTATTAGGACGCAAGGATAGACCACTATCGACTATGATTTTCAGTGAGCACAAGCCTATACAGTTCACAATACATATCAACATAAAAGAGTATAGTAGAACATCGATCACACCCCCTTCATTCTTTAATTGTCGATTCACTATCTTCATTAATTTTCGTTTTATAAATCCCCACAGAAACAAAATAATACCCTCCCCGCATGATACACAGTAATGAGAGACGAAGGAAAAACCCTACTTGATTGATCAATGATCAATGTTCTTATCCACGCGCCAAGAACAGGGGAAAGCGCGACTTGAAGAGGAGGGACTTTGGGTACTCCAAGGATGAGCAGAAAGACTCCAGAACAGGCACACCACAAGAATCTAAAAGGAGGGACTCCAATTGCACCATGGAGAAAAATAAATATAGCCGACTAGGGGAAGGAAGAGGATCTAGTGGGAGATATAAAGATGAGATCCTATTGTTACGAGATATGGAATTTTGAACGCCTTGGAAGTCGGATCACGGTTTCCCACATGTTTGGGCAGTTATGCATGATAATATTAATTTTTTATTTAATATTCCCATTGGGGAGGTTTCTTAGGATTTTTGGGTTTAAATTATGCGATTTAAATGGATTTTAACCACTTAAAAAGGGTTAAAATGGCCTAAAAGAGGCGTTACGGGAAAAACTGCAGATGAGAAACCCGACATGGCTGGGTGACGGTATTTGGATAAATATTTTTAAATAGCATTTTCCCAGAATATAGTAACTCCTATACATTCTATAATATAAGTAAATACATTTACTTGATTTTATTTCTTTATATATGTCCAATCTCAACCATTGGATGTTCATTTCTCGACTTCAACATCATCTCTTACTCCATGAAATAAAGGTTAATTTTTTACTCCTAATATACCAATAGATAATAAGGTAGAATGATAGTTCATTCCATATGTTTTTGGTTATCATCACAAAAAAATGGTCTGTATAGGTTGTCAAATCTCCATACATCGTCATATAGAGATATAGTACATTAATCTCTAAAGACTCATCCCAGGTTTAACATAAACATTCCATAAATTGATAACCTTATAACCCTTACAAAAGCTAAAAATCCATAAATTTATAATGAAGGACACTTAATTTATAAAAATAATCTTAACATTGATCCCTTATATCTCATAATGTCTCCCTTATTTGTCATATGGAAAACAGGTTAATACCTGCATCGTGTATTATTTTCAAACACGGTAACGACTATAAATACTTATTTAATACAGATATGTTTCCTCATTCCAATTATTAATAGATATATTACCTAAATAATAAAATTAATTAATCTTCACCCATGATAGTATAAAATAATTTTTCAACAAATACTTTATCAGTTCGGTAGTAATTTTTACTTTCCAATTTACATATTCATAACCTACATATCTTTATCTAATCATATTATTTAAAAATGAGAAACATATTAAGGGTTATCTTCTATTAGTAAAAATTTCACACAGACATTAATTAAATTTTCTAGTATATTAGAACTATTCAATATATTATGGAAAATCCTATGTGAAAAATAGAAATAGAACAATCCTTATATATTTTATAATTCATGAATCCAAATACATAAACACTTAAATCCTTCCTCTCTATTGACTAGTATGGAATATGTTTATACATAGTTTAGAAGTAAATTATTAGGTCAAGGTATTGAGTTGGGTAATTCCTTTATTCTTAATAGACATGAAATGGAACTCTACGAAATATTTTGACTCTATAACCCTTTTTCTGGAACAAATAACATCTTCCCCTCCATTTGAAGTACAAATTAAGGTTCTTATTCCATTCTTATTGATATGTAGGAAGATGAATATTTTTTCTAATAGGTTCCATACCATTCATTTTTTTTAAATCCCCTCTTCCTCTTTTAAGATGTGTTATGAATTTCACCAATGTTCATATTTTTAATCAGATATCATGATCACTGATTCAACATAATCACAATATTTTATCTCCATTAATTATCCAATTATGTTACACATTGTTAAAAAAAATTCCATCAAATTCAATGTTAACACAGTTTCTTAAGATCCATAGATATACAAAAACAAAAAATCAGAGTGTGATCAATGCATATCATAGATTAATACAGTATAATCAAGAAAATTCAATTATAGGATGTCTAAATTATTAAAGCTTCTATGATATATGATACCTTAGTCTTATGCTTATTGAAATCCTTAGAATTCTACTTATACATATCCCCAGGGATATCACTAACGTTTCCTCATCCTAGTGTCTAAAGGTTGAATAAACATTCCCTTTGATACAAACTATTATTACCTAGTATTATCATTCCAGGATATTATATCATTTTAAATGGATATTTGGCACCTTAAAACAATACATGACCAGGTTCCACAATATATTAGTGTCATTAGAAAAATATAATCATAAAATTTTATCCTGGTGGAAGATCTTCAATATATCCCTTAAATATATTTCCCCTTATTACTCCTACTTAAAGCCTTTAATCATAACCTGGGGAAACGAAACATAAGAAATGGATGATTTAAGTATCTCAGTAAGGATTAACAAGGAATATATATACGAATAATATGAGCATAAGGGTATGAGAACATCCTAATTACATTAGAAGATTATACCTTTCATATCGAAGATCATAATCAAGAGACATGTAATAAATATTTCAAGTTCATAATACATGAATCATACATACTGAAATCAATATACTAATCTATGAAAGCATTCCATATAAATAAGACATGAAATTTTTACTGATATATAAATATTTAATATCTTTCCCTATAGGTCAAGTCTCATTTCCAAAAATTATCAGGGATCTTCATGGGGAATACACCTACTAGGAGGGACACACCACCATCCCCAATCATAGTCCTTTCTTTATAGGGGATTGAGTTTCGCCTTCTTCACATAGTGGATCGAGTTCCCCTTATTCCCATAGAGGAATGGGTTTCACATTTTTTCCTTTAGTCAATCAATACTATTGAATTGTTTCGCAACATTATATCTTGAAATATAAATCTTTACCCAATTCATTATAGGCACATATAGGTCCCACCCATCTCATAATGAAATAATAAAAATGTGTTCCACAAGCTAATAAAAAATCATCATATCATGACCCATAAATAGTGGGTATCATAAAAATCATAACATAAACCATGAATTGAAATGTGTATCATAAACATGAAATCATTTTATAACCTATGGAAAATATACATGTTTCCTAATCATATAATAACCCATGAAAATAGGTTGGTTTCATAATCATTTTATCATGATATAACCCATGGAAGAGAAACCATTTTCATAAAAATATTATAATCTTTATCATGAAAAATTCAATGAAAGAATAAGAATGGTATCCTTGGATCAGATCTCTAGTAAGTTATAAACTATATCAAAGGATATCATCAAATATTCAGAAGGATTTTTAAAGATCACATTGATAATTTATTAAGGGAAATATCATTTTTTTAAAACAGATTTCATAAAACATTTTTATTAAAAATAATCTTCCTTTAATGAATACTTTGAAATTTAATTTAAAACATTTCATAAGGAAAATAAAATTTCCACTCTGAAAGAATCTTTATAAGTCATGAAATACTTTGAAAAAAAATTTCTATTTAAAATCACCTTGAAATATAAAATGAAATCTTGGAAACATTTTGAAAACCTTTTCAGTGAAAATAAAATTGAAAATATATAATGAAAGCTTGAAAACATTTTAAAAAACATTCATTTGAAAATAAGTTTAAAAATTATAAATGAATATTGAAAACATTTAGAAAACATTTTCATTGAAAATTACTTTTAATATGATAATGCTATATTGAAAACATTTTGAAAACCATTTATTTTAAAATAACTTTGAAATCATATAAAGGGACCCTTGAATATAATTTAGAACACTTATATAACATAAGACAATTTTTCAAACCATTTTTTGATAGACATATTAAAAAACGAATTTAAAAATTATTAAAAAAATTTAATAATAATAAATCTAGTAAACTTGAAAAGGTAGCTTCAAATGAAGGACGATCATGATGGAGAATAAATATTAACATGCTGACCATTACCATTGTGTTGTGGAAAGTTTAGAAAAATTCCTCGATAAAAAAATGGAAAGAAGATTAATTTATAAAAAACATTTTGTTTTTAATGTTAAAAAATGGGTAAATATTTATTTTAAAACACATTTCAGTATAATATATTTTTTAAAACATTTTTAGAAAACATAGTTTTGGAAGAACATAAATTTTCTACCGATGAGAGGAATGAAGTCAAATTTTCTTAAAAACATTTTTTATTATATTTAGTACCAATTAGTGGAAAAATGATACCATTACTTAAAGATATCATTATTAATGATAGCATAAGAAAATTAATGTGAGTTTATTAAATATGTATTATAAAAATTCATCAATGGAATCATAATCATTAGAAATCCTAATTAACGATGATATTATAACAATAAAATGTTACCACTTTGGTAACTTTGAACTATAATAACAATAAAATAATAACATTAGACAAATATAAAAATATAATTAAAATAAGGTTATTCATGATATAAAATGGTAAAGTGAATTTAATACACCTCATAGAAGAATATATGTGCATAACATGGCATGTGTCTTAATGAATGAAAACTAAGATAAAAAATAACATTACCGAATTAGAAATGTTTGAACCATTAAATAAATGAAATAGAGACCATTTAATGGATATGTATCTATTAATTTATATTTAAAAATCATTGAATATATTTATGGGAATTATATGCATCTCACAGAAGAAATAAGTGGTGAATAAGGCATAAAACTCATAGAAATATATTTTAGTCAAGAAACCCTTACCTTACATATTGAATTTCTTCTTACATGTTAAAACCTCCTATAGAATAAATATAGCCTTGTTAAACATATACCTTGTAAATATATTCGTATATATAATACCAAATATGATTTTATTATTTCTTTATATCACACATTTATTAACAATTCCTTGTTAATGTTATTTTTTGTATAATATTTTTCTTTATTTTTCGTATATATTTTGACTTTTTATTATTGATCATATTAGATAGATCACGATTTAATTAGTTATATAATAAAAAAATGATTTAATTATAAATCACATGAATGAAAACTGTTTACCTTTTCTTGTCATATAAAAAGAAATAAAATCAATTAAATATATGTATATATATTATCATTTAATTATAATTATTATTTATATATATAAAATAATTTTACTGAAACCTTCCTTAATACATTATATGTAATGTGTGATTGAATCACACTTCTTTGAGGAGGTTGTAGTCCACACATCCACCAACAAGGTTATCCTATTTACAAAAAATGGAAAATATGAAGGTATGTGTTATATAATAATTATGGAATAATAAATAAATATTAAATATCATATATGTCATATAAAAATATAAATTAAATCACGATTTCCAACCTTGAAGGTTGGAAATGGATGAACAAGAGACATCAGTTCGTGATGTGGTAGTCTTCTATACAAATGAATGCTGATTGGGTATACCATTTGATGGAAGTGTGTGTGAGTGTGGGTCAAGACCATGACATAAAAAACTATTTTTATATTTAGGATACATAGATTAGTATATAATCATGGAAAATAAATAATTTAGCGGAAGGGAAAAAAATAAAAGAAAATATCTTTTTGAAGGATGTTACCTCTTCTTTGGGTAACTCCTCTTGGTTTTCACTAAAGGATTCAGTAGTTAGATTTCTACTGAAGGGGACTCTTATTGAATATAGTGAGGGAATTTTGAAGGATATTTGATTGGGTTTTGGCCTATCTAAAGGGATTATAATGTCTGATGAAGTGAGGGGTTTGAGTGCCTTTTTTATTGTAGAGGAGGAGTGACATTCATATAAATATAAAAAGAAATATTATATTGAGTGGTCTTCTGTAAATCATGTGCCACCAATAATTATCAACTTTTCATCCAATGGTGTATATGTTCTGTATATTCCTAGAAAATTTATTTTTCATATGTTTCTATAGTATTTTCTCCTTAAGTTAATTTTTAACCTCTAAGTAATCATGTTTTTACCATAATCACTGTAATTAATTAGAATTAGATTAACTAATATTATTTGTGAAAAATTAATTTGAATTTATTAGACATTATAAATTATTTTTAATAAAAATATATAAACCATTTTTACTAATTATAAATAGATAATTTGCATAAATTAAGTTTAAAATAATCTGATAGATGGGACGAAACAACGAGTTTTTAAAGTGAAAAAGTGCTAACGTTTTAACTGTTTATATATATATTTTCTAGGTGAAATTGATTAAAATCAAATAAATTGTATTAATTTATGTAAATTTATATAAATTAACCATAAAACCACTTTAGAATCTTATTATACTATATAAGTAAATTAGAATAAAATGAAATTTTCAATTAAGATTCAGTGTTTTCACTATTCCTCAAAAAAATTAAACTTCTCTGAAAAATACCAAAAAATCACCAAATGTAAAATCTAATATTCTTGTTTAAAAAATTATGATTTTTTATCAAATAATTATTTTAAATGTGTAAATAGTAATATTTAAAATTGATTATCTATTAAAAGGTGATTAAATTACCTTCTAGAAAAATACATCTTTTTATTCCTAAAATAGGATTTATTTTATATTATACCTATAACATTCACTGTATGATTATAAAAAATATTTAATGATTATATAATGTATAAAAATTATTTAAAAAATTAATAAAAACTGTTTGGTTTAATTTATTTAGATGAAAATTTGTTTTTACATAGAAAAATTGTTTTCTTAAAGAAATAGATTTTTTATTTTCAAATAGTTCATATATTCATGTCTAAATAATTTTTAGCCAATGTATTAATTTTATATACTTATGAAATCATATTTTCAAAATTTATGTAATATATTTCGTAACATCCATTCGAATAGCTAAGGATTAACTATAATAATAATTTAATAAAAATATGAGTAGTATGTTTTAGTGTGGTAGAAATCGGACCTGCATGTAATCCCAGATATAAAATTTTCAATACATTGTTAGAAACACATGAAAAACATAGTTTTGTGTGCACTATAAGATAATCTATGTTTTGAATGTAGTGTTAACTTAACATGGTGTTGTGTTAAATGAAATCCTAACTTAGCAATTTCATATAACACGTGTTATGTTATGTGTTGTGTGAATTTAAAAATATTAAAATATTAAATTAATTGAAAAAATCAATAAATTTTAGGGTGTTACACCCAATATCTCAATGAATTTCCCCTATTATGTTATAAAATATTATTTAATATAATAGATTCACATCTTATTCATTTTCATTCAAGTACATCTTTTGTACTAAGATTTATAAATTTGAAGTTAATATATTTTAATACACTTAAAATAATTCCATTACTATTGAAATTATGTTATATTAATTATATATATCCATTATATCATATTAACCCCATTACATTAACTATTTTTTATATATGTTAGGTTTTAAGAAATACTCATTTATTTTAAATGACATTATTTTACTATTGTGAATACCAAATCCCATTATCATTCAAGGGTATTTATGTTAATGTAATTATAATTCATTTAAAAAGGATTTACATGTATGAAACTTACGTTTTCTTCTCACGGGTTTAAAATTTTGATAGAATCATGACATTAAGATATTATGAACTTAATTGTTATATGAAACCCCATATCATTGAGACAGGGTATTGATGAAATTACTATTATAAGATTTTATCTATATAAAAAAGATAAATTTAAAAATATAATTGTTGAAGCCTAATATGAATCCAATTCATTAGGTAATGTTTTCATCTCATTATATACCATGTCTGGTGCCTGAGTGGTTTTCTTAGAAAACTTTTTTTGATGTCCTAGCCACGAGTATTGAATAATGATATATTGACATAGTATATATTGTTTTCACATTTATTTGATGTTGTGATATTATAATATTATCCATATCATAGAAAAATTCTAAGTTAATAATATCTTTTTAGTTTCCTTGATATTTGTTTTATTTCAAATATATCATTCTTACTCTGATTGTTCCCTTACGAGGAATATTATCTCACCATTTTAATTTATGTATTTTATAATATATCCTATGTATTATTACATAATCAATGGTATATAAGATTATGTTAAGGATTGTAAATAAGGATGCTTTAATTTTTTTAATCCTGTTGTATTTAAGAAAATAATCTTCTAAAGAAACTGTATTTAAAGGTCCTTAGTTTTTTTAATGGAATTTTGTGTAACAAAACATGTGTAATGAGATATGGGATGTTAAAATTGGTATTAAATAAATGTAGAGTAATTTTTGGTATTATGATTAAAAAAAATTAGTTAAAAAACTATGGATAAATCTAAATATAGAAAAATTTCCAAATTTGTTTATGTATTGTGTGTTTCGATTCTTAGTAATGAAACCCCTATCAAGATACAAACAAGTGGATCTAGTTTCCAATAACCCAAAAAATTATAGTTGAGTATTAACTCTATATTTACCTGATCTAGGAAAAGTGGCGTAATTTCCGACATGGGTTTTCACTCAGAGGGGACATGATTTGGATAATTCACATGATCTTTACAAACCATTTTAAAAGATATAAATGAATTATTGAAGAATTTGAGGACATATTTTCATAAAAAATAATTTGAAAATTGCCATAGATAAACTAGGTCCAAAGTTATATATTT
Organism: Viscum album; assembly: GCA_963277665.1. Lineage (NCBI taxonomy): Eukaryota > Viridiplantae > Streptophyta > Magnoliopsida > Santalales > Viscaceae > Viscum > Viscum album. Next base: position 1,788,716,604 of record OY728119.1, on the reverse strand, counting down.
TATTGTTAGGGTATATATTTCATTCCATCTTGAAAAAATTATTTTCATTATTATATGATTATTGGATTGTATGTTCGCCACCCAAAAATTCTTTTATTTTAGAAAATGGGTTTAAATAGAAGGAATCATTCCTAAAATATATGTGATGGGAAATGTGGTGATTTCCCTAATGAAATTCCTAAAATGATATGATAATTAATCGAGAACATCATGTATTCACTAGAACTACTAAATCATGTTATGTGTAATACCATAAATCATGTAGAAAGTCATATTTATCTAAGGATATTACATGTTTAAATTGATTCCTTTACATAGAAAGGCCTATAACTTTTAGTGGATCTCATAATCCCTTAATTATAGAGAAATGGATTAACATTTTTGAGAAAATATTATTTATCCTACAATGCAATGAGTACAGGAAACCCAATTTAGTCACTTATCGACTAGATGGTGTAGCTGATAAGTGGTCGAAAATGATCTATTATACAGGGCCTATGAAATATATTGAGTCCCTTGAATTGGAAGAGTTAAAAAAAGATGTTTTTTTAATAAATAAAATCCTTAAAATCATTATTATATAATGAAGATACAATTCCATGACTCAAAAAAATGAGGTTGAAACTACTAAGGGATAATCAATAAACATTTTCAAGGATTTTATAATACACTTTTGCTTATTCCATGAATATTGAAAGTAATTATTATCACTTCATTATTTGATTGAACATGAGTGTTAAAGACTTAATGATTCAGAACATTGAGATAAATGATAACGAATTATGTTCATCCCATGACATTGAGATAGATATTGGTTATTAATATTGGTTTTAGATATCTTGATATAAGAAGAAAATAATGGGGTTTATCTCTAGATTGTCATAGATAATCTTCATTAGAGAAAAAATACAACTAACCATATTCCATAAGTATAGGAAGAATCATACAAGAAACCTCTTGATGTGGACAAGGAGATGATACATGTCTTGAAAGAGGGGGATCAATTTAATGAATAATGGCATAAGATAAATCCCACTAATATGATAGATTAAGATAAGGGTTCAATAAATCCTAGGACTATGGTCCAATGTTCTAATTATAAGGAAGATTAATACTATACAAAATAATTCCCTAATACAGAGTATGTCGAATATATTATGGAAAAAACCTCAAAAGATAAGGGAGAAATTGAGAACATATGAAATGACTACTACCAAGAAAGATCCTAAATAATATGTGGTAGAAGGTACAGTGTTTAATCATTGAAGAATAAAAAAATTTATTATTTTATTCTAGTGCAATAAATTATTTTATATCATCAAATTTCAATATAAAAATTAAAAAACCACCTCAAAACATTGAGGTTTAGTTTTCACTCAAAATAGTAAATTGGAAAATATTTATATATCAAGTATATAACACCTCTCTAATAAAACTTTGTGTGTTGAGTCTCTTGATGAAACATTCTAGAATCCCTTTAGTGGAAATGGATGTTTTTTTAGCATTGATTGGTTTTAATTATATATATCCAACATCTATTTTCACAAGAAAAAACACATTATTTGTCCCAAATAATCCTTCAATTATATAAAAGTGTTAATAAGTAGATGAATGTAATTTCAAAAATTCCAATCAAGAAGAGATATTATTTATTTATAAGTAAATATATTAAGATAAAATTATTGAGAAAAATGTGAGGATCACTCTTAGAGACATAATCATTGTAATAAAATCTGCTAATGTGTTCCCAAAAGTGTTTCTCGGTTTTCTTCATAACTGTGAGTTTGAGATCGCAAATGTTCACCTACCTAGGGCTATATCAATTCCCAATTTTCAATATATAATTCATACGATTGAAATAAAAGATCTAAATAAGAATCTATAAGAGAATGAGGACAAGGGTTTCATACAGTAAAGTTCTTATCGATTGGGTGAACCAATTCTCTAGGTCAAAAATAAGGGGTAGTCATATTTTATTGATTTTGATGAACATAAAAATAGAATATGAAGATCCAGTATAAACTTCCAGGGAATTTTGGAATGTTTTATTATCTATATTGATACCAATACTTCGTTAATGTTAACATTAAGTTACTATACCATCAATTAATGGTGAGGAAAAACTATATTACCATAACGTTCATTTATATATATTATGAACACTATGAGTTCATAATAATTATTTTTAGAAACATGAGTTCCCTAAAAAAATTCACGAACTTAATGAACTAATTTTTTTAGAGATTACCATAATAAAATTTTTACAGTCTTTAAAGACGAGATTATCATTTACTCTAAAATTATAAAGGGACAAGAGGAGAATATAAGAAATATATTATAAATTATGATAAAGGAGAAGTTATATGAAAAGTTTAGTAAATGTGTTTTTTTGGATGTAGGAAGTATCATTTTCAGGGAATTTTATAAGATTTATGTGTATATCTATAGATAATTTGATGAAAATGGTGGTTGGAGAATGGATAAGAATAAAATATATAACAAAGATTATCAATTTTTTATATTATCTTAGTAATATCAATGATCTATGAGAAAATTTTAATAATTTTAAAACAAAATAACCAAGATTAATTTGGTATGTTTTATGTTTTTATATAATAATGAATGTGTAAAGATATTTTCATATTTTAAAAAGATTCCAATTATAATATTCCAACCCTTTCTGGTGATATCATGGGATCATTTATAAATACACATTAGAGTTATTTGGGGAAAATTTTGTTTGGTTTATTTCTTGGGAATTTTGGGTGGAATTTGATAAATTTGGAAGGAGAATATGTAGTGAACAATTGGTGAAATGTTTTCCCAAACCATGTGCCCCAGCCTAGAAAACAATGTGAACAAAAACATAGGGGATGTACCGGTATGGTGTATGGTTTTTCAAGATACGCACCCTCTTAATAGAATCCATGTACCGCTCCTAGATTAGGTACATGATTTAGTTGCTCAGTTTTTCAAACCATCCTCCCCTATCTAGGAAATTGTGTGTGGGGTTTTAAATAAATCGGAAATTTGATTTATAAATCCTGAACCCCGTGGACTTCACCCTTATTCAACCAATCTATTCCCTAATTGATTCATATCAAATTTTTATGCCAAAAAACGAATTCCTAGGTTTCTCCACATCATTTCGTGAGGATTTTTATCCCAGATTAATGAAATTATCCCATCTTGAAAAGAGATCCTAATAATATGTAGTTTCCGCCCTCTCTCTCATGTTTTTCTCATCCTTTTGAGGATGGTTTTACATTGTTTTTATGGATCCAAATCAAGGTTTTTTGTATCCTGATTTGTTTGATCTTGGATATGGGATTTGGATCAAGACCTCATTCTTCATCAAATTATTTATTATTCCACATAAATTGGACATTTCCATAGGTCAACATTTTTAAATGATCTTTATTTAGGTTCTCTTTTATTCAAATCGAAAAGTATTTATTTTAATTACGTGTATGTAATTTTATAATTTATATTGGATGATTAGCGATTTATTTGTTTAAATTGAATTAATTAATTTTGAAAATGAATTATTTATGGGATAATGAAATTAGGGACATTGGGATTGTTGAAATGAATTAATTAATTATCGAATTAATTAATGGATATTAATGTGATTATTGAATTAATTGAATTCAATTAATTAATTATTAAATTAATTATGGAGATATTCTAATTATTGAATTGAATTAAATAATTATTGAATTAATTAATGGATATTTTTGTGATTATGAATGTAATTAAATTTTATTAATTAATTGTCAAATTAATTATGAGGATATTGGGACTATTGAATTGGATTAATTAATTCCTGAATTAAATAAAGAATATTGTCGTGATTATATAATTAATTAAATCTGATTAATAAATTATTGAATTAATTAATGAAATTGAAGTGATAAATTAATTTTTTAATTAATTAATGGTTATGTCTATAGGAGGGGATGCAACATCCTCAAGTGGTGGGTGCATAGAAAATCACAGTGCATATGAAAATAGATATACAAGTTAATACCTTTTAAAAAAAATCATCCTTGGTTTCCCTAGGAAACATCACCATGTGATGGTTCTCTTCTTCCAAGAATTTAAATATAGTTTCTTTGTTTGATAAATTATATTTAGGTATTCCCCCAACAAGTTAAAAAAATATAATCATCAAAATAAACTAGGCCTATAGGTCCTTGGTTTGTGTTTGTGGAATATTATGTCAAAAAACACGTGAATTTAGATATGAGTGTAATTATTGTTATCAAAGAAAGGTATAGTAATTTTTTGGATTATTCTTAGAATGAATTTGTAAAAACTATAGGGATGACTTTAAATATTTGGAAAAATAGAAAAAAAAATTAATTATGAGTGTGTGGAATCCTAGACTTGAAATGCATATCTAGATTAAAATAATTGGATATAGTCTCTAGATAAGAATAACCTTGGGGTAATGACCTTGAAAATTATGGTTGGGTGTTAACTCGATATTCACCTATGTCATAAAAACATGACCTAACCGCACATCTAATGTGAGAATCTTTGATGATATATTTATGAAAATTCATATTCTCTTAAAACATCATTATAAAGGATTTAAAAAAATTATAATAGAATATGATAATGCATAGTTGGAGAATCTAATATGAAATTGACCATAGATAACCTAAATTGAAACTTATATATTCCTATATTATGGTATATACATCATTAATTATATGTTAAATAGTTTACTTTTTTATATTCTTATTATAGGACCCCAGAACACTCCAAGAAAAGAGTGTTGAATTGGGATGTCAAATTTTTATTTTAAAAGCAATGAATCTCATTCCCATGTTGGTAGGAACTTATAAAACCTATATGAAGGAAGCATGTAGTTACTAAATATTCAAATTCTAAGAGACAACATATTAGTTTTACTTATTTCACCAATAAGGGATAATACAAGGAGCATACAATGACAATATTTCGGTCGTATCAAAATCCACTATGCTTCACTTGTTATTATGAAGAATAGAAGATTAGACATGGACATTGTATGTTAGGAACAAAACCTTTAAAAGACATTAAGGTAAAGAACACAACTTTCCTCATATCAATTCCATAAACTACCTTACCCACTACCTTTGGTGATGTCTTACTCTTTTTTTTGACTTGAAGGTTACATTATTATATTGGCCATTTAAGTCTTTATCCATGAGTATAATGATACTCTTGTTGCATCATAGTCCTAGATTGGTTCCCATGGAAGTACAGTTCACTAAAACCACATGTTAAATACTACTATTGATAAACCTCATACCGTTCATGAAATCCCATTCTTATATCAAATATTCTTCATCCTTCATGAACCAACTCAGTTTCATGAAGCTACCAACCTTCACGATGCTCCCACCCTTCGTAAAACACAAAACCCACAGCCTTCACGAAACCCCCTCTTCTGAAATGAAATATCTCTAGTTAGGTCTTAACCCTTCATTTCATAAATCATATTCTCATGAATATTTCTTGAATTATGAATCACCTATCCTTTTTTAATTCCTTGTAATTAATGATTTTTTAAAATTCTCTTTTTATTTTCAAATGAGGGTATATGCTTATATAAAGAGTTAATCCTTTTTGAAAATTTTGAGCACATATGTACCTTTTCATGAACCTCTGTATAGATGTTTATGAACCTCATATTCTTCACATAGATCTAGTGAAAATTTACCCATTCATGAAGGTTTTTCGAGTCACATATATAACATAACCCCATCAGGAATTCATAAAACTTAAAACCTTCAAGAAACTAGATTCCCTTGAAAATATCAGAAACATTAAAAAATTAAAATCTTTTAAAAATCCCTACCTTTAACTTATTTTTGAATATTCAATCCGGGGAATCCAAATTTTGTGAAGCTTGTCCCTTCCTCTTAATTTTGAGCATATGAAATTGGTAAATATTATGAAAAGATCCACTTTCAACATTTAAGCCTTATGCACCTTAAGATCACCTACCTTGTTAGAATACCACTTTCAACATTGAAGCATTATACAATATAGGATAACTTTCCTTGAAATTCCATGATAAACCCAGTCTGGATTTAAAAACATTCACTCCATTTCAATATGTGAAGATCCTTGGTTACAACAATCTCCCCATTTATATTTTTTTTTGGAAATCTGTAGAAACATTAAATGAAGAACCGACCATGATCCAAAACCTGATAGGACAGAAATATATAATTTATCACTGTAAGTATACATGATAAAATTTTGGTATAGAAAAATATAGTGGAAAAAGGAATTTCACGCCTCTCTATCCCACCAACCAATATTTTAAACCTATAAATCATTGAATGCCAGTTATCTTCCCCTTTGTAAATAAATGCAAAGAAACTATATTTTTTATTCTAGTGCCCAATTTTTTTTCTCTTCATCATATCTCTCTCATAGATATACATCAGATCCAAAAAATTTAAAAAATTGACACAAATGGGGAGAAGGGATCATCCAAAAACTCCTCATACAATAGGAGATGCCTGAACATAGAGGTTCAACTCATGTTTCTAAAACATTTTCTATGACAATATCTTAGTCATAATGTTATCCACAAGATCATTAGTTACAAAATTTAACATTTGAATCACACCTTGTTCATATTTTTCATTGATTAAGTGATATTAGATCACAATATGGTTAGTAAGAGAGTGTTGAACCAGATTTTTCATAAGATAGATCACACAGTTATTGTAACAATGCATCACCATCGGTTGCTTCACCTTATATGGAATATCTATAAGTTTCTTCTTCATCAACAATTACTAAGTGTGTTCCTTTTTCCAAACTATACATTCTTTTTATATATACTAATGGAATTTATTTATTGTTTCTTGATAACCCATCACACAAATTTGTTCCAATAGATAATGCACCACCACTTGGGGAATTATTATACACCACATATCTAGCCCAGATAGCATTAGGAAATTTTAATAATTCATTATATATTCATACTAAATTGTATATGAAAATATTTTGAGTACACTAAATATACCTCACGACTCTTTTAACTACTGACAAATGCGCTTCCTTCAGATTACATTGACAGTGAGATTATAAACATGTTGCAAAGACTATATCTATATTTGTTATATCCAAGTATAAGTAGCTTTTAATGATCCACCTAAACAATGTGGGAAATACTGATTTCCAATCCTTGTTCTTTCAATGATTTTCCCAACTATAATCAGAGTCGAAATTGGTTTTGATTCATCAATGTTGAATTTATTTAGTACCTCTATTTCATATGTTTAGTGATAAATAAATGTGTAATCTATCTTATGAACCACCTTCAGACCCAAAAAGTATAGATGTTTTCTGATAATAAACATTTAAAATTCATATTTCATGAGATTAAAAATTATTTCACTGATCCTGAAATGATTCTACCAAAAATGATATCATCCATATATATAAGAAATATAAATTGATATTTCTGAAAATTATTCACATATATATTATCTTAAAAACATCCTATTTAAAATTCTATATTTTTTATACAATCATCCAATCAAAAATACCATACTCATGGTGCATGATTAAAACCATAGAGTTAATTATTTAATCTATTAACCTCCGTATCATCATTTCAAAGAAGAAATACCACATTTTTTTCAATGTACACTTATTTTTTTGGAACTATATTTGTGAATTTTTTTTTGAAAACCATCTGATATACTTTTAACACTCTTGGAATAGCCATATTAATGATGATATTGGTTGACTCTTGTCTAGATAATGGAGAAAAAATTTCTTATACATCAATGCCTTCTATATATTCACAGCCTTTACACATCATGATTTCCTTATTTCTAATAAAATTTCCATTCCCATCCAAAAAATTTGGAAGATCCACTTTGTTCCAATCACATTTTGATTTTCCAGTCTCTTAACTAGATCCTAGGTTTGCTTCTTGTCTATATGATCTTTTTCTTTATTCATGGACATAACCCATGACTCAAATTTCATAAATTCTTGAAAAGAGGTTGGTTCCAGAATAGATAGAAAGGAAAAATGACATTAATTCCTCATTATCCTTATTAAATTTAGTGCAGTACAATTCCCAATGTTGTTGGATTGATCAATTTATTCTCTTCAATTTATCCTATGAGGTTATGATAATGTTTCATAAATAATTGGTTATTATTCTTATTATTATTTAGAATCATCATAATTTTGTGGTCCCTGAATGGTTTTTCATCTTTCTACCATTTCAAAATTGAATCTTTCCCTTGTCCACTATCTTCTTCATCTTCGATCACATCAACATATGTGATTCTTGAAGAATTTATGGTTTTATACTCAATGATATTGACATTATTTACTTCTAATATATATCAAAGATTATTATTGAAACATTTTTATGATTTTAATTTCAATTAACATCCATGTACTATTCGCTAATTTCTAGTATTTTCATACATACCAAGATTTCCTTCTGTTTGTCAAATAAAACTTATACCTCAAAAAAACATGAAACAAATTCAGAGATGGATTCCTTCCATCCTATATGTTGTAGGGTTTCATGGTTTCTCTAATACAAATCCTTGTTCGATTTTTAGTTTACACCATTACTTAAAAAACGTCTTTCTAGTAATGATGAGAACCAAACATCTCAATAAGTATAGTTCAAGACATATTATTCACCTATCAATTTCAGCATTCAATGATCCTATTTTTTAGGGATTCTAATTGGAGACACCATATGATTTATCCCATGTTTTTAGGTAACTTCAAAATACAGTGGGTCTGTATTCTCCTTCAATGAAAGATCATATAATATTGATTACATGGCCTGTTTCAACCTCATCTATTTGAACATAACCCTTCACGCAATCAAGGACATTCCATTTGTTCTACATAAACATCACATAAGACATTGTACTATAATTAAAAAAATGTGTAATTTTCTCTCTCCATATGTTACAACATTATTTATTAGACCAGATACATCTGTGTGTATGAGATCAAGTAAATTTGATTCCCTTTTCTTATTTAATTGACATGAACCCCAAACCATCTTTCCTTGAATGGTGGCATCACATGTATTTTCTTGAAAATGTACCAGATTGAGAATTTTGTAAAAAATATTAATATGATATATGTATTTCATACTATATTGATTAATGTGACCCAACCTCCAGTGACACTATTTTCTTCATTATTTATTAAGAAACAAGTATTTTTTTACTACTAAATTGGTATAAGTTTCCATCATTTTTGAATCCTGTAATTAGAGAATTACCGATGTTTCCCTTGCTAACTCACCCCTTAGGATTAAATTTCACTACTTTTCCTACGTCAAAGAGTTGAATCCCTCTCAAGAGATTTTGATTCAAACTGTATACATAAAAAACATCATTTTTCCTTATCTCCCCATTCTCTAGTTCTGTGTTTCCACTTCCTTTGATCTTAATTCAACATTGTTTTTGAATATCACTATTCAGTCGACCATTTTTTAACATTGTTAAAAAAAATTCATTTTTTATCACATGATATAAGAATCCACAAAAAAAACTAGATAATAATATTCATTATATCTTTGAGATCTATTTCTACAAGATTGGATTTTTTGGTCTTTTTCTTTTCCTTCCACGAGATACTTGAATGAGTGGAGGATAAAGATGACCTTTCCAATATATATTCAATATCAATGAGTTCATAAAATTAATATTATTATAATAAATTAGAATACCTATTTTTAAGAGTAACTCTTCTTGGTTGAAGAGTATTTACTTATCTTTTAGTTTTATAGGTATTGTTTCTACCTTTCCTCTACTTAGAATGAATAGATTTATGGATAGAGTTATAATAGAGAAAAAATTATCCATAGAAACTATCTATTCTATATAATAAAAGATATGGTTTTATTTTTAGTTATTGACTTCAAGGAATATCCCTATTTAGATAGCCCTTTTACTCTTCAAAGTAAGACATTGTATAGAAAATAAAAACACAAAATTTGAATTTTATAAGGGGAAATATATTCTCACTTCCATTGCTCTAAATTTCCATTTTATTGAAATAGTATTTGATGAGATATAATATTACAATACTTAAGGATTATTTTCATCCCCCTTTTTAATTTTGTTAAAATATTTTATTGTCAGGATATCCTATGCCACTTTGATATGTAAAATGTTCTGCTTCCCTTTATTTTGGATCATTAAAATTAACAACCTTTGATGTTTTTACATCAAAACCAATTCCATATTTTCCCATAAATGTAGATCTATAATCATTCAATTTTTTCTTCTCCTTCATAACCATGCTTATCTCATTCTAATAGTCTTGTATAAGAAAATCTTCCAAACTGTAATTTCATCATTGTTTAAAATGATTTTGATTTAGTTTCTAATTTACTCTTTAAAGTAAAAACTTATTTTTCAAATACCTCAACTAATATCAAAGTTTCATACAGTCTTAATGTAAGTTTATTAATGAATTTTTCATTCCTGTTAATCCTAATTTTAAATTCATCAACCTTTTTAAGATTTCTAGAGTTGTTGAATATTCTTATGTCTCTCCTTACAATCAATCAATTTCTACTTAAAGCTAATCAACATACTTTGATGGATCATTCATCACCAATACCATATTTTTATTTTTATTTATATGAATTTCAATCTCACTCAGGTCAACCTCAAGTTCCACCTTCATACCATCATTACCAATAAATTTATTATCTTCATCTTTTCTATGTTATACATTTTCAACTATATCTGTCAGGGATGATTTAGGATTACATTTAAACACTAGTTCTACATCCTCAAAAAATTAATTATCATTTGGTTCTTCTTTTTATAATAAAGTTCTTTAGTTGTAATTTCTTTCCTGAAATAAATTATCCCCAATTAAATAATATCTTCTAAGACTTCTGCATGATTTATACTTCAATTTCTATACCATTAAATTTTCTTGGTCATCAAGTAAAAATGTGCCCGAAATTATCAAATAGAAAGCATGTTGAGGGAATATTTCTGTCAAATATCTATTTTACTCTCCTTAATATTTTAGAAACAAGGGAAAGAAATTCAACATCCACATCATCTCTAATATCACTACCATTGGAAATGAAAATACTTTCCCTGGAATTGATTGAAAATTTATTTATTTCTATAAAATCTATTTATTTTGGTTTGAATGTATTTTCATAAGGCACTATATTTCTTAGATGGTAATCATGTTAATGTTTATATCAATCCCTCTACAAAAGGGAGGACACTTTGGAATTTTATAAAGGTGGAAGACTTCATAATACATTCTTCACAATATTAATATATTTAATATCTTCCCCCATTCCTCAGATGTTTTCAAAAACGTGATTCATTTAGTTAAAAAATATACCTTCATTTTCATTAGGATTCATTTTCATATCATCAATATTGTTGTGTATAACTTGGTGTTTTCCCTCCTTCACAATGTTATATAATATGTATATTTTTTTCAATTTCTAACACATGGTCATTGATGAATTTAAAATCATAACCTTAAAATGGATTTTATCAGATATAGATAAAATAAGATAATTTCGAGCTTTTGAATTTGCATCGAGATTTTTTCTTGTCTATTATAGTCATAGAATGACATGTTTTATTACTAAAAAAACTCACTAGACAAGTGGAAATGGAAATTCATCTCCCAAGGGATCACAGAAGAGATTTAATTATATTCTTCCAAATATATAAGTTAATTCAATAAAATAGGGGAACTCCCCTAATATTCAATAAATTATTCATGTAAAAAACATAAGATAAATTTATATCCAATTACTTATACACTCGGATACCACATATAGAAGCCTAGAACACCCTAATAGGGGACTGGTGAATCAGTGTGTCAAATTTTTTATTTTTTAGTGTTGAATATTGTTCCCACATTGGTAGGAACATGAAAAAACCTATATGATGGAATCATACAGTTATTAAAAATTCATATGCTGAGAGAATACACATCAATTTAATTTAGTTCACCAATATTGGCAAGTCCATGGAGCTTAAACCGAAAAGTTTTTTTTTCATACTTAAATCTAATAAGATTCCCTAGTTATTGGGGAGTAACGTCAATTAATCATAATTAACCTATGTTAGTAACATTTCCATTAAATTTTTTTTAGGGAATATAGACTACCTCCCTTAGATCACTTATATCTAAACTCCATTTCCCACTACCCTGGGTGATGTCTTACCCATTTTATTAACCAGAAGATCACTTAAATAGATTGGGAATTTAATATTTTTTCCCTAATTAACATGAGACTATAATTTCATCAAAGACCTCGATTTATGCACTTATAATAACGGTTAAACAAAACCTAATGTTCAATACTACATTTACAAAAACTCTTACCCTTCGTGAAATCCTCTAATTATATCATCTATAATTAATCCTTTGTGATCCCTCAAACTTTTTATAAGATAACATCTATCATGAGCTCCCAGCCTATGTGGAAATCAATGTATTCTTGAAACCCCCAGTCTTTACGAAACACACTTTTCTGAAATTTCATTGATTCAATTATGTGTTAACCATTCTTTTCTTGATGGTTATTCTTCAAATGAGTTCTTGAATCACGAATGTCCTTGTTTTGATGAAGGAAGAGTGATTTATGATTTTCTAAAATTATTTTCTTATTATCAATTAAGGGGTGTGCACCTATATATAGGCTTTTCCATTCACAAAAAAAATCATGCTCACCACTAACTTTTTTTTATCTTCTATATCCATGTTTGCTAAGCTACTAACCATTGTGATGCTATAGTAAAATTTTACATTTTTATGAAGATTCTCGTAGTTGAATAGATACATTCACCCCATAATGAATTGAAGAATATTAAAACATTAAAAACACAAGATTCCATCTTAAACATGCCACATTCAACATTGAAGCTTCCTTCAACGTAATATCACATGCCTTTGAAACACCCTAATCAACCCAGGGTCGATTAACAACAAACAAAAAATACACTCCATTTCTAGTAATGAATAAACTTGGTTCAAACACTTAATGAATAATTTATCTTGTAATATCTTGATATTTTAAAAATACAACTATGTATGATACTGTATAAAACACAAATCATCAAGCATAAATGAATAATTAAATATTATTATATAAATATTATAGTTATAAAATACCAATTGAATTCGTAGGAATGAGTAGAATTAAAACATTTATGAAATATATATGTATATATTTATATAAAGGTTATACTCAACAATAATGTGTTGACTTTTATTAGGAAATAAAAATTCAATTTTTTAGTTAAAAGAAGTTTATGATTAAAAAAATATTTTATTCATAAATTGGTTTTTCGTTTCTGAGTAAATATTATAGATAATTTATAAAAAATTGAATTTTTTTTAAAAAATATTATAGAATTTATGAATTAATCATTTCACAATAAGATTAGAATGAATTTTCTATAATTTTATAAAAAGTTATAATTTTCAATGAACATTGAAAATTACTTATTTTTGTTGAAATCTATTTTTATTTTTAAGTAATTGAACAATAAAATAAATTTTTGGATTAATGAAATAATATAAATATTTAATTTTTATTAAATATAATCCAATAAATTTCATTGGAACCAACAATATACTTGAATTTAATATTATTTTTTTACTTTAAAAGGTATTTCTTATAGAAAATCTAATATATTTGTGTTTTGTGGCTTTTAAATTTAAATTAAATCCTCTTATTTTTTTGAATTTAATATTTTAAAATAAATTTAATATTTAGAATAAGAATAATCAATGTTAGGTAATAAGGCCAACTTAATTTTTGGTAAAAATAAATATTGAAAATAATAATAATTTTTACCATGGTAATGTTAAAATGTTTTAATTAGCATTGAAAATAATGTGAGAAGTCTTACAATTCACAAAAAATCAAGAATTAAATTCATCAGATGAGTTTATTTATTCTATAATAATCCAAAATTTAAAAATATCACTATTTTTATTTATAATTGATTTTGGCCTTCATGATATTTCAACTAAAGGATAAAGAGAAAAAATTTATCCATCTTATTTGTAAACTATTTAATATTTTTTGAAATAATTAAAAATAAATTATTTTTATTAATATTATTTATTTGAAACAATGCTTTTAACATAGTGATTTATTTTTAATATATAATGATGAAATAATTACCTTTAATGATTATGCAATTTTGTCATAGTGCTCGTACAAGCAGTATAAAAAATCAAGTAAATGATTTTAAAAACTCTAAAAGTAATATTGTTTGGGTGTGTTATAGTTTTCAATGAATTTTAATGTTATTAAATAATTATTAATAATGGTGAAATGGATTATATTATAATTCCTTCACTATCATTTTGTTTTCAAAGTCAAAATATTTAAATAGTTTTTAAAATGACATTAATGTTATTTTGTGTTAAATAATATTTTATTAAAATATTTAAAAATCATAAAAATATTGATAGTGTGAAATTAGGATGAGAAATGGTTGAAACTGCCATCCATTAACCATTTATAAGGAAATTTTCCTCATAAAAGTTAAATTATTACCCTTTAATTTTTTAAAAAAATCATTACCATGGTTGTGGATTAAATTGGATCATTTTAACAGGAGTAATATGCTTACTATATTTTAATATTTCATTTATTTCCAAAAGTTCTCCTCCCCTCACTTATAAAAGTACACCCTATCTATTCTCATTTTAACACATCAATAGATTCTTTAATTGGTTAGGAACAGCAAAGATCCATTCCTAATATACCTTACCACATTCTAGACATCATATTATTGGTGGAATACTATCCTTAGAGGCATTAATGTGTAAAGTGATGGAGGTTTTCCAAATAAGAGACACAACTTTTAACTGAATGTTTTAGTTTTTTATCTTCTTATACCCCATTAAAATATTAAAAAACCATGATTTAATAATAAAATTAATATCTCCTATATGATTAATTTTTAATATGTCTAACTTACAACCAGTTTTCATCTCGTTTTCAATCTGATTTGGTGCAAAAACGAATTTCATCATTATGTGTAGACTACCACCTCCATGGAGTGATGTGTTTAATTTTACATCACCACCTATCATGGATGATTGTAATGATGTATTATATATATATATATATATTATTAATTATTTAAATACCTTTCTATGAATATATGTCATCATCAATTTTCATAACTTTACATCCATTGAAAATGATAACATTGTTCATGCATACATGTCCAATACCACCTCCACGAAGTGATGTGATTAATTTTCATCACTAGGTGACATGGATGGTATATATAGTCTATTTAAATATATGATATGAAATTTTTGGTTTAATAATAATTCTGGAAAGTCAAAATAATACTTAACCTTTTTCACTCACGTTTTTGAAAAATAGAGTTGTTACTCATACGTACTAGGGACCTACCATCTCTTTGATTGTAATATAATTATTTTCACATAACCATATATAGTAGTAGGTTTTAAATGTATAATTAATGTATATGAATGATATATATTTCCTTATTTTAATTTTATAGATGATGTAATAATTACCTCTTTGACATAGTCAATATTCCAAAAATATTTTTCCACTTTGATCTGAGAATCCTCAATGCACATGACATTGGATTTACCGAGTAAGTAATTAAATAATTAATAATGGTTAAAATAGAATTTTTTAAACCTTTAAAATATCCATAAAGAAATAAATATTTAATATAATTATATTATATGTGATTTCAAGGACATATATAGAAATTATGAACTTGAGGTAAGGGATTTCATCTCAATTTTGCTATACCGAGGCATAATTTAATGTTATATACATAATTTATTTTATAGAGTGTATATAATTTTAATTTTACATGTTATATCGTGAATAATTCATAGTAAATTATATTATTAATTTAATATTGTATTATTTAATCCAAGGGTATTTGACTTGAATGTTACCAAGTGGTAAGGGTTTTCTTACCTAAATTTTCATTAATTTTGTTATATCACTTCTCGATTGATTATATAATGTCAAGATTATGTGAAAAATTACAATTGAATGATTTATATTCTATTTGATGTTTTTTCTATTTATTTAAATTTTTTACACATAAAATATCTATTTATTAACTATAAATTTAATGTTATGAACGTTTTAAGGGTTATTTATCTGAAATATTCTTTTTTGGGATTTAAGTTTAGGTTATGAAGCGATATTATCTTATGCAGTGAATATTCTAATCTTTGGGAAAAAGTTATCATAAAAATTTTTTTGTTCATGATATTTAATATTTCATTTGAATTCATTCTTTCAAGTGTATTACGATTCAAAGGTTAGAAAAGTGGTTAGGGGATTTTTCTTCAATACCATTATAATTACTATTATTTATTATTAAATTTTCATTGAGAAAATTATATTATACTTATCTGAAAAAACAAATATTTTATTATCCTCTCGATATTACTTTTTTATGCTTTAGTACTATTTTTCTCTCTTTGGATCACAAAATAATTTGGAATTTGATTTATAAAAAGTCATCCTTATTTATCCTATTTCAATCATAGAAATATTTCCTTCCAAATAAATGTAATATAAAATGTATTGATGATTTTCTTATAATATTCTTAAATTAAGTTTTAAATTAATTTTTACCTTTTTTTTGTTTTAAAAAATTTTGTTAAAAATGTACTTTTTTTGAAGAAGGTACTTTTTCTTGATGTTTTGAAAAAAATCATTATTTTAAAAATTATATTAGGAATATAGTTTTTCACTATTATGAATAATCAGTTCATTGAATTATCCATTAGAATCATTGAGGTTCTTTTTAAAGAAAATGATATGATTAATATTAAAAAAAATTAGATGTTAAGAAATATTTTAAAATAGGAATGGGTATTTTCATCACGAATTATATGAAAATATTTTTATGGTATTTCTTTTTATGAGTGAACACAAAATTATTTTATTTAATTTCCATTAGGGAGATGTTTTAATGATACCATATTTATTAATTATTTAAATGTATTATGATTGTTTTAATGTTATTTATAGGAAGCCTTTATATTTCCCATTAGTATATCAAACTATAGCTATTTTTAGGTTAACAAATGCATGATTACAAGTGTTATAATTTTGTTATAGTTATTATAAATTGGTTATAATGATGGGTGATCCACACATATATCATGATGATAGATGATCCTGATATATCTCTATAATGAATTAGGTAATGACATCATAATTGACTGAATATAAGTAACTCCTAAGAGATGATAGATTTAACTAGTTAATTGGTTACTCATAGGATATTTTTCGTATTTAGTAGGCAATGTTATCATATATGTAATATTTCGTGATAATATTATATAAAGATAATGATATAAGATATCAACACATTTTATTTATTCTTACTATGGATTTTATTTTTTTCTCAATATGTGCATTATATGGATCATTATTATTGATTCCTATATGTCTTACCTATGTCAAATATTTATTTCATGTCACATGTTTTATGATCTATGTTCTAATGGGTATGAGTTATTTTATGTTATTCTCATTGTCATTGATTATGCAATCCTACCCTTATACAAATATTATTTTCACTTGGGATATTAAAATATTAATGCTTATGTTTACCTTTAATGGCCATTTTAGATCACCCTTTATATTTTTTAAATTTCAATATTTTTTTGAAGAATTTTTTAAGTATTTTATTTGAAATAATATTACAATATGTGTTGATATTTATTTTTATGAAATATTGGTTTATGTATCCAAGTTTTTATATAATATTTTTCCATTATTATATAATACTATACACTAAAAGGTCCATAGGTTTTTAATTTAGCCAATATTTTATGTTTAGTGTTGTATGTTTTGGATGGTTAAAATTGGGTCTCATTTATTGATATAAATAACAAAAA
Organism: Viscum album; assembly: GCA_963277665.1. Lineage (NCBI taxonomy): Eukaryota > Viridiplantae > Streptophyta > Magnoliopsida > Santalales > Viscaceae > Viscum > Viscum album. The sequence continues at coordinate 1,788,698,655 of OY728119.1, read as the reverse complement.
TGTAAATATTTTCTTTTAGTACCATATGCAAGAGTTCATATCTAATAATATTAATGTTACTATTAGATAAGGGTTCAGAAAATATTGTAGATTAATATTTTTTCATGTGAGGTTATATTTAAACTAATGGATACCATCATGGGTTTATCAGTATTAGTTTGATCATATGTAAAAAAACATAGACCCCCTATCAAGTTATTAATAGATTATATTTTAAAGTGATTAATGTTATATTATAATTTTTTTCTTTATAAATATACAACCCCTATGTTTAACATTAATTATTACTTTAAAAGAATAATATTTCATTTTTTAGTTGTAAGATAATATTTATGATATATAATTTTAGGGTAAAAAATTATATAATGTCATGTTCATTGAGGTTAACATGGATATATAGATATTTATTTATGGAATGATATACATTGAACCTTTTTTTTCTGTTGCTTAATTTTGGAGAGTAATATATTTTTTCATTGTATGATGTTTTATTAATTTTGGTTATTATATTTACTTATGCTAACTATTTTGGTTTTGTTTAACATATAAAAAAACTATGAAAATATTGTTATTATTATATTGATTGTATGAACTAATAATAGTTTATTTTAGTGCTTCAGTATTGAATAATTCATCTTAAATACTCATCATTTGGAGACAAATATGAGACTGTGGTGGAAATTGATTAAAGGATGTAATTATACCTGTCAGTTAAGAATATTTACTTATTTTGTTAGTTTATATAGAATAGAAATTCCTCAAATCTTGGAAAAAATCTTCAAAAAAAATGTTATCTTATTACCTTCATTTGTAATGAATCTATTGTCACTTTCACACCTCACTATTTTGTAGTTTTTTGTTCATCGAATTTCTCATGATCATTCAATTTCTTTTGATAAATGTTCTCTGTCACTCTCCATCATTTTTTGGACATTTTGTTTTCCTCCATGTTAATATTTTAACTTCCCACCAATTTTCTCATATTTTATAACCTAGTTTTGGGTTATTCTAGATGAAATTCTTTTCTTATATTTTCCTCTTTTCAAAAAAAAGTTTTATTAACCTTTTTTTCAAATGTGACATCACAAAAAAGGTATTTTTCAAATGTACAACACTCGATTAATAGGATAAATTTAAAAATATGAAGATTTGATTTATTGGGGGGGGGGTTGTAAAATCCTGATATCATTAAAAGAACACTATGTTCAATAGTTTATACAACACACAACATCGAGCTAAAATGAACCATGGAATATTACTGTTAAAATGTTAAAGTTACCACATAAATTTGTGTGTATGAATACAATAAATGAATCATGATATAAAAATATAAATATATATATATATATATATCAAGGGACTACACAATAAAAATTTATTTATCAGTTCTTTGGGGAGAATCACACAATATTTCATTAAATTCATTTGATGCGTAAAAAATATCTTCTCTTAGAAAATAATTTTTTATTTTTACTGTGTTTAATGAATTTTTTTTATAAATTTTATCAATTGAATTTTATATAAATAATATAATTTTTAAATTCATAATGTAAAAATTATCGTAGGATGATTATTTAGAATTTTTTGAAAAGATTGTTTTTTCATGGAATAGGGAAAAATGAATATTTTTTTTATTGAAACCAATTTTTGACTTTCAATTCATAATAATGAAATTATATATTTTAATTAGTTTTATAAATTAATTAATTCATTTTCATTAAAAAATTTCAATATATATTATATTAATCATCATTATACTTGAATTTGGTGTAATAAAATATACTTTAATTGTATCTTTTTGGAAAATTTATTTTTATTGCATTTTTGCTGGTTTAGTATCAAATTAAATTATGCCACTTTTAAGAATTGAATTCGAAAAAAAATTCCATATTTGGAATCATCAGAATTAATATTATTTAATATAGTCATCTTAATTTTTGGCCAATATTAATATTAACCATAGTAATTTTTTGTCACCGTAGTAATGGTAAAAAAGATAACTATGGTTAAACTAATGTGATAAGGTTTCAAATTCATTAAAAAACTTTCTTAAAATTAATTTTATGTGTCCATTTTTCCAATAATCATAAAAACCACAAAAATATGATCATTGGTTCAATTTAACATTTATTTTTTACCTTTATAAGATTATATGTAAAGGATAAAGAAAAAAATGTAAATATATATTTTATTTTGTGAAATGGATTGAAAACAATTAGGTTTTTTTTATAAATATTAATTTTATAAAAAAATTATTTTTTATTCTTTTAATTTATCATTGAATTTTAATGATTAAATAATTACCTTAAATTCATAAAAAATGTTTACTTATTGTTTTTTCAAGAAGTATAAAAATAAAGTAAATGATTTAAAAAAAAATATAAAAGTAATATTGTTTGGCCGAGTTATAGTGTCCCATGAATTTTATAATTATTAATAATGTGTTATTAATGGTGAAATAGATTATATTATAATACCATTACCACTAGGTTGATTTAAAAGTTAAATTATCTAAATATTTTTTAATAAGGAATTAATGATATGTTAAAAAATATATTGTTTTATTGTGTAATATCATAAATTTATTTAAATAGTAAAGTTAGGATGATAAATTCTCTAATATTTTATAACATGGACACTTATCATCCAATTTTTACCATATATTTAAAATTTAAACCCTTTAATAAATAAATATATATGTGTATATATTTATTTATGAGATGTATATACTACACCTTTGTTAATTGATATCATAAATATTGATCGGTTCATGTTATTCAAAGTTTTATTGGATGTTATTCATTCACGTGGATTATAATTGAAAAGTGAAGAAATATGTGAGTGGTTTATATTTCAATATCATTTTATGTGGTATTAATTATGCTTAAATTTAATGTGATGAAATTATATAATCCTTATTTGATAAAACCATTTAATTTTTATTCCCTTTTGACTTTTTTTTAAAATTTTCATGATTAATTACAATGTATTTATTTTGTACTCGAAATGGTTTTGTAGATTTGTTAACAAAATCTAACAGAGTTTATACTCTTTCATTACGAAAAAATTTTATTTAATATCCTTCTTTTCCAAAAATTATTTCTTGAATGTTTTGAGTATTAATAAATAAATTTTTGAAGAAATTTTTTCCATGTATGAAATTATTCAAAAAGGATTAAAATTAATCTTCATTGAATTTTCATAGAAGGATACTTTTTACCAAATATGAGAACAAAATATTTTCTTTTAATACTTATTACATTGGAATAATTTCTCACCGTAATGATCTCTAAATGATTAGAAGGTTCATTTAAATGTTTCCATGGTTATTTTCAAATAAAATGTTTTACTCATATTTTGGAATTTTTTTGAATTTGATTTTTAAAGTGGAAATTGTGTTTTCTTAATAATTTTTTAACGATATTTTCATTGTATTTCAATTCATCAATGAAAACACCAATTATTTTATTTATTATCCACTAGGGTTATGTTGTAATGATACAATCTCTATTCATTATCTACTTCGGTTATTGTTATTTTTGATGTATTTTCATAGAACTCATTTCTTTTACACTAGCAAATAAATATTTGGTTATTGTTATATTGAAAAATCTATATATTCATGTGTTATGATTAATTTATGGTTATTATAGAATATTCATTATGATAGGAGAATCTAATATAGATCATATTGAATGGTGATTCAAATATCACTCTCTAAAGAGTTGGGTAATAATGTAAGAGTTGATTTAATATAAGTAACTCATTATAGATGATGGATTTAACATATTAAGAGGTTACTCTTAATATATTATGGGTATTAATAGCGTATGATTTTCCCATCTTTAATGGATATATAACGATAATGTTCAAAGATATCGACATTTTTTATTTATGTCTTCTATGAGTTTATAATGCTTCCTTTTATAAATACAAACTACACATGGATCATGATTATTCATTCCTATGACTTTTTTCCTTTTTAATGACTTATACCATGAAACATGTTTAATGATATAGGTTTCGGGGATTATTAATTCTTTCATTTTATTATCATACACACTGATTATGTCATCATACCCTTATACTCATTGTAAACTCACTGATGACATTAAATTGTTAATTCCTATGTTCACCCATACTATGAATTTGAGCATATAATTTTTATTTTTTCAATTTTCTATAGTTATTTTTTACGTATTTTGTGCCTATGAATGTTATTATATGTGTTGAAATATATTTTTATGAACTAGTTGTTAATGTATCCAAGTTGTAATGTATGATTTTGACATAATTCAAAAAAATTATAAAATAAAAAGTTTTATGGATGGGTATGTGTTCCAATATTTCTATTTATTTTTGTAAGTTGTGGATGTTTAAAATTGTATACTTTTTATTGGTATCAAATAAAAAAATGTAAGGATTATGGTTTAGAATCAGATTTGGGAGTTCAGGTCCAAGACTATTACAGTTTGTTTTAGAGAAGGGTTTAGAAAACATTATAGAGTATTATGTTTTCATGTAATGAAATCCTAAGGGTTATAGATACCATCGTGGGATTATATGTTTATCGTTGATTATATGTTCTAATTTATAGACACGGATTTTCAATTTTAAGTAATTGGAATTTAATGTTAATGATAATGTCTTAGGAGATGTTTTTTATGGTCGAGGTATATGTAACCCATAGGTTTAACATGATGTATTATTGCAAAAGAATAATATTACATTTTTTGGGATGTAAGATAAATGGTATGAGATAACTATTAAGAAAAAATAATCTTTAAAGTGGAGTTTATTGAGGTTAATTGGGATATAAGGTTATTTATCTATGGAATGATATATGTTTATATTTTTTTAATAGTATTTAATTTTGGAGACTAATTTATTATATCTTCATATAATTATTTTTCATTATCAGAATTATAGAATAATGTGCTCCCCATTTTGGTTTTGGTTGATATGTAAATACATTATAAATATATTTTTATCCTTTCATGGATTATGTGATCTGCTATAAGTTTATTTTAGTTCATTTGGAATGAATAATTCATTTTGAATTCTCATAATTTGGAGAAAAATATGAGATTGTGGTGTAAATTGATTGAATTATGGAATTAAATTTTTCCAGTAAGTGAATTTCTTATTTTATTAGTCTAGATAGTAAATTAATTACTCAAATCATGGTAAAGGATCTTAAAAAAATGTTATCCTATTCCCTTAAATTCTAATAAATCGATGGTCCTTTTCAGACATCACTGGTTTATGGTTTTGTGTTCACTACCTTCCTCATGATCATTCACATTATTGTGATTAGAGTTCTCTATCACTCCCTATAATTAGTTAGATATTACATTTTTTACTTGATATACTTATTTCCACTTCTCTCAAATGTTATCTTATTTGAAACCTTATTATGTGTTATTCAAAAGACCCTTTCCACTTTTCAAAAGGTAGTTTTATTAATCATTTTTATGATGTGATATATTAGTAAAGGTATTTCTAAATTTCAATTAATTAATTATTGAGATCAATTTCCAATTATGTGAAATAAAGTTATTAGGGGTGTGGTAAATTAAATAACATATGATTTTAAAAATAACACAATGTTTTATAACATATACAACACAAACCATTAAGTATAAATAAACCAAAAAATCCCAATATTTAATCGTTATATTTATAATGTAGCCATTAATATAGGACTGTATTAATATGATTGGCCATAATATGAAATATATATAAATTCCCTACTCAATATAAATTTATTTATTAATTCTTATTAAATAACCACTCAATTTTTCAATATATTTATTTTTGGTTTCAAACATGTTTATTTAAAAAAATGGTTTTGATTTTTTTTCTAAGGAAATATATAAATAAATTACTATTAATTTTATAAATTTTATTTGGTAAATATATTATTATTATTCTATCATAATTTTAAAAAATATTAGGATTATATATTTGATAATAGTAAGAAAATTTTTCTTATCAATGAATAGTGAAAATATCATTTCTTAAATCTATATAATCTTTTCATGTAATTAAAATGTTGAATTATTTATTTGCGTAGTTTTAAAACATTATTAAATTATTATGATTAAAAATAATCCAATAAATGTTTTCAGAATCAGAATAATTTTTTAATTTGGAATTAAAACATTTTTTACTTTATTAGGACTTTTTTCTAGAAAATTACTTCGCTTCACATTTTGGGGCATTGATTTTTAATAAAATTCTACCTATTATGTGAATTAAGTTTGTTAAAATGAGTTCCATATTTTTAATCATAATAATTAATACTAGGTAATAATATTGACCTATTTTATTGTCAATATGAATAATAACCATTGTAATTTTATTGTGACCATGGTAAAGGAAAAATAGGGTAATTAATATTACAACTAATCTAATATGGCATATAATTCATTAAAAACATGAAAGAAACCAATTGTTTTATTCTATTTCTTCTATAATAATTCATTCTTCTACAATATAACCTTTTCTATTTATCGTTGATTTTGATACTTATAATATTTTATGTAATGGAAAAAGTTAAATAAATCCATTCTATTTTTTTTTAATATTTTTAGTATTTTTAATATTTTTTAATTGATAAAAACAACCTATGTTTGATTATAAAGAGTTGTTTTTAATATAAATAATTTTTTACCATGTTGTTTTTCAAAAATTTAATGATGAAATAATTACCTTAAAGTTATTTGCAACAGTAATGGAGTGCATGTACAAGTATTAGAAAAAAACATGTAAATGATTTATAAAAACAAAAAGAAATATTTTTTCGATGAGTTATTTCATCCAAATAATTTTATATTTAATTATATGGTATTATTTTTATAAAAATTAATTATATTATAATTATGTTTCCATCATGTTGTTTTCAAAGACTAAATATATTAATAGTTCTTAATATGATATTAATGATAATTTCGGTCAAAATGACATTTTATTGAATTATTTAAAAATCCTAATAATATATCAATTCCAAAATTAAGATTATATATTTCATGAAAATTTACCCATTTCACATTTCTGACCCAACTTTAACCTTATGAGTAAAATTATATGCCATTAATTATAAAACGTCTTTTTCATGATTATGGTTAAAATTGGATAAACATGCGATTAAAGAAAAAGGAAAGGTTTAGAATGATATATAAACATATATAGTCATAATTATATGATTATATTAAATCAATAGACTCCTTATATTATAAACAATTACATTTGTAACCATTAAATATTAATCTGGCACATATTATATTATTATATTTTACATATTACCAAAAACTTCCCCTCCCCTAACATATAAAATGAAACTCAATATCCTCTTCTACACAAAAAATAATAGCATCTTATCTGATAAATCTTACCCAAATAAATTCATAACATCCCTCACTATGTTTTAGAGGTCTTATCTTGGGCACAATTCTAAAATTAAGGGTCTTATGGTGTAAAACAAAGAATGTTGTAGAATAAGATGTGTAGATTTTAACTGAATTATTAAGTTTTATTTCCTATTATACCTACCCATGATATACTTCAAAAATTATTAGATATACCATAATTATATAATATATAATTAATCTTTATTATAACTATGTTAAAAACCATTATAAATAACTTTTCTATCTCTTGGGGAATAAAAACATTGTTCCTATAAATGTCCGGACTACCACCTCTATGATGCAATGTGCTTCGTTTTCCATCACCTCCTCTCATGGATGTTCATAATGAGTAATTTTATGTATATATATATATATGATATTCATTACATAAGTATATTATTAAAATTAAAATATCGTCTATTTTCTTAACATTCCATCCATTTAAAAATGATAACATCATTCATGAGTACATGTGAATAACCAACTCCACGAAGCGATCTGATTTTATTTCCATCACCCACATCACATGAATAGTACATATAAAGTACTTAAAGATATTATATTATATTAATTATATAATAAAAATCATGTAAATGAAAAAAATACTTACCTTCAATGTTTCATGTAAGATGAAAAATTGAAATGTTACTCAAGCATATGTACGACCTATCATCATTATAATTATATTGAAATTAATTTTTCGAAACCATAATTTTTAGTTAGTTATAAATGTATAATTTGTTTAATAAATATAATTTTTTCATTATTATTGTTTTAGAGATTATGTAACAATTACCTCTTTGATCATGATTCATATACTGAAGTTGGTTTTCAACCATGAAAAAAATGAAGTAAAAAATACTCAACATGGAATTAACCAATTAAGTAAATAAATATAAAAAAATTTATTAATTATAAGTTAATAATCCTATAATTTTTTTTAAACAATTAAATAATGTATACAATTTTATTAGAGAAGTGTTGAAGGGAAAACATGTAATGTCTCCACTCAACATTGATAATTTTGTCTCAGTTTCCCATCATTGATGAATATTTTAATGTTATATATGTATAAATATATTATTTTATATGGTGAATAAAATATAAATTTTATATTTTATATCATTCATCCTTCATAAAATATTTTATTTTATGTTTTAATTCAAATTATTTCATCTAAGGTTATTTGACATGGATGTTACCAAGTGGAAAGGTTTTTGTTAGCTCGATTTTCATTCATTGTGTTATATAACATATACATTGATTATATTATGAAACAATTAGGTATGAAATTTTTATTTATTTATTTATGTTTCTTTTACACATATTTTTTGGTTTTATATTTATCACACATAATTGATCTATTAACTAATTATCATTTCAATGATATGATCTTTGTAAGGGTTACTCATCTAAAATTTTCGATAAATGGGACATACATTTATGTTCTGAATCTATATTAATTTATGAGGTGTATATAATACCTATTTGATAAGTTATATCATTATCATCCTTATTCACATGATATTAAATGTTTCATTTAAATTTATACTTTTTAGAAGATTATGATTCAAAAGATACCAAAGTGGTAAGGGGTTTATGTTTGAATCCCATTTTAATTGAGATTATATATGTATGAATTTATTTTAAAGAACTTATATGATACTTATTTGATAAAACCATTTATGTTTTATTCTAAACTAGATATTTCTGGAATTTCAATGGTTAAGTACCAATTTTGTCTTTTTAGTACTCAAAATGGTTCAGAAAATGTTTTCAAAAAGACAACCTTATTTTTCTCTTTCGGTATTAAAATTATTTTCTCCCATATATATATTTTAAGAAAATAAATCAAGAATTATTTTTAATAGTATAAAATGATTTATTAAATCTACTTTATCTATTTTGGTAATTTCCAAACAAAATATTAAAAAATAATTTTCCAGTCATTTTATGAACAAGGTAATTTTAACTGATAGTGTGATCAAAATCATTTCTTTTACATTTTGAGAATGAATAAAATTTAGTACCAACATAGCAGATGAATTGTTGTATTTTTTATTTACAATTTTCCTTGTTTCTCTCCAAATAAATTTTTTTTAATTATATTCTATATATTTTTATTTTTAGAAATGAATTTCAATGTGTGTAGTAAAATTTTATCAAGAATGTTTTATAGATAATTTCTTGGTATATTAATTCATTATAAAAAAACATTTATTTTAATTATGATACATTGGGAAATTTTTTTAATGTTACAATCTTTATTAGGTCTATGGATGTATTGTGAATGTTTAAGAGGTATTCTCATGGAACATGTTTCTTTTCTATGGGTAAATCTATACTTGGTTAATACTATGTTGAAAAATGAAATATTTCCCATGTTATAATTATGTTATGGTCCTTATAAATATTTATTATTACTAGTGATCCCTAATATCTCATGAAGATGGTTGAGCCTAATATATATCCAATTAATTTGTTAATGATGAAGGAGTTGACTGAATATAACTAACTCCTAAGAGATGACTGAGTTAACCAGTTAACATGTTACTACTAAGTGATTATGAGTATTAAATAGGTAATGTTATCATGTTTCTATGGGTTATTAAAATGGTTCTATTAAGATTATGTTTTAAGATGCCAATAAATTTTCTTTATACTCAACATGGGTTTTTAATATTTACATTCATCATGATTAATATCACACAGATCAATATTATGGATTGTTTTGTCTTTTTCCTCTGTTAGAGCGTTATATCAAGTCAAATATATTTAATGATCTTTATTTTAAATGGAATTTATAATCTTATATTATGATAATGCACTTTGATTATGTCAGAAAACCCATATTCTCATCTTATAATCAATAATGTCATTAAAATTTTAATTCCAATTTTTTTCCTAATTAATCATTGGATCTTACACTTAAAATGTTTCCAATTACATTATGTTTGGATGAAAGAATTTATTTATGTTATTTAAAATAAGGAACTAGATTTCATGATGTATATTTGTATAAACAAGATGATTATTTATTCGAGTTTTTATATAAGATTTTTTCCTAATTCTCTAAAACTCAAACAAGAAATTTCCTTGGGTATGTAAGTCATCTAATATTTTCGTTTGATGTTATATGTTTTAAGGGTTTAAATTGGGTGAATTTTATTAGTATCTAGGATATAAATTTAATAAATATGTTTTTATTGCAGATCCAGGAGTTCGGGTTCGATTTTGTCAAATATTCCCATCCCAAACATTTATTTATTTTAGAAAATGAAAATAAATAGAAGGAATCATATCAAATACATATACATATGGTAATGGGTGGATTTAAATACAAACATTCCAATATTATGGGAGAATAAAATGATTAATTAATGGTTATATTAGTAAAACTAGATCATGTAATGTTTAATAACATGAATCAAGTCAAATTCCCTCCATCTCAAAAGAGATTACATTTTTTCGTTAAGTAAATTATGTGAAAAAGGCCTCCAAAATTTATTGGATTTTATGATACTGTAACAGTGGATAATAATATTAACTACACTGAGAAGATATATTTTTTTTACAAAACTATGGTCAGGAGAATGTCCCTTTGGATGTTTATATATTAGAGGGATAAGATGATAATTGGTGAAAACTAATCAAGAAGTTATTTTCAATAAATATATTTTACATTCTATTATCATAAAAAGGATAAAGTATTCCTTAATATCAATAATTGTTTTTATTAATCTATTAGACCATGGGAATAAAAAACAAAAGGATTTCATAATATGCCTTTATATTATTCATGGATAATAAATTTAAGGCTAACCAATTCATTGGCTGAATGTATTTGATTATTCAAAATTCCATTTTGATTCAACACTTTTATTTCTATGAGGAAATAGTATTTTTTCTATTAATATTGATATGGAGATTGTTGATTCTCTATGGTCTCTTAGAACAAGAGATAAAAAGTGGGTAATGGAGTGATTCTCTGGAGGATCATCAGATAATCCTTCTGGATGGAAGAAATACCATTACCCACATTCCATAAGTTGTGGGATGTAGAATCCTAGAAACATAATAATGGGAACAAGATGATGTTACAAGTGTGTAAGGAAGTTTAATAAAGGTAATTATTTACATAATGAGATGAATCCAACTTCTGTGATGAAATAAAATAAGGTTGTAGTCATTCCTCAGCCTATGATCTAATGTTTTCATGACAAGGGATTCAAAAATTATGGAAACCAGTATTCTTTGACATGGGTTTTTAAAGCTAACAAATGAAAAATACCATTATAGTCAATGGAGAAAAGATTAGAATATTACCCCACTTCTATTTATTTGGAGCCTAATAATAACATATTTATAGGTATGGTGGTTAGTCAATCAAGAATATTAAATGTATTATTTGATTCAAGATCAAAATATTACATCATATTAGGAAAGTTTAATAGAACAATCCAAACACCACCTCATAATAAAGTGGCTGAGTTATGAGTGAAAATATTAGTTGAGGAAATTATTATATCTCAAGCATATAACCCCTATATATTCAATATTAGTGGGATTAATATCCTAGAAAGCCTTATTATACTATATTTAGTGGAATTTATTTTTAAACTGGGTATGAATTTGTTATCAGTATATAGAGATGAAATTAATTATCATGATAAGGAAAACACTTCCAATAATCCAAATCATCCATGGATTATATAAAATTTTACCGATGAAGATGCATTTACATTGAAATATTCTTCATAATCAATGATATAATTTCATTATAGGATAACATATTTGGCTCAAATGATTGAGACAAAGGATAAGTTCACCCTAGAAGACATTCAAATTATACATGAATATGAAAATGTATATGATTTTTTGGGCTACCCACTTAAAATTGAGTTTGATTATTTAATTAAAATTATAAAAGGAGGTTTTTTGAAATCCAAGAGAACCTATAGACTTGTCTATATTAATCTAGAATAATTAAAGAAGAAATTATAATAGAATTAGGACACCAGTTTCACATGTTTGAGTGGTTATCTAGAGGTTTCATCCATTATCCTTTTTAAAAATAAAAAGTGGATGAATCTCTATATTGATTATTGTGAACTCAATAAGATCATGATAAAGAACAAGTATCCCTACCATAGATTGATGACATGTTTAACTATCTACTTAGATCCTAATACTACTCTAAAGTGAACATTAAGTCATGGTAAAATTAATTAACAATGAGGAAGGATGATATACTTACGAATTTCTTTTATATGTTGTATGAACACTATAAGTTCCAAGTAACGACCTTTAGAAACAAAATAATAATAGAAAAATTAATAAATATATTACATTTATTCTTTATAGATTTCCTCCATATATTTTCAATAGTATTTATAAATTATATTCTCGTATACTTTAAAATTAATGAGGGAAATGAGGAGTTTTTAAATTAATGTACTAATCAGTATAAAAAAGGATATGTTATATGAAATGTATAACAAAGAGTTTTTATGTATATAGTATCACATTCTAGGAATTTAATCAAAACAATTTTTATATCTATGGATCCTTTAAATTAAAGGGAGTTTGAGGAATATCTTAGACTAATTTTTTTAAAATAATCATGGTTCCCTCATATTATCATGGTTCTATTTGAGTTTTTAAGAAGCTTTTGATGATCTAAATACACACTAACAGAGCTAAATTAAAGGAGTTAAATATTTTTATAAACTAATTAATGTGACACCAACTTCAAGGAGTTATCAAAAAGGATAATAACAATACCTATACTCAAAATACCCTAATTCAGGGAAGGATTGTTGATTTTCAATAATTATTCAAATAAGGGATTAGGTTTTTCCATCATGTAAAATGAGAAAGAAAAAACATATTACTCTCGAACATTGAAGTTTAGTTAGTAGAATTATGAAATTCGTGATATTCAGTTTGATATGGTATTATTTATATAAAATATTTAGTGGAATTATATATATTGGAAGAATAATTAAAGATATATTAATTATAAGAGCATGAAATATATATTCACATATAAGGAGCCCAATATGCACCAACAATTATGTTTATATATTAATAATGATTAATAATTGTCAATCCACTATTATCTAGAGATAGAAAAAAAATTGCAGATTATCTACGTATAGAATATCCTATAACCTTATCCATGATTAATATTGAGATGATCAAATATACTTATAAAAATTTATTGAAATGTGAATCATAATGGAAGGAACACCATCCTACCTTTCTCTATTGATTACTCAAACATTCATTCTACAGAATATTATGGAGTCCAAAAGAAAGTATGTGGATATACAGATGAAGGCTGATTCTATATGGATGGATAAATCCATAGAGTTAAATATTAATGAAAAAATGATTTATGTTGTTTGTTTCCTGACTATACATACCATTATATAATGATATAATTAAGGTGATATTGACTGATTCACATAGCTTAACATTATTTATCCACCTAGGATGATAAAATATTTATAGAGATCTCCATGATCACTATTGTTGGGTCAATTTGAAGAAGGAGATTAAAGAATATACACCAATATTTCGTGTATGTTAGTTAGTTACTGAATAAATTAAAGATATCATGGTGATGATACAACAATTACCCATAACATAATAGAAATGGAAAAAACCACCACATATTTTGTCATGGGTCTTCCAAACACCGCCCAAGGAAATAATTCCATAAGGGTGGTGGAATTTCATATTAATAAGATTTACAATAACATTTCTATCCATGATGACTTATATCTAAATAAACATGTAACTATATATATTATATAAGTAGAGAGGTTGTATGGAACACTGCTATTAATTGCATCTAATCAAGATCTAAGATTCACTTCCAAATAATAGAAAAGTTCCCTACATGATTTAAAAATATAGTTGTTATTAAGTATGGACATAACCCTAAAACTAATGACCAAAAAAAGAGTAAAATTAAAATAAATTTTAACATTTTGCGATATTTATCAATGGACTTCAATGGATGATGGGATCAACATCATCATTTGGTCCAATTCTCTTGAAAAAGTACCTTCTACTCCAGCATTTAGAAGGCTTATTACATATCCCTATATAGGAATACATATATATGTCTATATTGATGGGAAAAATAAATAAAATAAATGATAATTAGATTTAAATAGGTGTAAAAAATTATTTGTAAATTCGATACCATTCAACAAGACATCTGTGTATCACAAAGTCGATAAAAGATATTTACTGATAACCATCGATGACATCTATAGTTTGTTGTTGGGGAAATTGTTTCCCATTATATATCACATTAGAAGAGAGTAATGTGTATTGGTAATAATAATAATGTTATTCCTATGTATATTATCCCCAGTGAGATTCTTGACAACATTAGATTTGAGTACTATCAACATGAACTCCCACAAAACATGTCTCAAGTACAGGAATGTATCGATATTAAGGATGTACATACTATGTCTATCATATGTACTGAATACATATGTGGTGTAGTTGTAAAATTATCAATCTTATGAATATTAACTTGTGAAGATCTTGGACTATAGAGATGATGTTCAACAAAACAATGCAATCCACCAGGTCAAAGTTTATTAGCAGAACCATAAGTGTGAGGAATAATCATGGGAATAGAAGAAGTGATGAAGTATGATTAGTCTATTTTTTTTCCTAAATTCATATATGGGGTAATAATTTAACCCATAAAGTCTATATATTAGTAAAGTAACTCAAGTTTTTCAATTATTATTTTTATTATATTTTACAATTCAAAAACATAGAATGAGTAATTAAATTCATATGATCCATATACATCATGAACTGATTTTTTATATAATATCTTGGAATAGTTCATGGAGAGAAATTAAAAATAATGTTCATATTAATGTAAAATCCATTGGCTCAAATTCTCCCATGAAGATCATTATTACAAAAAAGACTATAAAAATAATGAGATGGGTTTGAAATATGATGGAAATTATCAAAGTGTAGAAACCATTCATGTAATGTTTTTATTGATAAAATATTATAATGTTGGAGTATATATGGAGTGTAATTAGAAATATAACTATTAAAATCTTACTATTAACTGACTGTTACCTAAACGTTACAATGTGACCATTGCACTACTTTTTGAATAGTTATACTACCTAATAGAATAGTGAAATACCTATTTAAAACTAAATTCAAAATTATTTTAATCATATTTGAAATATGTTTTCTTAAGTCCCTATACTCTTTATGAATCAATATTTATGATATTATAAAATTTTGAAATAATTAAATGTGAATAAATAACGAATTTACATTTTAAAAAATTATTTTATATAAAATACTTAATTTTAATTTGAATTAATTATTTATCATAGAGATGAAATTTTATATAAAATAAAAATTATATTTGTAATAAGTATGTTAAAATTATATTCAGGTAAGATTTTGAGAGTTTTATGAAGTAATTTATTTTTTATTGAATAAAAATAATATAGTTTTATGATTTAAATATTTTTTATGACTTCATAAATTTGAAATAATTACATAATAATTACTATAATATAATATAAGACTAAAAATATTTTTTAATTAATATATTATAATTGAATGAGTAAAAATTATTTTATAAACGTATAAATTACATTCTGAAGTCTTAAATAGAAATTAATTTTTTTAAGAACAATGTTTATTGGAAAAATAATTTCCCCTGACCAATGGAATATTTAAATTTTCATTGGGGTTATTGCAAGATTAAATGTCAAAAATCATATCTTAAATGTGAAATACCATGAACTAAAACCACGGCTAAGAAAATGGTTTTCGAATTTCCACAACCTATATTTATAATGCCTATATTTAGGGATTAATAAATAGTTTTACTAATTATGATATAGTTACACATTTCGAATCCCATTTCATTGACTCCAAATATCATTATCACATACCACACTCTCTTAGTCTTTCATTACTTAATTTGGTGACGCCACCATGATCTCAAATAATCATCCCTCAAAGGTTAGTGACCAATATTTATTGTAAGGGATTATCTACCTTTACGTTTTCATTCAAGTACATCCTTTAGAGTATGATTTGAAATTTTAAAGTTATTATTTTCTAATAAAATAATTTTTTTCCAATACTCTACAAATTATGTTCTTTCAATGATATAATTTTATTCACTCACATTAACCAAATTATATTAACCATTTTATATACCTTTTATTCTCGAAAAGAAATTCTTTGATTTCCATTGTTCAAATTTATTATTGTAAAAATTCAATCTTATTCTACTACAATCATATTCATAAAAATTTAATTATAAATCATTTAATAGGGATTTAAAATAATGAAACTCAATTTTTCTTTATAGGGAATTAAAATTTTCTAAGGATTATGCCTTTAGGTTATTATAAACTCAATGATTTTTATATGATATTTATTTTCATTATATGTGGGTAATTGATGAAATTATTTTTTATGATATATGATAAACGTGGAAATCATAAATTTGTACAAAATAATGGTGCACAATAATAGTTTTCTAATTCAGTGGGTAATGTTTTCAACTAATGAGAAACCATTTATAATGTATGGGTTGTTAGCTAAACATACAAGGTTATGATGTCCTGGAAATGAGTAATTAATTACTCATATATTTTCATGTTTTATATTTTTAACACATTTATTTTATGTTATGATATTATTATATCATCTTTTTAATTACATGATTCCATATTAATATTCTATTTTTTTTCATGAAATTATATTTTTCTCATATATATCATGCAAACTCATATTGTTCCCTTGCTAGTATTATTAGCTCACCCTTTTCAAATATATATTACCCATAGTATCCAATACAATAATAGATTATTTATGGGATATATGAATAAGTGATGAATTTTAAATAATTATTATGTATTTTTCTTATTTGTTTTTGAATTTTAGAATGTAATCTTCCAAATACACTAGACTAGTAGGTCATTCCCTTGTACATGTGAAATTTTAAGTTAAAAATAATTTTTAAAAATATAAGGTTTTTATTTTATCATATAAAGTGAAATATTTATAGAAAACCACAAATGTTTTTTCCATAAAGGATCACAATCGTAGGTTATAAAGGTAAAGATTGGAGGCATAATAATTGGTTTATTGATCAATATTTTATATAAAATTCTAACTCTTTTTTTATTGGTGATTTTGTGGTGGACATGAGAATATTTAAAATATTTCCTTGTATATATGAATTATATTTATAAAATTATATAGGTTTAAAAGAGAAATATTTTTGGGATATACATCTAACTCATGAAAATAAAATGTTTTAAAGGATTCAAAAAATTGGAAAGTGCATGTGATGAATCAATTTTACTTTATGAATGAACTCTATGGATTACATGATTAACTAAGTTAAATGGATGGGGAATGAATATTTATTTTTGAATTAAAATATAGCATGAATATTCCTAAAATATTTTATATTAAGAGAGAAAAATTTAATGAGAATGATCCCATAATAGAACTTACTATAAATGTATCATAATTAAATTACACATGGATATTTGGTAGTGGGTATCTTTCACATATGACAAGTGATAATATAATTTTTGATGTTTTTTAGATGTATACAAATTATGTAATTTCATTTTTTATTAATTGATCACTTAAAATGATTGTAAATGGAATATTTATAATTGGTGTAGAGAATTTGAAATTAAAGAGTACTCACATGATTGATGGTTTGAGACTAAACAATATAAATTTTTGTTAATTTATTATTTAAAAAAAATGAAGTGATATTTAATAAAGATTTTTAGTGAATATTTTAATTGGGGGATGTGATATATACCAACTAAACTAAATAAAAATTTACCAATTTCATGAAGGATATAATGAAAATTTATGTTATAATAGTATAAACTATGATATGGATTTTTGATATTGACACATCATCCAAATTTGTCAAAAAGTATAAATAGTTTAACAAACATAGATAAAATTCTTGATGTGTCAATTTAAAATATATAATAAAAAAGAAGGCACTAAATATAAATAAGGGATTATTTTTAATTATTTATATAAAATATTATAAATGAAGATAACCCATCATTTGAAACTTTCCTATTTGAATATTTATAGAAAATTATAAAAGAAAGTATTATATAATTATAAATAATTGTCATGATTAATTTATAAATTCACTCAAATCATATGAATCCTTTTAATGAATCAAATATTAAAAGAATAAAATGCGTTAAATATTTTTAATAGGTGTACTGAAAACGATTAAATTTATTACATTAAGTAGTTTAATTTTGAATATTAAGCTAAATATAAAGGCTAAATATTTTATGATCATGTAAGGAATCATGGGATTCATCCTAATAATAGTGAATAACATAACCTATAACAAATAGATATTATAGAAATGAATAATCCATACATGATTAAAACGGATTAGAACACATTATTGAAACATGGTAATTCACATTTCATTTTGAGAAAAGTATTCGGAAAACATCACATATTCAAAAAATGATGTCTCTAACATAAAAACACTAATATGTCTCTATTTGATATGTTTTATAACAAAAAATTATTCCCAAAGTATCTAATGGTATTTGAAAGCTCTAATGTCATTTTATTTAAGTCATTAGTTATGTTAATATTTGTTAAAAGAATATTTGTAGAAATTTTACATTGATATATATGAAATAGTAAGGTATTTCACTATTATAGTAAGGAATAAAATAAATATTTTTAATGGTACTAATGTGAAGCTATTTGATAAATCATTGGAATGGTGTAAATAAAAGGAAACACTTTTTAAATTAAATGAATAGGTTCGATATTTGTCTGGATAACAATTATAAAATTATATAAGCTTTGATTTTAAAGTCATGGTAATGAAGAATAAACTGATTCAACAATTTCAAATGATTAAGAGTAGATAATTTAGATTATTCAAGGTTATTATATCACATTTGAATCTATTACAACTATAGTCTCCATGGATAATCGATCCAACCTAGGATATACTTGAGTAATGAATCTCATGCCTCATTGATTTCTTATGTTTAACCAAGAAACAATAAGGATTAATTGTTTCATATATAAGGGATTCATATCATGAATTAAAAAATATATTATAGTGAAAATAAAAACCTATGGGAGTTATTTTTAATGAAATAAAATAATACTTGTTATTATGAAGAATTAAATGTTTTGAAGAATGTTAGATGATAAGGGTGATGTAATGAACTATAAGGAAAGGATGATACAAAATGGTATTCATTGGTCTATGAAATTGAATTTTATGAGAAATTTTATTCAATTTATAGGCACATGACTACAATAATTTTTTATGTTATTTTTACTCATAAGAGAAAAAATATATTTCTTCAATTCGATGAAAAATTAATCATTAAAATTGGTGAAAATAGTGGAGAATATTCATTGAGAATCCTCATAGATTGTTTTGTTAAATATGGCTGTATATAAATTTTTAGGTTCAAGAATATTATTTATGTATTAAAAATAAGGGAATAGTATTTGAAGCTTGCCTTATAATTAATGTTACTATAATTCATGAGAGTAAGAGTTTTCAATAACCTCTATATCATTAAAATAGGTAATAATATCTTAGATTCGTTGTCAATATTTATGGTATTGTTTTTTTAGAAATGAAGAAGAATTTTCCAAAGAAATTTACAATGAAATGAAAAATATATTTTAGATATCTATATTGGGAGATATGAAATACTTATTATGGATTCGAATTTTAAAAAGGAGGGATCCAAATTTACATTCATAAAATAATTATACTAAATATTTTCTCAAATTTTATGGAATTGAAGATATTAAGAGGGAGTCTATGCCAAATGTTATTTGGAATCAATATTTTAAAATAGAAAGTGAGGACAGTGTTTGACCAAAATGTGTTCAAATAGTACGATGTGAATTTACTCTATTTGATAATATTGAAATTTATTGTTGTGTATATTTTTACACTACATTCAAGATATCCTAGTGAGCCGAAAGAATTTCATTTTATAATAGGGAAAAAGAACCTATAATACATTAAAGAAAAAACATATTTTTTCTTAAAATACAATATCAAAGGTAATCTAGATCTTATTAGCCATGTTAATGTTGATTAGGATTAATGTATCAAAATTAAAATATTAACCACAAATAGAGTATTTTTATTGGTAGAAATTCAGGATACATTGATCTCATAGTAGATGGGTATTCTTTCATTGAAAGGGAAAAATAATAAAAGATTATTTATACTCAAGAAACAATTAAACTCATATGCACAATAATAAAAGAAAAATATTTGAAATTATAAATTAAGATAACTTTTATTGTTGGAAGTAATAATTATAGTTTCATAAATGATTTTATAAATATAGTTCGAAATTCATAGTTAAATAACGGTGATATAAAATATCAGTTCATCCTGGTGAATGTTTAAGAAATTTTCAATTTTATGTATTTCCATTCTATAAATTAAACGGTGGAAGATGTTTCTACCAAAAAAATACCTAAAAAGGTGTCTTTTAAAATTTATTTTTATGATGGGATTATAACTAAGACATTACCAGGGTTATGTAATGGAAACCTATCCCCAATCTACGTTTATTTTGATATTTTTGTAAACGGGGGAGAAAGATAACAACATAAAACTAATGATATATATTTTTTAATGGGGAATAAATATTATATTAAGGTAGATTATATCTTTAGGAGTAGTTTTTAATGAGAAAGATGTGAAATTACAGTAAACATTTTTCCTAGCAATGTTGCATAATACCCCAATAGGGGGGGAATTGAGTTCTTGAATGTCATTCCAAATAAAAACTTCCCTCTTTTTTAATCATTTAACTAAACAACTTATTCTAATGAGTATTATATAATAATGTAAAAAAGTAAATAGTAGGACACATGATGTTTTTTAGTATTTAAGGTCTATAAAAAACTCCCATAGTAAATTCAACCAATACTGGATGTGACTACGGGGATTTTTAATCTAATTCTTCACAAGGGATTATATATATGAGTAAATTCAATGGTTACGTATTTTACTAAGGTAAAAAAGATTTTTCTATGCTTCCCATCCACCTATTTAACTCACAGTATTCACAATACAAATTACTAAAATTAGTGGGAATATAGAGAAATTATATAAAATTATTGAAATGGATTTTTTTGACCAAGTATTGTCTTGTACACATAAACAATAATGAAATATTTTATAGAAAAAAAAAATTTTTCCCATGTATTTCTCTAGTGCTATTTATTCTATTATAGTATAATTATTCATGTCGGTATGAGTTAAAAAAACCTTTTCTTCTTTATCATGATGAAAATAAATGTATTAAGTGTACACAAAGTAAGAATATCATTGTTTGTAAGGAATTCATATAATATATGATTTCCTGTATCAATTATTTCATATCATACCTCTCATTTTTAAATTATTGACATTATTAAGTTAAGAAAATATACATAAAATATTCTAAAATATAATAAATTAGAAAAACTATACAAATATATCTTTGAAAATAGGGAAAAAATTTATTATAGATAGATTATTCGAGCATTCAAAAAATGAGGATTCTATTTTGATCTTGGTTAAAACTCCATTAAAATTTTCTCGAAATATATAATAGTGAACCAAAATTAAATTATCTTATAAATTATTGAGTGTAACAATCCTGTGAAAATATTTAAAATTTTATGTTTAATTAATTAATAAAATGTGAAATTATTTTTGAAAGAGTATATATATTTCGTAACATGTTAATTAATTCACATTGATTTCTAGTCATTTAATATATTATAATCATCATAAGATTTTCGGATCTTATGTGATATTATGGCCATTGAAAGATATTATGATCTCCTAAGATGTTTTGATCATTATAAGATATTCTGACATCATAATATATATTGAACTGCATATTATATATCAATAATTTGGTAATATATATTTAACTTTATAAGGTATATGTACTATGTTTGGTTTAACAAACTACATAACAAATAAAAAATTCATAAGATATATTATAAAATTATTAAGACATTAGACATAGAAAAACTTCAAGTATTCTTTCATGTTTTACTGAGTGATGTCTCTAAATGTATAATTACATACTAAAAAAATTATTTAATCCCAAACAAGATAAACTTAGAATAATAAACACATGTTAAATAGATTTATTAAAATATAAATAATTAAATAGAAATTCAGTCAAATAATATTTTTTTTGTAAAAACACACTTATTTTGTGAGCGTAAGAACTTATGATATCTTTGAATATGTTAGAATAAAATCACATCATCTAATAATATCCCCATTTTTAATGATAAAAAATAACAAATTTTAAGTGAAATTTTTTTATAGAATAAAAAAGTTTAAATAATTAAATATAACAAGAGTATAAAGTATATATAAAAGAAGGGTAGACAAGGAAAAAGTTATTTATTGTTTTTCCCATTATTTCTCCACATTTTTATGCGATCAAAAATAATGTTTAAGAATGTTTAAAAAGAACATTATTATAGAACCATATAATAATAAACTCTAAGAATATACCGACAATGAATAAGAAATCTATGATTATGTATTATTAGTCAACTAATATAATAAATAATATAATAAATCTTAGAAACAATATAAAATAGTCAATGAAATATATTTTGTTCAATCATATGAAATAATGTTAAATTCAGTTGGATGTTCAATAATTCCTATAATTAATATTTTTAGCTTAGTTAAAGAAATATTAGTTACATTTACTGATGCTCTATATCTAATGATTTATTTTTCGATGTTTCTATTAATTGACATAATCTATTTATCTAATTATTCATCAGTTTCTCTATGATAACTCTACTTTGTATACATATTTTGATATGAAATTATATGTGTTCCCATTGAATATTAATTTGATTTGATATAGGATATATGTCTGATATTTATGTTTTGTGAACTCTTATTCAGGATTAACATTTGGAGAAATATGAAATAAATAATCAAGGTGTGACACTAGATTTTTTTAAGATGTACATGGAGTACATCCATGGGACAAAATTGAAGATATAGGATGAAACTGAGGATTTAACACTAGAAGTTGAAGTAACAAATCTTTTAATATTTATAAATGACATGTAAATTCCCCCGTCTTTAATATATTATTGGTTGTGAGAAAGATAAAATATTAATCAGGATTATACAACATAAAAACACTTTAAACATCATGTAATTACTAGATTCAACAAAAAATGTTAATTTCTAGTGGATCATACGATGGGGTTTTATGAAATATTATGACCTGGAATTCGTTTAATGCATCAATTAACTCAGTAAATACCTTGTGATGACTATGAGTCTAATTAAAATGTGGTTCTTATACCGTGATATTAATTAAATTTGAAGGCTGACGTACAACCAACAGGGGGCTGCCATAGGGTTCTAACCCAAATTTCATAATGGATGGGGTTTTGTCTATGTTTTTATTTTTTATCATCTTCTTTCATGTAACATTGAATGATATTTAGTTTAATTAAAACCATTATATTTTTTATTATTTTCTTTTTCTATATTTCACAATCTCTCTCTTATATATTTGAGTTTATTCATTGTTGGCGATCACCTGATGATGGTCAGCTAAAACCCATCAGGGAGAGAAGAATCAGTTAAAAGGGGTGAGTACTATCAATGTTTGATTTACCTTTTCTAGTAAAAACTATTTAATGTGATAGTATCATGTTATTCATGGACATATATTTTATTCATCATTTATCCATCGACCATGTGTTTTCAATAAAGAAATAACCCTAACATGATTAAGATAATTTCCCTATTATTATTGAATTGAATTACTATTCTTTTAATAGAATTCTAAAATTAATGATCTTTATCTATTTTGACTAATATAGAAATGGTGAATTGGGATTAAAGGGTAGTTAGATAGGAAGCTACCATTTTTATGTCGATGAAACTGTTTGGTTGCAAAACTATTTAGTATTATTATTTCATAAGGGAGGATAAATTTATTTAGCAAAATCACCCCTGGGAACTGATTCTCCTCTCTTCTATTTATATATTTTAATTTTCTTATTTAAATTTTTGTCATTAGTTTAATGAAATAAAACTGAAATTTTAGTTATCAATCCTTTAGTCTAGGGGTTTTATCACTGTTTTCCCCGCACTATGTGGGTTTGAACCCGTACTTCTGCTATACTACACCTTTATAGTTAGTATGGTTTGGGATAATTTAAATTTATAATTATATTCACACCTATAAAAAATAACTACATCACTAGGTGCATTACTCTGTCATAAATATTTGTATTAGATAAGGTCGATTTAACTATTGAAGGTTTTTATCCTTAGGTATTATCAACATGCCATTGAGAAATAGTATAACATTTCATTTATTTCTCATGGTTTGTGTTTAACCCAATTTGTGTTTTTCGTGCATTTTTTTCATTAAGGAAGATAAGTTCTGATTTTAAATTTTTATGAATAATAGATTAGAAGGAAAATAAATTTCATTGTAATAGTGATGAGAATTTGGAGCTCCACATGACGGACTTACTGTGTATAATAATATGTGGGACTACTTGAGAAAATTATGTAAATTGATGAATAAATTTAAATAAGGATATTGGTTGAGTTTATTGTTAAACTAATTAAAATTTAGGTTTTATTTATAAATATAAATTTATAATGCTACAATAAAAAACATTTACCATCCCATTACCAACTCAACCCTTCGAGCAGCCTGATAATCTTGATGTCAGTTAGATAAGCTCTAAAAGGGGATCCATTCAAGAGTGATATTTTAATGAGGAAATGTCTGTTTAGGGTCATCATTGGACTGAGAAAAAAATATTTATAGAGATATATAAGGTAAATAATCACAACCGAGGGTGGCATGAGGACCCACCAGTAGATAAGTCCCTAAGTGAATTTGTTATGTGGTTTATAATGCCTGGAAATTAATAAACTCATGCCTACTCCATTTAATACTAATATGTGAGACTCACTATATGAAACCGGTATACCTTTTAAATCAAATTTTGTATCAGGATATAATTAAATCATTGTATTTATTATTATTCTTTGCATGAAAAAAATTGTCAATAAAATAGTATTTAACCACTATTAATTACAAGAAAAAATTGAGTTATGATCCCATAGTGAAAGATTATGCTAATAAGGGTTATTTGTAAGGTACGACTGAAGATTACCAGAAGGATTATAAGTATGTAATGAAGGTATATAAAGAGATGAACTAATATATAAATCATCAAGATATATTTTCAAAATTCATCAAAAATTCATCTCTATAAAACAATGGTAAAGAAAGTGAAGTAGATTTTTAATGGATGTTCATGAAACTTGTATGTTACATGAATGTTTAGTGGTGTTTAGAAGGTATTTATTAGATTATAAAGTACATAAAAAGGTACCTATCACAGAGACGGAACAACCCTTAAAAGATATATCTCAAAACATTCTTTAGATTTGTATGGTGAATATAAGTCCCCAACCTTAAACATTTCATATTCTAAAATTATGTTAATAATTCACATTGGGGATTTTTTCAGATTTAGAGTTTTAGAGAATTATGCCATAACAGTTACAATATGTCTTAGATATTAAAAAGTATACAATTTTTCTCAGTATCCATTTTTTCATATAAAAAAACTCCATAATAAAAACCTGAATTGTTTTCGTGATATAAATCTTCTTGAATTCTTCCTTTATCTTACACAGCCTTTTATCATGTGGAAAAAATTTAAAAAACATGGGATGAGCATAAAAATATCAGTAAGGGTTATATGATAATGAAAAAAACATTAATATATTTATACATACAAAACAAAATCTCTTTAACATACCTCACAAAATCCAACGATTTATGAAAAACACATTGTAATCACAAATCAATAAGGTAACTTGTGGCATCCATATCAGACTTACTTTGTAGCTTTCACAACTACATAGAGAGTTATGTTTGGAATACCCATCATAGTATATTCCCTAAATTTCAAAGTAGAAACATTAATTTTTACCTCTTTCGCATTACCCAATGCATTGGAGATCTATCTTGGGCTCACCCGCCCTTGGTTTATCATTGAACCACCCATATGCATAAACAATTCCCAAGAACCATTACATAATCATAACACATGAACAAACATAATGAAAATATAACATTTCCATATAGAAATCACAATATAAAATTTCAATATATTGACATAATAAATCCATTCTCAATAACATTTTCAATACCAAAATACATAAAAAGAGTATATGGTATTTATTTTCCTTTCAGAAACATTACAGCTAGTTAAAAAATCCAAATATCAAATAATTCCCACCACCGTCAAAAGGTCATTTTCACCACATACATTAAAAAGAAACATTACCTTTTTAGTTTAGTAAAATGATATGTATAAAAATATTCCCCTTGAATAAAATTAAAAGTAAATGAGATTTATACACCATATTTATGAAAGTTGTGTATAAATCAAAACATTCTTCAATGAAAGGAGACTGAGACAATGTCCCTTACCTCGAGTCCGACTTGACTAGTTCGTTATTTAATCTCCTAAAAAATAAACTAAAGTTAATATATACTTTATTTAGAACCATTTTCAAGTTTATTATTCCTTTATATTACTTTTTACCACATTATAAGCATTATATTATCATTTAAGTTAATAAAGGTCAATTTTTCGATATTTGGTAATTGAGTCAAAAATTAAATTCTTATAATTACAAGTTTTCCTTTTGGTCAAAATTAAATTATATCCATAATTATATTCATGATTTTGATATATTATATATCATATATATTGACTATATATATATATAAGTATTTATAATAGTACATAACATTTGGAGATAAGAAATGAAATACAATGTTTATGGAGGCGGTAGGCCGTACGTACGCAAGAACACTACTTTAATTTATATTTAATATTTAATGGAATGAAAACATAATTAAACATAATTATATCGTTATTAAATTACAATATCATATATAATTTCATTAACTTCGTCCTTTATACATTCCACGTATGCCATGAACGAGTCATATAACTTTGAGGGGACGGTAGTCTGCACTTCCTAAAATGAAATTATCATACTTAACCATTTTCAAAACCATGATGTTATGATATAAATGAAAAATAAATAATAATAGAAACAATTTAAATATAATATATATCACATATAAATAAATTTTCATCATAATGGCCACTATGAGAGGAGGAAGGAGAAAATTGAACAATATTCGTTTTGTAAGGTAGTGGTTCTTCGTCCACTAAAACAGAATGTTCATATACATTTCATAAGAAGTGTATAGAAGTTTATTTTGAATAATTATCATATAATCAACCTAGTATATTGTGGATAATTTATTTATGTAATCCACGAATAAGATGAGAATACAGAGTGAAGAAGTAAAATAAAATAATAGAACTTGAGGGAAGACGTTACCTTTAAGTCAGGTTACTCCATTTCGTTTGAACCAAAAGGCTTTCTTGAAGTTCCTTATGACTAATTTATGGCTTCTAGGAAAAATAGATAAATTTTGGGAGCTTATTTTGGTAGAGGATGAATGAGTCAAGGGGCTTGAGGGGTGTGAGTAAGGGTTTGAGGTGATGGCTTTTTATAAGGTGGAGGAGGGGCTCTTTAAGAATTTTTGAAAATATTATTTTATTATAAACTGAATTTTGATTTCAAAATGTTGCCCAACTTAGTTAATTTAAATATAAGTTAAATATTATTCTAAATCATCTCAAACAATGAGTTTTAGAAAATTTTAGGTCATAAAATTAAACTTATCTTTTAGCATAAACCATTAGTTAACTAATTTTACTTTTAATATGTTCTCTTGTATGTTCATAATAAATGTGTAATATATTTAATATAAAATTTCATGTGACCCAAAATGGATCATTAAAGAAATTATTAACATTATATCTGTCATTTGGATGATTCATAGATTTTTAGGACTATTTTATCTTTTACGAAAATAGTATTCATTTTAAAACCCCATTTATGTCAATTTAAAAACTATTCATATCAAAACATAAAATAATATATTTTAACATGATTGTTGCGAAAAAACTTCATTAATTAAAAGATAAAAATTCATCGTTATCCATAAAAAATTTTAATGGTATAAAAAGTATCAAAATTAAATTATTTTAATATTTATGATATAATTTATTTTAAACATTTATTAATGATGTAATCATTACATCATCATTGTTTCATAAATAAATTTACCTATATGATGTCTAAAAATTAAAAATAACATACCACAATGTATGAAATCATTTTAGATTTCTACGGATTATTTATTGTCGAAAATATCCCTTATATAAACCATTGAAAACAGTTTTAGTAAGTGATATATGTTTATGTAATATTTTCCTTAAATTTAAATTAACTATTATAAAGTGTCATTTTCACTTACAAGTGGCTCCATAGGGACCCAAAATCAACCCAAATATGACTATATTTGGAAATGGATAAGAATATAGGATTAGGAAAAGTGTTAGAGAATTTTAATAATATTATAATATTATTTTTTACCCCTTTTTACCAGATTTACCATTTAACCATGTTAATATAAAATTTATTGCAGTAATTAGTCCTTATGAATAAAAATAGAAGTTACCTATTTACACAATTTATACCTCCTGATTCCAAATATATATTCCATTTTTCCGAATTCAAAACACATAAGTTGCAGAAAATAATTTAAAATTAATTTTTTTTTGTCAAAACCAAAATGTGTGTTTTTAAGAAATATTAACTATAAAAATATTGACACTTGTTTATGTTCAATTTCAATGTAAAATTACTTCCAGTGACCAAAACGGGATTGAATGGTAAAAAATGATCTAATTACACTTTAAAATCATGTAAAAGTAAAATCAAACTATATAAATAAATTAGATTTAAAGGTAGTTTTGACATAAAATGCAGTATTTTCACTATTCACTAAAAAATGAACATTATCAGAAAAATACCAAATTTTCAACCAAAGTAAATTTTGATGTCCCAATTCTAAATAAAAATGTTATTCTATCATTCAGAATATATAAATTGAATTTTTTTAATTAAAATGGTTTCTCCATCAAAGGGTTGTAAATCAACCTTTTAAAGAATATTAGAGTATTTGTGCATAAAATTGGATTAATTCACATTTTAAGCCTCTAAATTTTATTGGACAGAGGTAAAGAAATTTAAAAAACAAGTATAATCATATTTCAGTTAGTTATTTTCATTCCCGTCAATAAAACAGTTAGGCGTTAACTACCAATTAAAATAATATTATATTATTATTTTTCATTATGACTCATCATTGTGTGAAACATAAGACTTTAGATAAACCCATTGTTCATTGTTTGGTACGTCATCATACATAGAAAACCTTATAAAGTAAAATTAATATTTAATTCACAATTATTAATAAATATGAAAATATTATATCCTTTATTTTTTTGGGATGTTACATCATTCCCCCTTTTGGAAATTGCATCCCTGCAATTATATTCACTTATCAAATAAGTGGTAGTATTTATCCCTCATAGAATTTTCAGATTCCCACATTTCCTCTTCAACCATATAGTTTTTCCTCAAAACTATTACCTGATGTATTACCTTATTCCACAACAGTTTCTTTCTGCGGTCAGGAATCTGGACTGATTGTTCCTTATAAGGAAGAATATCTTCCAACTGAACTACCTTTGGTCTCAAAACAAGATATGTATCTGGAATATACTTTATCAACATTGAAAAACTGAAAAACATTATGTACCTGGGATAAAATTAGTATTAAATCCACTCTGTATGAAACTGATCCATCTTTCTCCAGGATTTCATAGGGTCCAATAAACCCCATACTCACATTTCCATTATTACCAAAACACGAAAGAATTTTCTATGGAGATACATTGAGAAAGACATGATCACCTACCTCAAAAGAAAGATCCTTGCTCATTTTATCTGCATAACTTTTCTTCCTACTATGAGATGTTCTAATGTGATTTTAAATCAATTGATCTTTATCTTCCATCTCTTCTACCAATTCTGGTCGCATCAAATTCTTATCACCTACTTCATCCTAAAAAAATGAGTTTAACACCGCTTCCCATATAATGCATCAAATTGAGCAATATATATACGGTAATGAAAACTATTATTATATGAAAATTCAACAAAAGAAAGATGATGGTCCCATATGCCATGGTAATCCATTGAGAAAGCTCATACATATCCTCCAATGCTTGAATTTTTCGTTCTGACTACCCATCTGATTAAGGATGAAGAGATGTACTAAAATTTTAATCAGTACCCAAAGTTGTCTAAAGGGATTTCCAAAAGTTATAAGTAAACCTATGATCATGATCAGAAAAAACATAGAAGCGAATGCCTTGAAACCTTACTATATCTTAGACATACAACCAAGAAAGTTGAACTAGAGACAAAGTATCTTGGATAGGAACGATATGAGCATATATATTCAATCGATCAACCATAACCCATATTGCATTATTAAATTGACATGTCTTCAATAATCCCATAATGATGTCCTCGGATATATTTTCCCATTTCCCCTTAGGAACTGGAAACGTTTGATTCATTTCTTTCGATAACAGATGCTCTAATTTAACCTCTTGACAATTTAAACACTTCATAGTAAAGAACGAAATATGTCTTTTCATTCCATCCCACCAATAATACTCCTGACGATCTTGGTACATCATTGTACTTACAGGATGGGTTGGAAATGTATAATTATGAGACTCACATAACAACTCTTTCTCCAACTATGAATCACAAGGCTCACATAATCTCTTTCCAAACCTCAAAACATAGCCTCTATCAATATTAAAATTAGGTAACATACTCTTATGAACCAATTCAACATTTCTCTCCAGCTCATTGTCTTTCTTTTATGCATTAATAATTCTTTTTCGTAGAGATGATTTCACTACCACCTGAAACAAAACAGAGGAATTTTCTACACCAACAACTTCTATTCCAAATTTCATCAAATAATTAAACAAATGATCATGTTCAAAATGTAACATGGTTAATATAGCATTAAATTTTTGACTCAAAGCATCTGCCACTTTATTTTCCTTTCATGGATTGTAAGGAATCAGGAAATCACAATCCTTGATTAATTACATCCATGTTATCTATATCATTTTCAATTATTTCAGAATGATTATATACGTGAAACATTATTGTTCAGGTAATATTTTCCCTTTTACTCCATACCAATGATGCCTCCCAATCATTAAAGGAAAATAAACATCAACTAATATCAAATCTTGTGTAGGGTAATTTATGTAATGAGGTTTAAATTGACGTGAATCATAATCAATTACCTGACCATTATTCATTAAGAAAAAACCATGTCCTTTCAACGAAGCATCACTATAGAAAACAAATTCACCATCTTTGGAAGGAATTTCCAAAACTGGAGCATTCACTAATCTTATTTTCAATTCCTAAAAACAATCATCACATTATTTTGTCAAAATGAAGTTAACACCTTTTTTAGTTAACTTAGTTAGTGGGATAGATAATAGTAAAAAATTGAATAATCCTCCGGTAATAACCTTTTAAAATAATAAAACAACAAATCTCAGTTATATTTGGGGGTTTGGTCCATTCATCAACAAGTTTTGTTTTGGCATGATCAACAGTTATGAAATCCTTAGAAATAATGTGACCAAGGAATGAAATTTTTTATAACTAAAACTCACACTTGATGAACTTACTATAGAGTTTCTTTTCTATTATGGTATGCAAGAGAACCCTTCAATGACTTTCATTCTCCTATTTACTTTTAGAATAAACCAAAATACCATCTACAAACACAACCACCATTTATCACCTGATTCCATTGATCCATCACTACAAGAAACTATTCGAATGGATTACAACTATCTTAGGATACTTATTTGGAATGTCATTTCCCTCTGTATGCCTTCCCAGCACTGCTGCTCTGTTTCCTCAACGAAAAACCATTCTGAACAAAGAAATATTGTTGGAAAAGCAACATAGTAATCTATAAATGATATATCATTTTAATTTTAACATAAATTAATTTATGGATATTAATTTAAAAGTACCCTAACTCATAAATTTTCCTAAAAGGACCTCTGATACCAACTATAAGGCCCTAGAATTAAACATTTCATAAACATAAATTATGTTAATAATTTAAATTGAGGATCTTTTTATGTTTAGGGTATTAGAGAATTAGGCCATAACTGTTACACTACATCTTAAATATTATAAAGTAGACACTTTACTCAGTATACATTTTTTTCATACAATAAAACTCTTAAAATAAAACTAGAATTTTATTCTTGATATAAATCCTATTGATTTTTTTTCTATTACCCTTCCTTATATCTTGTGAAAGGAATTTCAAAAACACGGGATGAGCATAAAAATCTCAATAAGGGTTATAAAATAAAGAAATTAAAAAATATTATATCATTACATAAAAAGCATAATCACTTTAACATACCTCATGAAATCATAAGATTTATGAATAATACATATTAATCACAAAGTTAACTTGTAATATCCATATCAAACTTACATTGTAGCTTTCATAGCTACGTAGGGAGTTACGTTTGGAATACCTATCACAATTTATTACATAAATCCCTTTGTAGAAACATTAAAATTTACCTCTGTCAGATTACCCAATGCATTGGAGAGCTATCGCAGACTCACCTTCCCTAGGTTTATCAAGTAACCCCCATATGCAAAACAATTCCCAAGAACCATAACATAATCATAACACATGAACAATCATAATGGAAAGATAGAATTTTCATATTATAATCACAATATAACAATTAAATATATTGACATAATAAATTCATTATCAAAACCTTTTTCAATACCAAAATACATAAAAATAGTATATGATATTTATTTACCATTTTAAAACATTACAACCTATTAAGGAATCCAAATATTAAATAATACTTGCGGTGGTAGAAAGGTCGTTGCCACTGCGTACATTAAAAAGAAACATTCCCTTTGCAATTTACTAAAATTATACATAGAAATATATTCCATTTTAATTAAAAAAATGTAAAAGGTTTTTATACATGGAATTAAAGAAAGTCGTGTATATATCAAAATGTTCCTTAATGAAATGAGATTTAGATGAATTCCATTACTACGTGTCTGACTTCAATCTTACATTATTTAATATCATGAATAATAAACTAAAGATAATTATACTGGTTTTAGAAACTTTTTCAAGTTTATTATTCCATTTATATCCCTTATTACCACATTATAAACATTATATAATCATTTATGCTAAGAACGGTCATTTTGTCCATATTTGGTACATGAGTCAAAAATAAACTTCTTATAATTACAAGTTGTCGATGTGGTCAAAAGTAAATTATATAATGAATGATATTCATGATTTAGATATTATATATATCATATATATCTAGTATACATATTTTTATCTATGTTAGTATATAACATTTGGAGATAACAAATGAAATGCACCGTTCATGGAGACGGTAGGCCGTACATACGCATGGATGCTACTTTCATTTCTATTTCATATTTAATGGAATGAAAACATAATTACACATAGGTATATTATAATTCTAGTATAATATTATATATAATTTCAAAAAATTCAACTTTATATGTTCCATGTATGGCATGAATGAGTCATATCACTTTGAAAGGGCAGTAATATGCACTTCTTTATATGAAATTATTATATTTAGCCATTATGGAAACCATAAAGGTATGATATAAATGAAAAATAAAATATATTAGAAACAATAAAAATATAATATATATCACATATAAATATAGTTCCATTATAATGGACACCATGAGAGGTGATAAGAGAAAATTTAACAATCATCGTTTTATGTGGCAATAGTTTGTCGTCCACATAAATAGTATGTTCGTATCCATTTGATGCAGGTTTGTGGATGGTTATTTTTAATTCATATCATAACAACAAACTAGTATGTGAGGATACTAATTTTTTATATAAAAAAATAATAATAAGAGTACAGGGAGTGAAGATGTAAAATAAATGAAGAGAACTTGAGGGAATACGTTACCTTTAAGTCGGGTAACTCCCTTTGGTTTGAACCAAAAGGATTTCTTGAAGTGCCTTCTGCCTATGATAAGGATTCTAGGTGGAAGAGAGGGATATTGGGATATTATTCGGGCTGAGGATGGATGAGAAAGGGGGCTTGAGAGGTGTGGGTAAGGGTAAGAGGTGGAGGATTTTATAGGGGAGAGGAGGGGCACTTTAAGAATGATTGAATATATTAGTTTACTATAAACTAAATTTAGATTTCAAAAGTTCCCCAACTTTTTTAATTCTATGATAAGGTTATTATAGTTCTAAATAATCTCAGAAAATGGGGTTTAGACTTTTTTATGTTCCAAAATTAACCTTATCTTTTAGCTTTATTTGTTAATTAACTAATTTTACTTTTACCATATCCTATTTTATATTATTCATATATGGTTAATATATATATAATAAAATTCCAAGAGACCCAAAAGGGACCATTAATGAAATTTTTAACATTATAAATGACATTTTTCTGAATCATAGAATTATACGAATATTTTGTCATTTAATAAAATAGTATTCATTTTAAAAACTCAATTATGTCAATTTATAATATTTTTAAATCATGACATTTATGAAATATATAACAACTTCATTCATTGAAAAAGTATTTATTAATTCAAATATAAAAATTCATTTTTATCCCTTAAATTCATGGATAACATAAAAATGATCAAAATAAATTTATTTTAATATTTAAAATATCATTTATTTAAAAAATTCATTAATGAGGTAATCATTAAATCATCACTGTGTCATAAATAAATTTATTTATATGATGTATAAAAATTATAAATAAAATAACATGAGGAGTGAAATATTTTTAGATTTCAAATGACTATTTATAGTTAAAAATATCACTTATATAAACCAATATAAATTTTTTTACTATAAGATATTTGTTTGTGTTATATTTTCAATTACATTATACTAATTTTTATAATGTTGCATTGTAAGAACCCGGATCTTTGTTGCAGGTATGTTTTTCCTTTTCTGGTCGTTTTTGAGAAAAAGAGGAAAATCTGGAAATTTTCAATGTACATGTCGTGTACTTTATAAGTACATGCCGTGTTATTTATAATTACACACCGTGTTCCCTGTTTCCACGCGAGGCCATGTGTTGGCTATGTCTCGGCCACACACATAGTGTGTATGGGCGATGAGGAGGCCGCTTAAAGAGGAGTACGAAAAGGCCAAGTACACACCATGTAACCCAGAAGTACACGCTGTTTACTTTCTTTTTTTCATTAAATGGACCAGGGTCATGCCTAATTAACAGAAATGTCTTCTTCTCATGGTTTTTCGACCGGGAGCATCCATACGGCCGCGAACATCCTCCGAGCCCCCGACCCTCCATCTGTATTCTGAATCAACCACTGTATATTGTGTTGGGACCGCAGTGGTGATCTCTTCCTTCTTCTTGAGTTTCATTACATGATTTTCCATCTTTCTCGATATATCATGGGTTGAACGTTCTGTGTGTTTTCGTATATCTACGCCGTTATAAGGATAATCAAGCCTCGTGGTTCAATTATATTTATCTCCTAGCACCAAGGTAGGTGGTTTGTGCCTTACCATTTGGAGTCTTTGAGTTTTAGGTGAAAATTTCCACCAATACTCATGAATGGGGTATTGCGTGTTTACCGTTTTTCCCCTATTGTTTTTCTGCCTTACTTGTTTTCTTGTGTAGAGATAATTTGATAATTTTTGAGGATAATTGCTATTCATGGATGTTTTAACATCCCTTGTTTTTGTTATGACCTTTGGGTTT
Organism: Viscum album; assembly: GCA_963277665.1. Classification (NCBI taxonomy): domain Eukaryota; kingdom Viridiplantae; phylum Streptophyta; class Magnoliopsida; order Santalales; family Viscaceae; genus Viscum; species Viscum album. The sequence continues at coordinate 1,788,662,242 of OY728119.1, read as the reverse complement.
TGTTAGCCTTTGGCCGTTATACAAGTTTTCTATGCCTTGTGACTGTAGGAAGGAATGATATTCACAAAATGATTGTTGTTCAGAAGAATGGTTATCCAAGTATCTCTATAGGTGTTCTTTGGCCTTATAGCATTATTATGCACTGACTGGTATGGGACTGTGAGAACCTGGTGCTATAGACTATAAGGGATAGACTGAGTGAGCTTCCCAGAGAGTCTCAGATATTATAGACTACTGGAGGGTAGACCAAGTTAGCTTCTTCCGAGAGTCTTGGTTATTATAGACTACATGGGATAGACCGAGTGAGCTTCGTAGAGAGTCTTGGATATTATAGACTATAAGAGGTTAGACAGAGTGAGCTTCCTCAGAGAGTCTTTACCTTGTTTGAATTTCTTTAAATCCTTTTCAAGCGAGAGAAGGAATTGACTGAGTGAGCTTCCTTAGAGAGTCTGTGATAGACCTAATACTATAAAAGGAATTGACCGAGTGAGCTTCCTCAGAGAGTTTCTAGACATTGAGGCCAAAAGAGGGTTAGACCTTGTGATCTTCCTCAGAGAGTCATTGATTACCATAAACTATAAGGGGAATTGACCGAGTGAGATTTCCCAAAGAGTCCTATATTTTCATATGACTAAACCAGAGGGGTTATGCTTAGTGTACTTCCCAGAGGGTTGTTGGTACTTCTTGGATAGGACCGGATGGGTTGGCTACGTGTACTTCTCAGAGGGGTTCCCATTGTGGTTAGCTTCTTTCTTCAATTTTTCTTGTTGTTCTATGGATTTTTTACTGTTGTCTATCATCCTATTACTGCTTGCTGATTACTGCCTGCTTTTTACTGTAACTGTCTACTTCTTACTGTGATATTACCTGCCATATACTCACTGATTGTTAGGCACAAATCTTTGGGTGGTTTCCTACTAGGATTTAGTCTCACACCCTGTTTGGGCCAGGATTTTTGGCCCAAAAAGACTATGTTGTTGCAGCTATAGAAAAGGAAAATTACCCTTCATCTTCTGGTACATGATTGCTTTTAAGAAGGAGAGAACGGGACAAAGCTTAGGCTTGCAACATTGAGGAGCTTTTTATCATTTATTTTGTGCTTGTATCGGTACTGTTTGTATTTCTAGCATTGTGACATCTTAGGCTACTTTCCTGGATATGTATCATGCATAATTCATATATATATATATATATATATATATATATATATATATGCTCTAGTGGTTTATTGCTTTGGTCTTCTGCTTTTTTCGTGTGTATTGTTGTTGGATATTTACGACTTCCGTTATTGCATATTTTGTGTACTTCCATTGTGTAATCTGCAAATGAGGGCATAATATCCCCACTATCACACCCAAGGCCCTCACTGCTAGTCGATAGCCTCTGGTGTTTGGGGAAATGCGCTTGAGGCCATGTGACCAACTGGGTACGGGGAACCTCTGGGTAGCTTCCGGAACTGGGACGTTACAAAGTGGTATCAAAGGAATTTATTTTCTCTTGATTTAATATTTGGAGCCTTTAGCCAGGGATAGGATGGATTTAGTACTTAGTAATAAGCTGTGCTTAGGAGTAGCTAACCTGTGTACAGGGAAAAGCCAATATACCTCGTTTATTGCAGTTTTTTGGTTTTGAGATTTTACAGTTTTTATGATTTCACATAGAGTGATTCACATGTCTTGTGTTGTAGATATTGTGCTAGTGTTGTTCTATTTCTATAGCAACCTAATGAGATGAGGGTATGCCATATCATGCATCATATAGGCACTTGTAAGAAATAACATGCCATGCATTGTTGCCATGCCATCTAGGATGCATTAGTGATTGCATGTTGTTTTGATATCTGTTTTGTAGATTATGCATGCTTTTGTGATAGATGCTTTGATAGAATCCCTGCAGTTGGATAGAGGGATTTTTTTATTATGCCTTACTTAAATGAATGCCAAATTTTGGTTCTTGAGGTGTTATGGGCCCTCATGAATCAGAACTTCGTGGATCATTGACTTGTTTTTCTTTTATATGATATGAATGAGATGCCATGATTTGGTTCGGGGGGAGTATGGGCCCTCACGGATCAGAATTTGGCACCTTCATGTTTTTTTTCAGTGTTTTCTTGGCTTCTGTGCAGTTTCTGAGCTACTTCCTAGAAAAACCTGGAATACACGGAATGTACTTGACAACAATCCGTGTAGTTTTAAACTGTGTCACTGACTATGTGAGCAGAAACACGGGGTGGTGAAATTTTTTTCATAAACACGCCCCGTACAGTCATTACATGCCCTATAGTAGTGAGCCGTGTACCCAACAATGTCACTAACAACACGGGTTGTGGAAGCTCATGTAGTACACGCCGTGTGGGGTACGAACACGCTGTGTAGTCTTGTTCGAGTTATCCGGTCATGTCACGAACAACACGGGATGATGTTATCTCTCCTATACAGGCCATGTTTGTTCGGAACAAGCCATGTAAGGGTCATCCCTATAGTCGACCGTGTAACTAACAACACAGGTCGACAAAACCTTGTCTAGTATATGTCGTGTCCTTAGTGAACACACCATGTAGTTTAGGGTTAAGAGGACCATGTGAGTTAGCCGTGTAAGGAGACTCGGGCAGGGGAGTTGAGATAAAGTACACACTGTGTGTAGAGGACAACACGATGTGTAGTCGGGTTGTTACGCGACTAGAGGTGGGAGAAGTACACTCCCATGTGGTTGGCCTTAAGGAACATTCCATGTAGTTTTATACATGTCGTGTAGTCGTGTTTAGTAAACTTGTGTGTTTCTTCCTCCTTTTCCCATTTTGTACTCTTGTGTTCTCTTCCCTTCATAATACTGATCTAAGGTGTGATATTGATCTTTCAGAGCTATGAATCTGTGACGTCCTCTGGTCATACATCAGCTGCCAGACGGTGATTAGACATCGGATATGGCCGTTCAGGTACCTCCTATAGATCCTCCTAATGTGCCAGCCCTGGCAACAACAGTTATACCCATTGCAGGCACCGATGCATAGTTTAGGGAGGACTTCCTAAGGATGATGCAGACTTTTCAGGGAGTGCTGCCTCCTGCCCCATCGATGGTTGAGTTGACGCGGGTTTTCTAGCAGTAACATCCTCCACCTTTCTCAGGGGATGGAGGACCCCAAGCTGCAGAGTCATGGTTAGAGGTCACGCTGATGATATTAGAACATCTGGAGATACCTCTAGAGAAGAGGGTAAATATTGTTTCTTATATGCTCCGAGACACCGCCAAGAGGTGGTAGAAGGAGATATCACAGTCGGTGCACCAGAAGAATATGTATTGGGATGATTTTCAAGTCTTCTTCTATTATTACTTCTACCCGAAGGCCTTGAGGGCCGATCGAGCCTAGGATTTTATCATTCTCAAGCAAGGTACTCTTTCTGTTATGGAGTAATCATCTTGCTTTACCGAGGTGCAGTGCTTCAATCCGATTCTAACAGGTGATGAGTTGTTCTTTACTAGGAAGTTTGAGGATGGTATCAGGCAGGAGATCTGTTCCTAGGTCAATATCATCAGGTTGACTTCGATATCATCTATCATCAACCAGGCGCTGATCACTAAGTGTAATCTGAGAGATTATGGAGCAGTGATCAAGGGTGGTTCGACATCCAGAGTCAGTGTTCCTCCTACTGATAGCAGGAAGCGCCACATGGAGTCTGCTCGAGGATATTAAGGTAGGCGGAATGTATCTTCAGGCAGCTAGGTTTTATGCTACCAGTGTGGTAGGAGCGGGCATACTAGGCCTCAGTTTTACAGAGTCCCGATGGAGTGATGATCTTACGGAAGGACGGGCCATCTTTAGTGTTTTTGTCAGATCATCTTGCCTACAACTGGTGGTAGGGTCTCTTCTATGACCACACGTACATGAGACGTATCACCAGTTTCTCACCAGTCTATGAACTAGAGATCTTATGGCTATTAGGGCCGAGTTGGAGGTTGTTGCCATGGTGGTCATTCACCAGGTTACTAGCGACAGCAGAGTGGATCAGCTCAGAGTGGTCAGCCATGGGAGCAAGGCTGTGGTACAGGGCAGACATTCGCTGTGGAGAAGACCCTTCAAGAGTAGGATCCCAGACCTTCTACAGTTCGAGGTTCAATCATAGTAGACTCAGTTTTATCTTCATCCCTTTTTGATACTGGACCCTCACATAGTTTTATGTTTTTTGCTGTTGTGAAGAGACTTGGGCTCTGTGTCTTTTCGTATGTCGACATGTTGACTCTTGATACACCGTTGGGAACAAGGACTTCTAGCGTACGTTATTGCAGAGAGTGCCCTCTCGAGGTTGCATGGTGTAACTTCTTATGGAACCTGTATGTCCTAGAGATGACAGGCTATGATGTCATTCTTGGTATGGACTGGTTAGTTCCCTTCTAGGTAGTTGTCGATTACTATCACCGTAGGGTGAGTTTCATATCACCAGAGGGCAGATCTTTTCTCCATAGAGGCAAGTGGGATGTCCAGGTGGGTAGAGCTGGACCAAAGCATCATGGTCTAGGAGGAGTTACATCCCAGATTGCCAGTCTTTATCTGGATGACCAGGGGACTTCACAGTTAGACTTTCCTCCTGTGGCGGATAATTTTAGGTATGTATTTCCACAGGACTTTTCAGGTTTTCCTCTGGAGTGTGAGGTATACGTTTCTATTGAGCACGTTCTAGGAGCAGCACCAGTGTCCATTCCTCCTTATAGGATAGATACACCTGAGTTTCAGGAGCTCAAGAAGCAGTTGGAGGAGTAGCAGGTAAAGGGTTTCCTCCGACCCAGTACTTCTCCTTGGGGTTCACCTGTCCTCTTTGAGAAGAAGGGAAACCACCCCTTAGGATTTGCATGGATTATTGGAAACTGAACCATTTGAAGGTCAAGAACTGATATCTTTTGAAGAGGATTGATGACCTCTTTAATTAACTTCGAGGATCCCTGGTGTTCTCGAAGATCGATATGAGGTCAGGCTATCATCAGTTCTGTGTTAAACCATCATATATACCTCTTACATCCTTCATAAGCAGGTATGGTCTGTACGAGTATATGGTCATGCTGTTCGGTCTCACAAACGCTCCAGTAGTTTTCATGGCACTGATAAACCGAGTTTTCCATCCACAATTGAATTCCTTCGTGGTGGTTTTCGTGGACGACATCTTGGTGTACTCTAACACTCAACACGAACATGATACCCATCTTGAGATCATTCTGAGTACATTGTGAGAGAATCAGTTATATGATAAGCAATCAAAATGCTACTTTTAGATGGATCAGATTCACTTCTTAGGTCACGTTATCTCAAAGATAGAAGTATCAATAGACCCAAAGAAAGTGAGAATTGTAGTTTCCTTGGAGCATCCAAAGAATGTATTTGAAGTGCGGAGTTTCCTAGGGTTGGCTGGATACTACAGGAGTTTCATACATGACTATTCACACCTTTCAGCACCACTGAAATGTCTGACCAAGAATGGAGTGAAGTTCTTATGGTAGGATTCTTGTGAAATAGCCTTTCAGGAGCTAAAAGGGAGGTTTACGTCAGCACTGATATGAGTCCTACCAGAGCTAGGCAAGATCTATACAGTCTACTGTGATGCATCAAGTGTCGGACTGGGAGCTATTCTTATGTAGGGTGATGGAGTCGTTGCTTACGGGTCTCGGCAGTTGAGGCCACACGAGAAGAACTACTCGACGCATGATCTGTATTTTTCAGTTGTTGTTCTTTCTTTCCGTTGTTGGATACATTACCTTCTGGGAGAACACTTTGTGGTGGTTACCGACCACAAGAGTCTCAAGTACATATTCACTCAGCATGATCTGAATCTGAGACAGCATAGGTGGGTTGAGTATCTTTTGTCCTTCGACTTTGAGCTTTCCTATACGTCGGGAAAGGGAAACGCAATGGGAGATTTGTTGAGCAGAAGAACTCAGATTCAGGAAGTTCAGGAGGCCAGCAGTGAGTGGCAGCTTATAGCTCTGTTCTCTGAGATGCATTTGGAGGTGCACGAAAAACAGGGGAAGACTTTTCAATCTTCTATAGCTGTAACCTCTACCCTTCTTGATCGGCTACGGATGAGGCAACTATCATACTCAGAAGGCCTAGTCTTCTGGGAGAGTGTGTCAGTAGAGGACCCACTTCCTATATGAAAAGTGGGTGAGGATGAGATCTTTCATTTCCAGGGGCACGTATGGGTGCCATTAGATATATGCGAGGAGCTAATGCAAGATTTTCATTCCTCAATTTGGGTAGTACATCCTGGCGTCACCATGATGTATCATGATCTACACCGCCAGTATTAGAGGAAAGTTATGAGGAGAGATGTTGCTGGGTTCTTCATGATATGTTCTACATTTCAGTAGGTGAAAGCGGAGCATATGCGACCAGCAGGGATTTTACAATAGTTACCCATTTCCGAGTAGAAATGGAACGATGTCGCGATAGACTTCATGACCAGGTTACCAAGGTTACCTCGAGGGAGTGATGCTATTTGGGTTGTCGTCGACATGATTACGAAGGATGCTCACTTCTTTCCGATCAAGGAGACCTTCAGTGTTGATGAGCTAGGGCGGTTGTAAATCCGAGAGATTTTACATCTACATGGAGTTCCACACTACATTGTTTCAGAGAGGGATGCGTGTTTTACTTCTCAGTTCTGGAAGGGGCTTTAAAAGGCTTTGGGTACACAGGTAATTTTGAGTACAACATACCATCCCCAGACAGATGTCCAGTCCGAGCATACGATCCAGGTGCTTGAGGATATGCTCCGATCTTGCATTCTAGACATTGGCAGTTCTTGGGAGAAGCATATTCCTCTTGTGGACTTCTCTTACAACAATAATTTTCCGGCGACAATTCAGATGGTACCTTTCGAGGCTTTGTACGGTAGGACATGCCGATCACCATTAAGCTCGCTGGAGGTAGGAGAGGCAGCTTTGCTGGGACCTCATCTTGTTCAGGATACCTCAGAGAAGATAGAGTTGATTTGGAAGAGGATGTCTACTATATAGTCTCGACAGAAATCTAATGCTGATCAGCGGAGACGACCACTAGAGTTCGAGGGTGGGGATCGAGTTTTCTTGCGTGCCACGCCGAGGTTGGGACACATGAGGATTCAGAGATAGGGTAAGCTTTCAATGTGGTACATCGGGTTGTTTGAGGTGTTGGAGGGAGTTGGGCCGGTTGCATATCAGCTGCAGTTACCTCAGAGGTATCGGTCCATGCACGACGTCATCCATGTTTCTCACCTCCAAAGTTACTTTTCAGACCTATCTCGTGTCTTTCAACCCAAGGAGGTGGAGCTTGAAGCAGATGTGTCATTTGAGGAGCATAGTATCCGGATTGTCGATTGATGTACGGAGGTTCTCCGTTTCCGGTCTGTTCCTCTGGTACGGGTGCAATGGAAGCATGGGCGAGTACAGGACGAGACCTGGGAGAGGGAGGCCGATGTACGATCGCAGTGGCTGGAGCTATTTGGGGTTTCTTCTTCTATGCCTTTCTAGGGAAATTCGAGGAAAAATTTCTTTAAGGGGAGAAGATTTTAAGAAGCTGGATTTTTGTTTCAGGTATATTTTTCCTTTTCTGTCCGTTTTTTAGAAAAAGAGGAAAATTTGGAAGTTTTAAAAGTACACACCGTGTACTTTATAAGTACATACCATGTACCTTGTTTCCACACAAGGACGTGTGCTGGCCGTGTCTGGGCCACACACATGGTGTGTAGGGGCGTTGAGGAGGCCACATAAAGTGGAGTACAGAAAGTCTGGGTACATGCCATGTACCCCAAAAGTACACACCGCGTACTTTATTTTTCTTCATTAAACGGACCAGGGTCGTGCCTAATCGACCACAACTTCTTCTTCTCACGGTTCTTCGACCGGGAGCATCCGTACGACCGTGAATATCCGCCGAGCTCCCAAGACTCTGTCTGTTTTCCAAATAGATCGCCATAAATTATGTTGGAACCGCAGCAATGAGCTCTTCCTTCTCCTTGAGCTTCATTCCTTATTTTTACATCTTTCTCGAGATATTGTGGGTTGATCTTTTTTTGTGTTTTCGTAGATCTACGCCATTTTAAGGAGAATAAAGAATCGTGGTCCAATTATATTGATCTCCTATCACCAATGTAGGTGGTTTGTGCCTTACCTTTAGGAGTCTTTTAGTTTTATGTGAAAATTTACACCAATACTCGTGAATGGCGTATTAAGTGTTTACCATTTTTCTCATGTTTTTTTCTTGCCTTTCATGTACGGTTGTGTATAGGTAATTTGATCATGTTTTAGGATAATTTCTATGCTTGGATGTTTTTCCCATTCCTTTTTCTTGTTATGACCTTTGGGTTTTGTTAGCCGTTGGCCATTATACGTATTTTCCATGCCTTGTGACCATAGGATGGAATGATATTCTTGACATTCTTGTTGTTCTGCAGAATGGTTAGACAAGTAGCTCTATAGGTATACTTTAGCCATATTGCATTATTATGCACTGACTGTCATAGGACTCTGAGAACCTAGTGCTATAAACTATAAGCGATAGACCGAGTGAGCTTCCCAGAGAGTCTCAGATATTATAGACTATAGGAGGGTAGACCAAGTGAGCTTCCTCAGAGAGTCTTAGTTATTATAAAATACATGGGATTGACCAAGTGAGATTCCATGAGAGTCTGGGATATTATAGACTACATGAGGGTAGACCGAGTGAGATTCCTCAAAGAGTCTTTACCTTTTTTGAATTTCTAAAAAACCTTTCCAGGATAGAGAAGGAATTGACTGAGTGACCTTCCTTGAGAGTCTGTGATAGACCTGATACTATAGGAGGAATTGACCGAGTGAGATTTCTCAGAGAGTTTCTAGACCATGGGGCTATAAGTGGGTTATACCGCATGATATTCCTCATAGAGTCCTTGACTACCCTATACTATAAAGGGAATTGGTTGAGAGAGCTTTCCCAGAGAGTCTTATATTTTCGTATGACCAAACCGGTGGGGTTAAGCTGAGTGCACTGCTGAGAGGGTTATTGGTACTTCTTGGATAGAACCAGAGAAGTTGGTTGCGAGTACATCCCAGAGGGGTTCCTATTGTGGTTAGCTATTTTCATCATTGCTGCTTGTTGTTCTATGGATTAATTACTATTATGTATCATCCTGTTACTGCTTGCTGATTATCGTCTGCTATTTACTGTTACTGTCTACTACTTACTGTGCTATTACCTACTATATAATCACTGACTGTTAGGAACAGATCTTCGGGTGGTTTCCTACTAGTATTTTGTCTCACACCCTATTTGGGCAATGTTTGTGGGCCCAAACAGACTATGTTGTAGTAGGTATAGACAAGGGAAAATACCCTTCGACTTCTGGTACTTGATTGCATTGGAGCAGGAGAGCATGGGACAGAGCATAGGCTTGTGATGCTGAGGAGCTATTTATCTTTTCTTTTGTGCTTGTTTTGGTACTATTTGTATTTCCAGCACTGTGACCTATTTGGCTGTTTTCCTGAATATGTATCAAGCATCATTCATATATACATATTTCTCCAGTGGTTTATTGTTTTAGTCTCCCTCTATTTTCTTGTGTATTTTTGTTTGGTATTTACTGCTTCCGCTATTGCATGTTTTGTTTACTTCCATTGTGTACACTGCCAATGAGGGCATAGTTTACCCACTATCACACCCAACTCCCTCACTGCTAGTCAGCAGCCTCTGGAATTTGGGGAAATGTGCTTGAGGCTATGTGACCAACCAGGTACGGGGTGCCTCTGGGTGGCTTCTAAAACCAGGATGTTATAGCCATTTTAACTTATATGTGCCTCTATGGGATCCCAAAATCGACCCAAGGATCCACATGGTCAAAAATGTATCATGAAATAGGATTAGTTTACTTGTTAGGTAATTTAATATTATTATAATACTGATTTTTACCCTTAGTTTCCAGATTTACTATTTATGCATGGTAATTATAATATTTACTAAAGTTACTATTCATAATGTCTAAAAATAATAGGTAACTTTTTAAAAAATTTGTACCTCCTAATTGAAAATACAGAATCCAATTTCTCCAATTTAAATCACAGAAGTTTCCGAAATTAATTTAAATTTAATTAACATTACCAAAACAAAAAAACATGTTTTTATGAAATAATAATCATCAAAAGATTTTCACTTGTTTATGTTCAATTTCAATGTGAAGGTACATCCAACAACCAAAATTAGATTGAATGGAAATAATATATTCTAATTACACTTTAAAACCAATTAAAAGTACAATATATCTATATAAATAATTCATATTAATAGATAGTTTTGACTTAAAATACCATATTTTTCACTATTCATTAAAAAATATACATTATCAGAAAAATAACAAGATCTCACCCAAACCAAATTTTGATGTTCGGATACTAAATAAGAATATTATTTTGTCATGTAGAACATATAAAAGTGAAAACACTATATTTAAAAATTATTCTCCATCAAAAGGAGATAAATCATTCTTTTAAAGAATATTAGATTATTTATGTATAAAATTGGTTTCATTCACTTTTTAAGCCACTAACATTTATTAGATAAAGGTAGAGACATTTAAGAAACATTTATAATCAAATTTTAGTTAGTTATGCTTATTCCCACCAGTACAACGGCTAGGCATTAACTACCATTTAAAATAATATAATATTTTTATTTTTCAATATGACTCAGCATTGTGTGAAACATAAGACATAGAAAAACCCCACTACTACTTGTTGGGTACACCATCGAACATAGAATACCCTCGAAGGTAAAATTAATATTTAATTCACAAATATTAGTAAATATGAAAATATCATATCATTTATTTACATGGGAAGTTACATCCTTCCCCCCTTTTGGAAATTGTGTCCCTGCAATTATATTCACTAATTAAATAAGTAGGGATATTTATCCCTCATAGAATTTTCAGATTCTCATGTTTCCTTTTCAACCATATGGTTTTTTTCACAAAACTTTTACCTGATTAATTACCTAATTCCGCAACACTTGCTCTCTGCCGTCAAAAATTTGGACTAGTTGTTCCTCATTAGTAAGATTGTATTCCAACTGAACTTCCACTGTACTCAAACGTAAGATATAAATGGCATATACATTCTCAACATTGTAACATGGAAAACATTGTATACCTGGGATAATCTTGGAGTAAAATCTACTCTGTATGAAACTAATATGACATTCTCCAGGATTTCATAGGGTCTAATGATCCTCAGACTCAGCTTTCCCTTCTTACCAAAATGCATCACACTTTTCCATGGAGAAACTTTGAGAAAGACATGATCACCTACATTGAATTAAATATCCTTCCTCAGTCTATCTGCATAACATTTCAGGCTAATCTGAGCTGTTCTCATGAGCTTCTGAATGAATTGATCTTTTTCTCTCATCTCATCTACCAATTATGGTCCTATAAACATTTTTTTATCTACTTCATCCCAAAAATCTGGAGTTCGACACCTCTTCCCATATAATTCCTAAAATGGATCCATATTTATATAGGTATTAAAACTATTATTATAAGAAAATTCAACAAAAGAAAGATGTTGGTCCCAACTTCTATGGTAATCCATTGAGAAGGATCATTTCATATCCTCCAATGTCTAAATTGTTTGTTTTGACTACCCATCTAATTAAGGATGAAAATCCGTACTAAAATTTAATTCAGTACCCAATGATGCCTGAAAGTCTTTCCAAAATTTATTAGTAAACCTGGGATCACGATTAAATACAATGGAGAGGGGAACTCCTTGGAACATAACTATCTCTTTAACATACAACTGAGAAAGTTATTCTAGAGGAAAAGTATCTCAAATAGGAAGGAAAGGAGTAGATTTTTTCAATCGATCAACAAAAACCATATAACCCCCCATGATTTCATAGCACGTTATCTCATTAAAGTAATTCAATATAATACGTTACACGCAACACTGAGTTTGAGTGCACCACAACTTACCAAACTAGCCATTCAAAAATAGTTTGTGAATATTATTAACTGAATTTTGAATCTTATGAACTCTATATAATATTAACATCCATTTTATGAGTTTCTTAGACAAAATATAAGAATGAATTCCTTTTTTAGATAAAAGAGGTATTTAAAAAAAATTAATTTTACCACCTTTTAATGGAGAACCCTTTTTTGAAACCAATATTTGAAACTTATATATATAAAATTTAAAGAAATAAAATCATTCTTTATAATTGGGACATAAAATTTAAGTTTGTATTAATTTCTCTTCTTTTCTGCTTACTTTCATACTTTGATGAATAGTGAAATATACTATGTTTTAATTGAAAACAATTTATTTAATCGAAATAATTTATGGTATTAAATTATTAATTTTAATTGTTTTTAAGTATAATTAGATAATATATTTATCATTTAATACAACTTAAGTCATTATAGATAATTTTAAATTTAAATTTGACATAAACACATGTCAATCTTTTATTAGTTTTTAATTTTTAAAAACCCGATATTTGGCTTGGACAACTAGAATTAATTTTATATTAATTTATACCACTTCAGTGTTTTGAATTTGGAAATATGGATTCTATATTTAGAATCAGGAGGTCTAAATTTATAAAAATTTAAATTTAAATATTAGACATTATGCATATTTTCTTCAGTAACTATTTTATTTACCATGGTTAAATGGTAAATCTGGCAAATGAGGGTAAACAAATTTTATAATAATAATTTAAAATTACCTTAACATGTGTCCTACTATACGTTTTGATACATTTCCAACCATAGGAATCCTTGGGACGATTTTGGGACCACATGGAGCCACTTTAGAGTGATAATTACACTTTATATTAATTAATTTAAAGTAAATCCAAAAATGACATAAACATATATCTTTTAGTAAAACAATTTTTACAAGAGGATATATAAGTTTATTTTCATCTATAAATTTCCATTAGAAAGATAAAACTATTTCATTCATAATGGAATTTTATTTGTAAATTTTAGACATTAAATAATAAAATTTATTTATGACACAATGATGATGCAGTAATTACCTTATTAATGAAAGAATCAAATAAATGGTATTATAAATATTATGAAAAATATAATTTCAACGTTTTTATTACATACAAGAATTTTTTAGGTGGATATGACCTGTTAGGATTGATTAAATGTATCTTTTATGAAGTAGCCATGTTTATTTTATTTTCACAAAAAACCAAATACCAAATAGTGTCAAAATTGACATAAATTAGTATTTAAAACAAATAATATATTATTATTTGATATAATATTCCTAAAAATATATGGTTTGGCCGAAAGACATATATAATAATCTATATTTCATTAATAAGCCAGTTGAGGTTCTAATGGATGTTTATGAAATGTTTTTTACCATAAAGTGTGAGAAATCAAGAATACAAGGTAAAAGTTATACTATTTAACTAAGAGTAAAATCTAAACGATAAGGTTAATATGGTTACATAAACCAGGATAAAACATATTTGTTTAGTGGTTTCAGACCCAAAACCACTGTATACTAGATATAAATCATTTTTAATCAAATAGAAACCGAAAATGATGTTATTATAAAATAATAGTTCACATTTTTCCTAAAGTCACCCGCACGACTCTTATAAAAGGGTAGATCCCCTTCTTTAAAAATAACACCTCCAATGCCATTTAGCTCAGAAAAAACATTCCCAAATATCCTCCTAACTTCCCTCAAATTATCCTAGAGTCCTTACATTTATCATAAATCCAACTTATGGAGCTCTTTTGATCAACTCAAATGGAAACATCCGAAGAAGATGTAATAATTTCACACCCTCTTTCAAGTTATTTTCTTCTTCCACTTCCTATTTCTTTGTTTTTTACACAAGAAAAAAATAAATCCAGTACCTTATACATACTGAGATTTTATTATTAATATGATACAACCATATTCGTTATTCTATCAATCCTATAAATGACAATGTCACCATACGTGTGTACGTACGGATTACAGTCTCCACGTCGTGTTGTAGTTTGTTATTCATACACTCAGTTATTTGGATGGGTATAATAAAGAGTATAACTGATGTAAATAATAAATATAACATGTTAATTATTCTGTATAAATTATATACCATCCAATTCCACATCTTTTAATCATTAAAGAAATGACATCGTCGCCTGTGTGTACATACAGCTTACCCTCTCCATGATGAGATGAGATTCATTTCCACAGTCACCATTCAACATTGATTATAAAAATATATATTATTAATAAGTATGTAATATATAACATAATGATTATACTTAATAGATATATATCTCTATGTATGTACTTACATATATCTTATTCACTTACTTCCATTCGATACGATAAGAAAACAGAAACAACGTTTACACGTACGTACGACCTATCGTCTCCTTAAATGGCGATTTACAATTCATATATCTATCTAATATACATATTTATATTCTAAATATACATGATATATAAATCATGTGTTATATTCTAGAAGAATTTAAATCATGATCTAAATGATGTGATCCAGAATAACAAGTTAAAACACGTACAATAAAGAAAGAGATTATTACCTGATAAGTTAATTTAACATTGAAATCATTTTTAAATGTGAAGTATAATGTCATAAAAAAATCATGTATTATAAAATAAATATGAATATGGTTCTGGTATAATTTAATAACATACTATGGTCATTATACAAAAGGTTAAATGTACCCTCGACCAAATAAATTTGTAAGGTAAGGGTTAATATCAAAATCTATTTATTCTCCGAGGTTGTTTTTATGCAAGTATCTACTAGAACATATTTATTATATATTTACATGTTACATCAAAGTGTTTTCAAATGGATTGTTTTTAATGTACTCTTTTACTAAAACATCATTTTAAAATTTTTAATGATTTTTTCTTTTAAACTGTTCTCATTAATGTCTATATATTCAAAATGGATTTAAGGATTTATTTATATGGACATGAATGTTTTAAAATGTTAATTCTTCTCAATAGATTCATAGTGGTATGGGACAATTTGATTAATAAATATCTTTTAAATGAATTCCTTTATAACTTATGTGACTTTCTATATCATTTCATGAGAATGGATATTTCTCTCAAATATTTTTACTGATTATTTTCTACTATGTCCTCATCCTTTATAGTATATTATTCATGATCCAGGTTGATTTATTATCATAAAAATCTTCCATATTGTATTAAAGGTTTTGTGATATGTTTTACTATGGATGTGTTATTTCTATACCATTCATGGTTTATGGATAATGTATTTATATTTAGTATTCTGATTTTAATACGAATGATTGTGTTATGCTTCAGCCTTTTCATATGAGGAATGTAGTGGACATAGTAAATGATGGGTGGAGCCCGCTATAGCACCTCGATGCATCGATAGTTCTAATGAGACAATTAGATGTAGAATTGGCCGAGGATTTTCCCAAATTTGATATAAGGTTTTTGATGTGGCCTTAATTATTTTTAGATGTCTTGGTTGAGGCCTTGAAAAAATGTATCGGAATGTATGAAATTATTAATTACCTAATTAGGAAAATATTATTGATGGTTCAAGTGGTTATTCAACTAGTAGAATACCCATGACTATGTTTTATTATGGAATTATGTACACATCTCATATTATTTCCATAAAGTGTTCATGTTTATTATTTGTAAATGCATGTGTTTTAAATTAATCTCTAAGACTAATGTTTATGTTTTCTTCCACTGTATTGCTTACCCTTAATGAGAGTTTGAGCTCACCCCTTTATTATGTTTAATTTTCCCAGGATTCCAAGAAGTTAATTATGATTAGTAATCTAGGTTAATATAGGGGATTAACATCTTTCTCAAAGGATAATTTATGTTTTGTTTTATTTCTCTAATTTGTAATGTAACGTTCATGTATGTAATCTATTTTCCAAGACTCCTAAAATGATCGGTCCTTCAGGAATTGATTCCTTTTAATCATTCCTATGTATTAAAATAATGCATCGGCTCTGGGCTTCTATGGTCATGGAGTTACAGTTCGTATCAAAGGATGTTTATAAAAAACATTGGAAATAGATTTAGATAAGCTCTGATGAGAGAAAATTAACATAGGATAGACTTTGAGGGTTAATATAGAAGAACTTCCTAGAATTTTGGTAATGTATAGATTATGTGTATTTTCTAAGAAATACATACCTGCCTGGATAAGAGAAGGTATAGGTGGCTCTAGAACAGATGTACCTAGGAGAAAAAACTCCAACTAGGAGTTTTGGGCTTGACCCGCAGTTTCTTGGTACATGACATTGGGCCTTCCTGCAATCATGGTTATGACACTCCCGGGGGATATGCTTAGGATAATTCACATTTTCATTACAAGACATTATGAAGGATTTAGAAGTAAATACTTCCTCATAGAAAACATTTTATAATTATAGATTATATGTATAATATTTTCAACTTATGTAAGGTATTTTACAAGTTTGGAATTATGTATTAAAATTTATAAACTAATGTAGTGTATGTAATTGTTTAGAAATGGATTCTAGTTCAAGTAATGAGAATTCCAACAATACACATGATTAAAAGATTAAGAATAATCGTATCATTCAAGGTATTAATCTAAAATTTAAAAGGTAAATAGTCTCCCAAGTATTATAATAATATGAAGAAATTGTATAATGTGTTAGTAGGATTAGTAAATAATTCTATGAGTCTTATGGCTTTTTTAAGGAAGCAATAGAAGAAATGGATGGAAGAGAGAAAGATGGATAATGTTAAGAGGGGACATAAGTATTTTCCAATATGTGATAGCTATGGAAAGAATCACCATGGAAAATGCTTGAAGGGAATGGGAGATTGTCATACGTGTGGAGAAAACGGACACCAAGTACATGATTTCAAGGATAAGAAAAAGGTTTAAAATGTACAACAATTAATCTGAAAGAAGTTAGAACACTACGTGAATCAATATCCAAAACATTAGAGTATACCTTAAATGCATCTATTGAATAATAATCAAGGTTTGAAACTACTGAATATGAAGAGGAATGATTAGATTTAATATGTTGTTATTAACGTATTGTGTCATTTGAGTATTTTATTAATTATATACATGTTATAATAATTATAGAGTATATAAGGATTGTACTATTGTACTATTTCAGTAAGGAATTTAGATTATATGGATCTAAGAAAAGTGTCTCAATAGCCAGTTAATTTGTTTTGCATATACATGGTTGATGGACAGATAATCCATAATATGGTTCTGATACTAAGTTGGTAAATTTAGAAAAAGATATTATTGATTTGGATAAATTATATTGGATATTCTTTACCACCTCGAAACTGATTAATGATTTTTATATTCCATCATTGTTGGAGTTTACAAATTTTTTGGATATAAGGAGTATATCTAGTATTTTAAAAGGAATAAGGGAGCCTGAATGTAATCAATATGGTTATATAATAATTCATGGTGTAACCATGTTTTAAAAGAATACATTATGAAGGTAGTCACATATTATTACGTGGTAAAAAGGATCTTCATTGTGTTTACCTTCCATATAAATTTTGGACTGTTAGTTTGGATAGAAGTATTTTGGATAAGTCTAATCGATAGAATAGATTAATTTTGAATTTGTATAATATCATTAAAGTTAAATAATTTCCTAAGATTTTTTTTGGATTTTCATAAAGTGGAAAATCCAGAGGTCAGATGACAACCTGTCGCATTTGGCAAGGCCGTGAGACTTAAACCCGTAACTGAAGGGAAACAAGGTTGAATCACATACAACTGGCCTATGTGATGTCCTGGTTTTTATAATTTAGTTTTTTTTAAATATTATGAAAAATGAATTATAAATCCACTCTTTTTGTAACCCTATATGATTAAAATAAATAGAATAATTTTGAATTCTATTATCTTTTGGAGTGAAAGATGAGTTTGTGGTAGAAATTTGTTTGAGGCCCCCAATTTTACAATTGTTTATGACTGATGAACTCAATCACTCTATATAAATTTATACGTTTTCCTCCAATTATGTTTCTCCAATTTCAACAGATGTTCTCTTAATCGAGATCATAATTTGGTGGGGACTTTTTCAGTTCCCTTTCCCTCTTTTTAAGACTAAATTTTATTAACCCAATTTTCGATGTCGGTTTTCCATAAAATTATTTTTCTATTTTTTACATTTTATTTTAGAAAAACAATTTCAAATTATGAGGGCACAATTTATTGAATAAGGGGATAATTTAACTCCCCATTATTTCATAGTACGTTATCTCATTAAAGTAATTAAATAGCTTACACCACACGCATCACTGAGTTTGAGCGCACCCCATCTTACCAAACAAGTTGTTCAAAAAGAGGTTATGAATAGTATTAAATTCATTTAGAATCTTATATACTCTATATAATTTTTACATCCATATTATGTGTTTCTTAGACATAATATAAGAACATATTCATTTTTTCTGATAAAAGAAGTATTTTTAAAAAAAATGAAATTTTACCGCCTTTTAATGGGAAAACCTTTAAAAAAAATATTTGACACATTTATATATTCAATTTAATGAAATTAAATTATTCATTAAAATAGGTACATAAAATTTTTGTTTGGATAAATTTTTGGGACTTTTCTCAATACTTTCATACTTTGATGAATAGTAAAAAATACTATGTTTTAATTGAACAATACATTTTTAACCGAAATAATTTATAGTGTTAAATTATGAATTTTAATTGTTTTGAAGTGTAATTAAATTATAGTTTCATAATTTAATACAATTTAGGTCATTATAAGTAATTTCAAATTTAAATTTTACATAAACACATGTCAATCTTTTGATTGTTTTTACTTTTTAAAAACTTGCTTTATAGATTTGACAACAGGATTTATTTTTAAATTAATTTTGGCCACTTTGGGGATTTGAAGATGGAAAAATAGATTCCATATATTTAATAGAGAAGTCCAAATTGTGAAAATAGGTAAATTTTATTTTTAGACATTATGAATATTACTTCAGTAAATATTTTATTTATCATGATTAAAGGGTAAATTTGGTAAATAAGGGTAAACAAATATTATTATTATAATATTAAATTACCCTAACATGGGTACTATTTCTATTGGTTAATACATGTTGGACCATGGTCATCCTTGGCTCGATTATGGGACCACGTGGAGCCACATGATAGTGATAATGACAGTTTATATGAATTAATTTAAAGTAAAATCATAAATGACATAAATATATATCTTTTTAGTAAAAATCTTTTTACAAGGTGTTATATAAGTTATCATTTGGACTATAAATATTCATTAGAAAGAAAAAACTATTTAATACATAATTGTATTTTATTTATAATTTTTATATATTAAATAATTAAATTTATTTATGACACAATGATGATGCATTAATTACCTTATTAATGAAAGAATCAAATAAATGGTATTATAAATATTAAAATAAATTTAATTTCAAAGTTTTTAGGATATCAAAGAATTTTTTTAGGTTCACATTACATGTTATTATTTTTTCAATGTATATGTTTTGACGTTATCACATTTTTGTGACTTTCACAGAAAACCAAATACCAAATAGTGTCAAAATTGACATAAATGTGTTTTTAAAACAAATAATATATTATCAATTGATATAATATTTCTAAAAATATAATGTTCGGCCAAAAGACATATATAATAATAGGTATGTAATTAGTGAACCATTTTAGGTTCCCTTGGAAGTTTAGAGTATGACTATTAAACATATAGTGTAAGAATACAAGAATACATGATAAAAGATAAACTATTTAACAAAGAGTTAAATCTAAAATACAAGGTTAATATGGTGTTCTAAACCTATCTAAAACATATTGGTTGAGTATTTATCAACCCATACCCACCTTATCCTAGAAATAAATAATTTTGGAACCATTTGAAACCGAAAATGATTTTATTATAAAATAATATTTCCATATTTTCTTAAAGTGACCCTCACCTCTATTACAAAAGGGAACGTACCCTTCCCTCAAAATCACACCTCCAAATCTCTTTGGCTCGGCCAAAACCTACCCAAATATCCTCCATAATTCCCTAAAATAAATGAAGAGTCTTTATTATAATTTTTAACTCAACCAATGGAGCCCTTTTGGTAAACTCAAAAAGGAAACACCCGAAGAAGATGTAAGAATTTCACCACCCACTTTGAAGATCTTTTCTTCTTCCTCTTCCTCATTCATTGTTGTTTCAACACCAAAATAATAAATACTGTAACTTATACATACATTGACGTTATTATAAATATGGTACTACAATATTTGTTATTCTATCTATCCTATAAATGGCTGTCACCATACGTGTGTACATAGAGCTTACCGTCTCCATGTCATGGTGTAGTTTGTTATTAAAACACTTAATTATTTGGAATGGTATAACAATTTTTCTAAATACTATTAATAATAGATATAAAATATTATTTATTTTGAATATATGATATACCATTCTATTCAAAACATTTTAAACATTATGTAAATGACATCGTCGCTCGTGTGTACGTAAGGCTCACCGTCTCCACGACGCAATGAGATTGATTTAAACAGTCACAATTTAATAATGATTATAAAAATATATATTATTAATAAGTATACAGTATATGACATAATAATTATAATGAATATATATGTTTATATATGTATATATATTTATATGTATGTACTTACATATATCTTATTCACTTACTTCCATTCAATGCGATATGAAAATGGAAACAGCGTTTATGCGTACATATGGCCAACCTTCTCAATAAATGGTGTTTTACATTTCATATATCTATCTACTATACATATTTATATTTTAAATATATATGATATGTATATCATGTGTTATATTCTATTAGTATGTAAATCATTATCTAAAAGATACGAAAATGAATAAAAAGTTAAAACACGTACGATAAAGAAAACGATTATTACCCTAAATGTTAATTTATCATGGAAATAATTATTTAATGGGTATTATAAAGTCATAAATGTATCATGTATGATATAATAAATATGAATATTGTTTTCTTATAATTTAAAAATATTCTATGGTCATTATACAGGAGGTTAAACATACCCTCAACCAAAGGAATGTGCATGGTAAGGGTTAATTTCACAATCTCTTTATTATCCAATGTTTTTTAACGTAAGTATCTACTAGGAAATATTTATTATCCATGTACATGTTTCATTAAATAGTGTTTAAATTGATAATGTTTAAGGAACAATTTTACTAAAACATCATTTTAAATGTTTTAAATATTTATTCTTTTAAACCTTTCTCATTAATGTCCCTGCTTTCAAATTGGTTTTAAAAATTTATTTATATGGACATGAATGCTTTAGAATGTTAATTCCTTTAAAAAAAATTCAGGTGGTATAGGGAAATTTGATTTAATACTATTTTTCAAATGATTTCTTTAATAAATTATGAGGTGATTAAATGATTTCATCAAAAAGGGATATTTCTCTCAATGATTTTTGCTGATCATTTTCAACTATATCAACATCCATTACGGGATATTATACTTGATCGAGGTTGATTTATTATGATATAATTATTCCATATTGTATTCAAGGTTTTGTGATATTTTTTACTATGGATGTGTTATTTTTATACCATTCATGGTTTATGGATAATGTATTGATATTTCTTATGACATTTTTAATATGAATGTTTATGTTATGTTTCAACCATTTCATTTATGGAATTTATTGGACTTAGTAATTGACTGGTGGAGCCAGCTATAGCTCCTAGATATAGTCGTAGGTCCCATGAGACAATTATACGTTTAACTGGAAACAACCTTTCTCAAATTTGATATATGGTTTTTTCTATGGCCTTAATCATTTTTTGATATCTTGGACGAGGCCTTGATAAAATGTTTCAGAATGTCCAGCATTATACATTCTCTCATTATGAAAATATTATTGATGGTTCATGTGTTTATTTTACTAGTAGAATACCAATGACTATTTTTTATTATGGAATTATTTACTCATCTCATATTCCTTCCATAATTATTTCATGTTTATTATTTGTAAAGGCATGTGTTTTAAAATTTTCACAATTCCTAATGTTTATACACATTGAGCGTTTTGCCGAGTGTCGTCTCCCAAAACCCTGTGGGGTTCCTCCATCATGCCAACAGTGGTCGCTGTGTCGGTCCCTCCCCCACCACCGGGGGATGGACCCTTATTTTCCAACAAAGGTGCAAACCCTTCATTCATACCCTTTTCAAACCCCGACATTTCCCCCCTTTTCATCAAATATCGATCGGTCCAAAGGTGTCATAGTTTTTCGATGGATTTCTAACCTGTCATTGTCGACCACAGAGTTATTAGAATCCTATGATTTTTGATGCACACCTTGGTGGATAGATTTTATCAGCGACACCATTCCGTTGACTCCTTTGATAGGAATATCATCGGCGCTTGGGGTTTGCATGATAGGGCGACTGTGGGACTTCTGGACTTTCATCAAATTATGATTCATTTTTCCTCAGAAGATGACCCCATCCAGGCTTGGTCAAGCACACCTCACTGCTTCAGCAGCTTCGGATTCTACCTGTGTCGTTGGTCCTTTGATTTATACATGAAGAGAGATCTTCCTCCAATGGAGACCCGAGTTTGCATTCCAAATAATCCTCTCCCGTTTCAAAATAATGCAGTTCTTCGCATTCTAGGGCACCTCATTAGTAGATACATGTGTTCTGATAGCCGCACTGCAGCCCTTTAACATCCTGTTAGTCTGAGTATATGTGTCGAAATGGATGTTTCTGGAGTCCGGTTTGATTATGTGTGGATTACAGTGGGCGAAGAGTACCGTTGAAAAAAACGAGTTGTCTATGAAATTTGGATGGACTACTGTGCTGGATGTAGATGACTGGGGCATTCACGGGCCTACTGTCGAAGGGATTTGATAGACTTGAGGCATGTATATCACAGTGGTAGAGAGGATAATGTTATTAGGGAGGCAGAAAGGATGGAGCGGGGGCCTCTGAGTTTGACCATCGATTTGAGCAGGGGAGAAGAAGATGGTAGTCTGTTAAGGTAGGATAGGGAATTAGTCCTGACACCATTGGTATGTGATGGGCCAATTGAGGCAGAAGTAGTTTTGGACACTTCTATTCGTTTTTTGGTATTATCTCAAGTCAATCCAATGTTTGCAAGTGGTTTTAGCAGGCTGAGAGAGGCTTTGGCTTTTCCACATTCTTACAATGATGGAGTGAGGGAGGAAGGATGGATTCAGAAGGACAAGGTTTTTTTTCCCACAAAGTGACTGGAAGTGAATTAGTCATGGCGCAGATGGAAGCCAGAGAGGAGAATGTCTCAGGTAGAGAAAATATGTGGGAAGGGATGTAGGAGCATGTTCTGGAGACAGCCTTGCCATGTAGAGCTAGTATTCTAGGGGGATCTAATTCAGGGAACATGTCCTTAATTCATTTCAGAAATAGGTTTGAGGGACTTGTAGAGGTAGGACTAAGCTATACTAATGATATCTCTTCAGAGTCTATTGGGGGGTGCATGGAAGAATGAAGAGAAGATAATAACAACCTCTCAGCTGGTGAAGCTTCAATTATGAGAAATAGTAGGGGTAATAGGAGGAAGAAGAGTAGGAATGACTACTCTTCTTTACCTCCACCACTGGAGACCCGATCTTCTAGAAAGGCTAACACCAAAAAGGTTGTCCTTGAGGATGTGGGTCCTCAAAGGACAGGGGATCAAGGTGATCAATGCTTGAAACTATTGTTATATTCTGATGAGGAAGCTGTTGATTAGGTTTTAGTGCTTAATGCGTCTGAAGAGGAGGATACTAAAATGATGGAGAGACCATTAAGAGCATCCATTAATAAGGATAAATATGCCGTAATTGACAAAAAATATCTTATTATTTTCGGGGGCTTCAACAGAGGGATTATTAGCTTTAAAGAGTACATACTGTCTTGGGACCGGTTGGCCTAAGAGATTGATAATACGATGATGATTTCTCCATGAAATGTAACTTCTATCTCATGGAAGTTGTTTACGGAGCCAATTGCAGGTAATATTATATTTATTTTTAATTCCCCTTTCTATCTTTGTGGGTTTTGTTCCTGGGTTGAGAACCATTCTGGATATTTTGGAGTTTGCTATTTGTTCAACATTTTTGTGGCTGGAGGTGTTGTTTGGGTTCCCAGCATTTTACTTGGTTCTATGTCAGATGGGGTTCCAAGCATGTGGCCACCACTTTTGTATGTCAGTTGAATGGACAATTGAATGGTATGGATATGCCATCAGTTCTGTGCTCGTGCATTTTTTCACAGGATGTCTTGTCAACTGGTTATGCATTTGTGATGACTTATTGACACGATGCATTTGCTGGGGAGAGGCAGAGCCTAGTTGTGCATGGGGTTGTTTTTAATTTGTAGGTTTCATTGTAATAATGGATATGGTGGTTTCTCACTTTTTACTTAAAACACTTTCAATAAAAAATGAATTTTCAGTCAGTCTTAATGTTTTTGTTATCTTCCACTATATTTCTTACGGTTACTGAGTGTTTGAGCTCACCCCATTCTTATGCTTTATTTTTCCATGATGCCAAGTAGTGTAATATGATTAATAAAAAGGGTTAAGCAAGTGGATTAATAGAATTATAAAAGGATAATTTGTATTGTGTTTTATTATTCTAATGTGTAATGTAACATTCATGTATGTAATCTATTTTGCAAGACTGCTAAACTAATCGGTCCTTTGGGAATTGATTCCTTGAAATCACTCCATGGAATTAAAATAATTCATTGGCTCTGGGCTTCTAGAGTCAGGGCGTTTCAAATCCATATTTCATTATTAACTCAAGATGTGTTTGGTAATACCCCAACGATGTCCAGTGATATATTTTTTCATTTCCACACAGGCACCGGTAAAGGATGAAGCATTCGTTTTTGTAATTTCCACTCTTCTTTAACCTGTTGGCAAGTTAAACACATCATAGTAATGTCAGAAATATATTTTTTTCATTCCATCCCACCAGTAAACCTCCCAAAATCATTTTACATCTTAATACTACCAGGATGAACTGAAAAAGGAGAACTTTGAGCTTCACATAACAACTCTTTTTTCAACTATGAATCCCAAGGTACACATAATCTCTTTAAAAACCTCAAAACACAGTCTATATTAATACAAAACACCTATAACATACCATTCTGAACTAATTCTACCATTTTATACAGATCACAATATTCTTTCTATGCCTGCTTAATTTTGTATGATAGAGATGATTTCATTGCCACCGAATACAAAATAGAAGATTTTCTACACCAGCAACTTCTATTCAAATTTCTTCAAATCGTTAATAAAATGATCTTGTCTCAAACGTAACATTATTAATGTTGAATTACATTTCCGACTCAATGTGTCTGATACTTTACCTTCCATTCATGGATGGTAATGAATCGTGTAATCATAAACCCTGATTAATTCCATCCATATTCTCTTTTTCATGTTCAATTATTTCTGATTGAATATATATTTCCAACTTTTTTGGTCAGAATATATTTCACACTATAAAACATATAGATGATGCCTCCAAATATTTAAGAAAAAACTACAGAAACTAATTCCAAATCATGTGTAGGGTAATATAACTTATGACGTTTCAACTGACATGAAGCATTAGCAATTACCTGATCATTCTTCATTAGGAAAAAACCAATTTCTTTCAATGGAGAATCACTATAGATAAAAAATTCACCATCTCTGGAAGGTAGTTCTAAAACATTACATTAACCAATATTCTTTTCAATTCTTAAAAACAATCATAACATTATTTTTCCCAAATGAACTTAACACCTTTTTGAGTTAACTTAGTAAGTGGGAAAGATAACTGTGAAAAATATTAAACAAAACATTGGTAATGAGCTACTAAACCCAGAGAACTATGGATCTCAGTTATATTTGGGGGTCTTGGCCATTATTTAACAACTTTTTGTTTTTTAGGATCCACAATTATTCCATATTTTGAAACAATGTGACCAAGGAATGAAATTTGATGTAACCAAAACTCACACATGATGAGCATTACATGAAGTTTCTTTTCATTTAAGGTATGTAAGATAACCCTTCAATGAATTTAATGATCATCTATACTTTTAGAATGTACCGAAACATCATCTGTAAACACAACCACCATTTACCATGTAAGTCAACTGATTCATCACTGCAAGAAATTATTCAATCAGATTACGACCATCTTAGGATGCTGATTTGGATGTTCATTTCCCTCTGTATTCCTTCTCAGTCAAGATATCATGTTTTCTTTACAACAGACCATGTTGAACACAGAAATATCAAAGGTGAAGCAGCATTGTAATCTATAAATGCTATATCATTTCAATATTAACATAAATTAATTTATGGATATTAATTTAACAATATCTTAATTCCTAATGTTTTCTAAACCAACCTCTAATACCAACTATAAGGCCACTTCCTTAAACAATTCATAATCTTAAATTAAGATAATAATTCACATTGAGGATATTTTTAGGTTTAGAGTTTTTGATAATTAGGCCATAACTATTACATTACACCGCAAATATTACAAAGTATACACTTCTACTTAGAATTAATTTTTTATATAATAAAACTCCTAGAATAAAATAAGAATTATATTCTTCATATAAATATTCTTGAATTATTCATTTCTCTTACGATTCCTCATATCCTATGAAAAACATTTCAAAAATAAGAGATGAGCATAAAAATATCAATAGGGGTTGTAAAATAAAGAAACAAAATTTTAATATATCATTACATAAAAGACATATGATCTTTAACATACCTCATGAATTGACAAGATTTATGAGTAAAAAATTGTAATCACAAATCATATTGGTAACTTGTGGAATCCATGTCAAACTTACATTGTAGCTTTCACAACTACGTAGCAATTTACGTTTGGAATACCCATCATAGTATATTACCTATATATCTTGGGAGAAACATTAATTTATACCTCCATCTTGTTACCCAATGCATTAGAGATCTATCTTGGGATTACCTACCCTAGGTTCATTAAGGAACAACCCGTATCGTAAACAATTCCCAAGAACCATAACATAATAATAACACACGAACAAGAATAAAAGAAAGATAACGTTTACATATTTCAATCACAATATAACATTTTAATATTTTGACATAATCAATGCATTCTTAAAACATGTATTAATATGAAAATACATAAATGGAGTATATGGTATTTATTTTCCTTTTAAAAAAATTACATCTTGTTAAGAAAGCCAAATATTAAATAATGCTTGCGGTGAAAGAAAGGTAATTATCACGGAATATGTTAAAAATGAACATTCATGTTGTCATTTAGTAAAATGATATGTAGAAAAAGATTAAATTTCATTGAAATGAAAAGCTAAATGTTGTATACACCTTATAAATGAAAGTCCTGTATAAATCAAAATATGCCTCAATGAAAGGAGATTGAGATGATGTCCATTACCTTGTGTTAGGCTTAACTCTTTCATTCTTTAAACTCTTGAATAATATACTAAAGTTAATTTATACTTACATAATAACCTTTTTAATATTTATTATTCCTCTTATATAACTTATTACCAAATTTTAAATATTATACAATCATTTAAGTTAATGATTGTCGTTTTGTTGATATTTGGTACTTGAGTAAAAAATGAACATCTTATAATTACATGTTTTCCATGTGGTAAAAATTCCATTATATACGAGATTATATTCATGATTTAGATATCATATATATCATATATATATATATATATGTATTTATAATAGTATATATCATTGGGAGATAAGAAATGAAATTCACCATTCATGGAGACGGTAGGTCATACGTACGCATAAAAGCTACTTTCATTCCTATTTTGTATTTAATGGAATTAAAAAATAATTATACATAGGTATACTATAATTAAATTATAATATCATTTATAATTCCATTAACATCATCCTTTATATGTTCCATTTATGTAATGAATGATTCATATCCCTTTGAGGGAGAAAAAGTCCGCATTTCCTCAAATGAAATTATCATATTTACCCATTATGGAAATGAAAAAGGTATGATATAAATGAAAAATACAGAAGCATAGAAACAATATAAATTTAATATATATCACATATAAATATATTTCCATCACAATTTCCACCCTAAGTGGTTGTAGGTGATAATTGAATAATCATTATTTCGTGAGGCAGTAGATCGTCGTCCACGGAAACCATATATTCGTATCCATTAGATGGAGGTGTGTGGAAGTGTAGTTAGAATATTTATAATATAAAAAACCTAGTATATTTAAAATAATGGTGTTTTTATGCAAATAAATAATAAGAAGATCATAGTCTGTGATGATGTAAAATAAAATAAGTGAACTTGAGAGAAGACGTTACCTTTCAATCGTGTAACTCCCTTTGGTTTGATCTAAAATTATTTATTGAAGTGCCTTATGCCTATTTTAAGGATTATATGTACAAGAGAGGGATTTTGGGTCCTTATTTGGGTATAGGATGGATGACTCGAGGGGCCTTAGAGGTCTGATTAAGGGTTAGAGGTGGTATCTTTTTATAAGGGGGAGGAGGGGCTCTTTAGGAATGTTAGAAAATATTATTTTATTATAAACAATATTTATATTTTAAAAGGTCCCCAACTCATTTAATTCGAATATAAGGTTATTATTGTTCGCAATAATCTCATCCAATGGGGTTTAGACATGTTTAGGGCATAGAATCAATATTATCTTTTAGATTTAACCATTAGTTAACTGGATTAACATTTACCGTGTCCTCTTGTATATTCACACAATATGGTTAATATATATACTATAAAATTCCAAGAGACCTGAAATGGATCATTCAAGAAATTTTTAACATTATATATGTCAGTTTGAAGAATATAAGATTTCTTTGACTATTTTATCATTTAATAGAATAATATTCATTTTAATAACTCATTTATGTCAATTTATAAACTATTCATATAAAGACACTTAAAAAATATTTGACAATTTGATTCATTCGAACATACATCATCAATTAAAATATTAGAAGTCATTATTATCCATAAAATTCATTTATTTTATATAAAAAATTATAATAAATTTATTTTAGTATTTATAATATGATTTATTTAAAACATTCATTAACGAGTTAATCATTACATCATCATTATGTCATAAATAAATTTATTTATATGATGTATAAAAATTATAAATAAAATACCATGATATAAGAAATATATTTAGCTTTTTAATGACTGTTTAGAGTTGAAACTATCACTTATAAAACCCATTATAAATTTTTTTACTATGATATATATATTTATGTTATATTTTCCTTAACATTAAATTAATTTTTATAAAGTGTCAATTTCACTTACTGGTGGCTCTATGGGGTCCGAAAATTGACCCAAGGATACCCATGGTCAGAAATTTATCGTCCAATAGTACTAGGACACATGTTAGTGTAATATAATATTATTAAATTATTATTTGTTACCAATATTTCCAGATTCACCCTTTATCCATTGTAAATTAATTATCTTCTAAAGTTACTATACATAATGCCTAAAAATAAAAGTTAACTATTTATAGAATTTGGACCTCTTGATTCAAAATATGGAATACATTTTTTCAAATTCAAAACATTGAATTTTCAGAAATGTATTTAAAATTAATTTCCATTGTCAAAACCAAAAATCATGTTTTTAATATATAATAACTATCAAAATATTGACACTTGTTTACGTTCAATCTCAAAGTGAAATTTCTTCAAATGAACAAAATTGGATTAAATGGTAAAAATATAATCTAATTACTCTTTAAAATTAAATAAAATGACAATATATCTATATAAATAAATCAGATTAAAAGACAGTTTATACTTAAAATGTAGTATTTATCACTACTCATTAAAAAATGAACATTATTAGAAAAATTCCAAAATTTCATCCAAAGTAAATTTTGATGTCTTGATTCTAAATAATAATATTAATTTTTCATGTATAACATATAAAAGTGAAAAAGTATACATTTAAAAATGGTTCTCCATCAAAAGGCGGTAAATCAACTTTTTAACGAATATTAGAGTATTTATGCTTAAAATTGGATTCATTCACATTTTAAGCCTCACAATTTTATTTGATAAAGGTGAAGACATTTAAACACCATGTATAATCATATAGTAGTTAGTTTGGTTCATTCTCGTCAATACAATTTCTAGGAATTAACTACCATTTAAAATAATATTTTATTATTGTTTTTTAGTATGACTCAGAATTGTGTGCAACACAAGCCTTAAAAACCCATTATTTTGTGTCGGGTATGCCATCAAACATATAATCCATTTTAAAGTATAATTAATATTTAATTCAAAAATATTAATAGTCATGCTAAAATCATATCCTTTATTTACCTAGGATGTTATAGTGAATATGTTCTATGGAATTCATATGAAATGAAAGGATTATACAATAAAGAAAAAAAATATTAATTAATGAAATTATATAAAAATTAATCTCATATGATTAAAATTAAATTGATATTGGAGTTCTCTATATGAATGAATAAGAACTGCATATGACAGATAGATGAGATATGGAAAAGGAAAATCATCTGTGTATGGGTAAATTGTGTAAGAACGATTTAAGGAAGTTCATTAGAATGCACTTAATTTTATCTATTAGACTACATATGAGTCATTTGATACTACATATGAATCATCAGACACTACATATGAATCATTTGAATGAGTTTATTGGTAATACACTCATATTTCCAAGGTAAATTAGATAGTTGCAAGATGGTAAATAAATTTTCAAAATTTAAGGATTAGTCATGTGGATCATGATACAATATGATAAATATTTGAGATTAGATTACATTCATAAAAATATAGATCTTCATTTGCGGCAGTCATGTAACATAAATCTCATATATATGTGAATTCTTAAACGATATGACTTCAAAGGTTAATAATTGATAATTTAATATTTTTTATATTAAAAAGCCTTTTTGAATGTGTTTATTCAGTATAATTATATGTAATTTGAATGGGGAGAATACTTAAAAGAATGATTTTAAGGTCAATATTTTAGGAAGATAGAAAATATTAGAGTATGAAAACTCAAAGCCTCAATATTTTAATAAATTATAAAATTTAATATTATATAAAATAAACATAATAAAATTGGTGTGTGTGTGTGTATATTAAAATAAGTAAAATAATTAAATTTGACGAACATATTTTTTTCTATTCATGGTTGACATTCATCAATTTTAAAGTGAAAAGAAAAGAGAGGGTTGTTGATATAATATTGTATGTATTATTAATGTATCAAGGAAAGAGATCTAATACTTATTTTTATGAATAATTATTTAGTTATAATGAAAATATAACACCCCAATAGTTTTATGATAGTATAAACTACATGTTAAACAATTTCAATAATGAGAAAGAGAAGTGTAATTCGGATTGTGATTCTCTAGATATCATTAAAGTCTAGAGGTTGATAGTTATAATACAATTTTCATAATCTATAAATGTATGAATAAGATTCTAGAAATTAAATCAGATTGATTCAACATAGGAAGAAGGTCATATTCATATTTTTTTGTCTACACTATCCAACACTAGTTATATTTATTCATATAAGTGAAAGTATATTTTCATGTACAAAAGGACCACAAGTCATATTTTTCTTTTCACTAGGTCAATTTATAGAAAGTGGTTCTAAATATATTACCTTGAAATTGATTCTCATGATAATATATAGTAATTTTTATTGTGAGTGAGATATTAACCACCACAGACTTAGGATGTGATCATCCTAATATAAGAGAACCTTATTAAAAATCCTTAGTGATCTAATTGTGATTATTTCCAAGATAATAATTGTATAGATACCGACCCAAGGAGAGATAAAGTTAGAAATATATATATATATATATATATATATATATATATATTCATATGAAAATAGGATAAGTAAAAATAGGATACAAGTCTAATTGGGTTAAAAACTACACTAATATTGATTCAACCCAAAAAGTTAGTCACATCCCTATTTTATCCTAAAAACTGGTAACATAGAATCACGTTACCACTATAACTGTATTTTCAATTATCTAGATGTTTTACTTTTTTGATGTTATCTTATTAAGGATACAAGGATTGAAATATTGGAGGATTTCTATCAATATATGATCAATTTCTCACTTCAATAAATTATTAGATGAATAAATTTATAAAGTTGACCAAAAACAATAGTGTATCCCAATTATGAATATAGGATGATAATACAAGATATGACCCTTTAGAAGAAAATTATTACATGAAGGAATAAGGTATGGTAGTTTCATCATCTACTTGGGAGTTTTATAATTTTATATTTATAAATTTTCTAATCTTCACATGAAAAATGATTTATATAAAATCATATTTAACATTGTCTAGATAAATAGTTATATATAATTTTAAACGTTAACAATATAGATTATTTGAATGAAAGTTAAATATATTTTTTAAAAGATGTTAGATAAAAAAATTCAAAATATATTTTCTATTTTATATTAAGGTATTTTAGAATAATGCACAAAGAGATCACCCAGATTTATGAATAAGATAATAAAATATAAATATCACCAGAAAAAATGGTGATGATGTGTGTAAATATAACAAGAAAATGTGAAACAAGAAAGTAAAAAATTATTTTTCTGAATGAAAAATTAATGTAAGTTGGAAAGTATTTTTTAAATTCAATAATTAAGAAATTAGAACCAATAGAAAAGATTGAGAAAGGGTTTTATGAATTATAGGTGAAGAAAAAGGAAATTTATCATATCAAAAAATCTTAACTAGGATGGAAGGAAAACATGATTAAAGAGGATGATTTGTTGAAAGAAAAAATCAATATGTAAAAAGATTCTATTAAAGTTGTTTTGATAATGTCTAAATGAAAATTAATTAAATTTTAGGATGATAAAACCATCATCATGATGAAATTCATAGTTATTTATATTAAATTGAATAACCAAGAATCATAAAAAACTGTGTATGCACAAAAAGTTGAGAGTATAGTTGTTTCACATAAAAATCATTGAAGATTTCATTAAACAAAATGTTTCTATATAGTGAAAATAATATACAAACATCATCTGAATATAACTATAAAAATCTATAAAAATAAATTCATCATCCATAAAAGAATAAAATTATTGTATGAAATCTATTTTTAAATGTTTTTATATTATATTTTACAATTTAAACTAAACTGGTAGTGGAAGATAAATAATGGTTCATCACCACATCTTGATTGGATTGAAGCAAGACTAATGGTTTCTATTAACCAAAATAATCCTAGTTAGAAGTTGAAAATACTAAATAATACCAAGCTCTTTATTCCTGAAATTTTCTACATCTTGAGGGGACAATAGGAAAACATAGTTTGTGAGTTTTTTGGTTCTATAATAGTTTTGAGAATCATGAATTATAATATTTTCACAATATGATACCCTATAGAAGAGATGTCAATACTTATTATAGGAGGAAAACGCATTGATAATTGAGAGATTCACAGAATAAGTATAAATGAATATAAATTCCAAAAATATATGAATTACATGAATATAAATATAATAATTTAAATGTATAGGGTCACAATGAAAATTTATTCCTCTCAAAATAATCTAAGGATGCATTAAAAATAAATAATAAAAAAAAAACACAAAATATGATGTAGGGTGATTACTAATCCTTTGGAATGATGTAGGGGAAATGTCTGGATAACATGCTGTACAAATTTAGTAAATAATAGTGATTAGTCATCCATAAGTTACAGAAATAAAAATAAGTCATCTCAATCACAGTTGAAAAGTTAAAATAAAAAATATAGACCATATATAATCAAATACTTCTGCAGTTATAAAAGTGAACATACTATGAAAACGTGTAAAAAATCCATAAATGTGAATATTTATGGATTATACCATAAGAATATTTGAATGGGTGTCTATGAATAATAGAATAATCATGAAGTGTTATAACATATCCATATTAATCATGATAATTTAGGTTGTATATTTGAAAAAAAAGTAAAAAATAAAAGAACCATAATTTAATAATTATTGATAAGGGATAATAATATATTCTATATTAAGATCCTTGATTTTATCAGAGTTTTTCAATAAATTACAACCATATTGTTTTATATTTAATTTTTTGGGAGGTTCAAGATACATTTACAAAACTCAATGGATTATCTAATAGTCACACCTTCTTATGAAGAGATCATAAACACTATGAGGATCATGCTATGTTATTCATGTGACATAATGGATCATGTTAAAAATAATATCTATCACTAATATAGAATAAATGTATCCACACTACTCAATACTACTTAAATATCAAAAAATACATTCTTTAGTATTTCATTTATGTATCGAGTTAAATTGGAAATAGAAGAATGGTTGAGTGGGTATTTTCAACATATCTTATTACATTCATGAACAAGGAGTTCCAAAATAATCCATTAATTATGTATGTAATACATATGTGCCTTAATTTTTGGAAATTTAAGGTGACCATTTTTCTGAAGAAGAAAAAAATGAAGGGAAGTATATCGGAATATGTATTATAGATATTAAACAAGCTGATATTCTTGTATGATTTATCAATTATTTTTTCAATTGATAAATTTAGTAATTAATGTTACTAATTCATCCATGATTTAAAAAACATACTTCTCAATAAAATCCAAAAAATTAAAGAAAATTTATAGACCATGGAGATTTAACTACTTATACTGTCAAAAAAAGGGCATATGATGGACACATATAAAAATACAATAAATTCAAATTTTTAGGGTTCATTACAGGAGAATATTGTAATTAATGTCTTAGAATTACAGATGAATGAAGAAGTTTGAGAAAACATCAGAAGAATTAATTATAATTTAGGCAATATCTTTGGAAAATGAATGAAAAGTGGAGTAATCCCAAGTCGAATCTCTTGCTAGTAGAAGAGAATAGATTATATATGAATATATTTAATTTATTGAGTGTTTTACTGTTAATTTTTGTTAGGTGAAAGGGATATATATATATTACTCAAAGTATTATCAAACAATAACACCATTCCAAAAATAAATCATAAGTAATATTAAGGTCATTCCAAGTTATTCACATGACTAGATGGATTATATTAAAGATAATATATCATATAAAGAGAGAATAAAAGTATATATTCATCTTGTACTATCATAAATATGAATATAACTCAAATTATTATCTAAGAATCGTACATTACTAAGAGAAAATATTAATTAATAAAATGATCACCCCTTGTTCTTCCAATGACTTCATAGATCATGTTAAATATAACATATCAGACAAAATAAAGAGTAAATGTATCTATTGTTTTGAATTATCAGAAATATGGACATAAGTCGAAGGATTATCTAATTTAAAGGATTATCTAACAATAATACCTTCATAAGAATGAATCATAAAGAATATTAAGATCACAGTAAGATATTCAAGTGAATTAATGTATTAGGTTAAAAATAATATCTTTAACAAATGGATAATATACATATCCATTCTTTTCAATACTACATATAGATCCAAAAATAAATCATTTAAGAGTTCACTTATACATGGAGATAAATTGGAAATAGAAAAATGGAAAAGGGGAGA
This sequence comes from Viscum album, assembly GCA_963277665.1. NCBI lineage: Eukaryota > Viridiplantae > Streptophyta > Magnoliopsida > Santalales > Viscaceae > Viscum > Viscum album. Next base: position 1,788,626,479 of record OY728119.1, on the reverse strand, counting down.
TTTTTTACCCATATTACCACATTTATAGACAAGGAGTTACACCTCATTCACATAATTATTTACATTATACATATTTCTTTCATTTTATAGAACTCAAGGTGATCTTTATTCTCAAGAATAAAATAAATTATGTAAAGTATTATGGAATAAATATTTCTAATCTAAAAAAGTCTCTATATTTGTATGATTCAACAATTGGTAGTTCAATGAAAATCTTAATAAAATATCTACATTGTTGAAGTAAACATATATATCATCCCTTTGAGGGGAGTTTATTATTGAGATGCTTCCTAAGGTATAGGATACATATAAATATTTATTCTATAATGGGCATAAAAAAGTATTGTTTAAAATCTATGTATGATTAATTTCTCATCCTTAGTTTCCCATGAATAAATTATGACATTAAGAAAGAGAAAATAATTTTATAAATTACATTAAAATAAGGAAAATATAGGAGAGCTCATAGATTATATTCTAAAATTTTTATATGTATTTGAATTTTTTTATTTTCTATTTTTGGATATGTGAAGAAATGTAAGTATTCATTATAAGGAAACTAATTTTATTAATTATTTTATTTAGTTTCATCCTAAATTTTGTGGAATATACTTTTATTGAAAAAAGATAATTATTTTTATGAGTCAGTATCATTTGGAATATTTTTTTTATCAATTGATATATTTGTTGACTAAATTAAACCATCTTATTTTATACACCAAGCATAAAACATGTAGACATAGAGTGGAATGATTTTTTTCACTATTCCTACATATTAAATATTATAATAATATCTCTCATGTTTTTTTGTTTCTCATCAACAAATAATAGAAAATATAATTAAATAAGTTATGGATAAAAAGGGAGAGAGAATGAGTTGAATCTCATATTGACATAACATATTAAAAGTGGTAATGATAAAAAATAAAAATAGAGATATTATTGAACCATATTTGTAATTATGTTGTATTTTGTTTTAATAGATATGATATTTTTTAATTTTAATGTTTGATAAATATGATTACAGAATAAAAATATAGTTCCCATTATTATTAAGATACATTTGGAGTTCCCAAGAATAAACTAATTATAAGGACCCAAAATTTAAAAATACATATTTTAGTGTCTTTATACATGAATTCACATTATTTATTTATAAATGGTTATTTAGTTTTAGATTTTTAGAGAATTAGGTAATAATAAATTCATAATAAAATAATAAATTATGATGTGATCACTTCTACTCGTTATCTATTTTTCCAAAATATAAATTTTTAAAGTGAAACAAGTTTTCTTTTCATGACTAATATTCATCAATTTCAAAAAGATTTTTTTATTTGTTCGTACCCATACATAATCCCTATTATAATGATTTTTAAAATGTTGGATGATAAAAAGGTCTTAGTAAGGTATATAAAAATAAATGGAATAACCAATTACTCTATATTAAAAGTGTGAAATTATTAAAATAGTTTTCATTAGAAAAATCAATGTTGAGCATAAATATAATTAATTATTTACAAAATAAATCAAAAATAATACCCCAATTATTTTATAAAATACATTATAATAAATCAAAAAAAAATAGAAAATGAGTTTTTCTTAGAAAATATGAGAAAACATGAAAACACTTCCCTAAAACATTAGATTTTAACCCAAAATAGGAATAATCATTTCATTAGAAAATGATATTTATATTACATTTTGAAATAAAATTATTTATAAAAAAATCATGAGAAATCATAGAAAATTAATTTGGGTTACATGGTACATCATCTTCATAGAAACCTTACCAGAACTATTACAATTGGAATAACCACATGGCCCAACACTAATATAGTCTTTTAGAATACATAATCACTAACCAATTAATTATGAAGATATATTGGGATCACCTATAAATTGAGGTATATCATACATACCTATAATCATAAGCTACATTGGGATCACAATTGTCTTAAACAATTTCTAAGGATCATATCGTGAAATAAACCATAGAAAAACTATTTTAAACATGTATGCAAAAATCTTTTGGATATGGATATAGCATTTAATTTTAAAAACCCATATTCAAAATTTTTATACCTAGAAGAAGATAAGGAGTGTTTTTCTTTGAATAAAAAGTAAAAAATTATAAGGGAATTCGTACATTAAATAATGGTTATGGTGGTGGAAAAAATCAATGTTTCCATATTGATTAAAATAAGAAATTCCTTCTTCATTTTTTTCAAAATGTTTCTTATGAAATACATAAGTAGATTATTTTTTATAGTTATAAAATGAAAGTAAGAAACAAAGAAAAAAATAACTTAATAATTATTTTAGGACCATATAAACACTTTCATAAAATAATTTTAATAATATGAACATGAAAGACCAATATATTGAAAGTTAATATTTAAAACATTTAAAATGATGTTTTTAAGTTAAATTCTCCCTAACATCGAATTCGACTGGTCACACAGGTTCTTTTTATTCCTAAATGAAATAATAATTTCAATTATATAATTTATTAATACAAACATTTAATTTTATTATTCCATTTATTTTTTATTACCATGTTATATTTCATCAATTAATCATATACGTTAATCTTATAATTTTTATGACATTCGACTATAAATTCAAATTGAATTTGTTAGGCTGACTACAGTCAAAATATGTAATTATTCAATGTTCAAAATAATAATAATAATGATATATTTATAAAATTTCTATAATAATTAAAATTTTAAAACCAACCATGAATGACTGTAATGAAAAATAATCTATGTTACAATCAAGGGGATGGTTGGTCGTACGTATGCTTGAGTAACACTTCTGTTTTTCAATGACCATGATAGAAATAAGGTAACTGTAATTTTATAAATATAGAATTATCATTATATCATAAATAACATACTAAAACTTTAATTAATCTTATATATTATCAATATGATGTATTTATGGAAAATGAATCTCGCCACCTTGTGGAGGTGGTAGTCCACATGCACACACAAATGATATTATAATGTTTCAATTAATTCAAAGGTAAGAAAGGGACAATATATGAACATTATATAATGATAAAATATTCATTAATATCATATATATACATTAAATCCTTCATTATACCAATTTGTGAGAGGCAGTGATGGAAAATGAATTATAAAGATTTTTGAGGTGGTAGTCTAATGTACATGGGAATGATGGATTTTTCCCAATTTTACGGAATAACGAGATAGATATTGGTTATTAAATTAAAATAATATCATATAATTATATGGTAGATACTTATAATAATATATCATCATAATTTAATATGATTTTATGGTGGTAGGAAAAAAATAAAACTAAAACAAATAGTAGAAAGTTATACCTATTCTTAGGCCAAACTCCTTTAATAGACACTTTAAGCCCTAAATGGCTGGTGTAATTCAAAAGAACCTCTGTCAAAATTAGAGAGATTATAGAAAATTATTTGGGTAGTTTTTTTCTATTTTTTTTTCTTTAAGTGTGAAGGTAAGATAATAGGAGGTACCATTTTATAAGTGAGGGAGAAACTCCTAAAATTACTTAAAATATTTATTTTTTATAAATTAATTTTAATATGAAAATGGCTCAAAATTGATAATATTAAATATAACATAACTATAATTATAATTACACCCTTAGAATAATCTTTTTTAAAATTTATATTATCTCATTACCGTCATATTTTTTAACCCCTCTTAACCCATTGGACAATTACCATGATTAGAATAGTTTTTTACAATTTATGAAAAAATATAGTTACTATTAAAGAAAAATTATAGAATTAATGGATCATGTTAGAAATATGAAACCATATACCTATAAGGTGTATAAATATATGATTTTTCTCAATTTTATTTCATTGAAGTTAATATTATTTGTTATAAAATATCATTAATGTGAATTTTAGATCTATTCATTTTATTAGACTTTAAAAACATCAAGTGAAAAATGGAATTAGAATAAAATAGATTTTAACCACCAGAAAACATATATTTATATAAAAAATAATTTAACATAATAATTCATTCAACTTATGTTACATTAAACATTTATTATGTCATTTATTTTATTTTTTTATTAATTGAATAGACACTGTTTCATCATTGCATAAAAATCAATGTAATTATTTAATAACTAAATATTTTAGATAAATTAACATGATAAATAAAAGTAAATTATAATTCATATAAATATTTTTAACTGGACATTAATTTATTTTATCCATACATAAAAAATTAATGATAATAAAACAAATAAAATTATAGTTTTGTATTTAATTTAGGAAAAATACTATAAAGGTAAAAATAAATAGAAACATCTATAAGAGGTCATATATTCGATGTTTGAATGACTAATGATAAAATATTTTCATCAAATAAAATTATCTAAATTATTTGGTTTACTTCGTAGTCCTTATCAAATTATTTTTAACAATAATTAATTGATTTTACCATTACTATGGTAACCATATTTACTAGTGTTACTATTTCCAATGAAAAAAGGGGTCCTAATAAGAAAATATCGACCTCATGAGTCCAAATAGGTAATTATTTCTTAGGATTCATTTTATAGAAGTAGAATAAATTATTGTATTATTAAAATACAGAAAGTAACGAAAAATAGGTTTTTTAGAAAGATATATTTTTAATTAAAAAATGTTTTTATACAAAATTTAACCGTAAAATTGATTCAATTTTTTTTTTGGATTTTTAATAATATAATAGTACTAATTTTAATTTTAAACATATTTAAATTAAAATTCATGTTTTCTAGTTGTTGAAACAAAAAAAACTTTTAGCAATAATTATCATTATTTTCACTACTTATAGGAAAATTTATCGTTCTAGAAAAATACCAAAAATTAACTCTATATTAATTTTACATGATAATTTAAAAAATTATATACATTTTTTATATAAAATAACATTTCCAAAGCTGGTTGAAATTTTTTATATTATCCTCTCACAAAAATAAATAAAAATCATTTTTTTAAAAAATGTATTTTTGAAGCATATATTTACTTTACTAAAAATTAAGCGATTATTTAATTATTATTTAACAAGAATTTTTTATTAATTATAGGTTTTATATAAATTTAAATATATAAAAAATTCTATTAATACCCACCAATATAATGTCTAAGTTATAACATTCATATTTAAATTATAATTTTTATTGTTAATTCAGACATGGTGTTGTGTTCCATATACCCTCTTGAATATAGTCTTATTTTTAAAAATCTCACTATGAAACATTCTATACCATTAAATAAATTGTATCATTTAAATTTCAACTCTATCCTAATAATCAAATTTTTTACATTTGTAAATAATTGTTTTTAAATCAAACATAGTAAAAAGGGTTTGTAAAACTTCATCTTGAAATTAAAGAGTGTGAAATATGAAGATTATCTAGAATAAAACATAACTATGTTTCCATATATTAGAAAATTGGTAGGAATTAAAAATATAGACATGTAAGAAAATTGTAATGTCTAAATAACGATGTTTAGTGTTTGAGATCATTGATCATAAGAAAGTGAATAATCCTATGAACGTTAATGAACAAGAAAAAATAAACTAAAGAAGAGTTAAATATATCAATGACTAATTTTAAATGAAGGTAATTGGATATTTCAATGCATAAAGATTCTTTTCATAGGGTTGAGAAATTTCTTTAACATCTAGGATGGGAAAATAATGAAATATACATACTTAAGAAGTCTAATTATTTTAATTATTAAATTTATTCAACAATTTCTCCATTTTCATGAAAAATATGAGTATTTAAGATGAATTTTTTATTCGTAAATAATTAATATCTTTTTATAATGGATCATATAATTCAAAACAATATAATAATATACTACTCATATCCTAATACATTAACAAGAATGAAAACAGTTTCAAAAAGGTAAGTTAATTTCCTATATTAATAAACCATCATATGATAAAATACAATGTTAATTTCTTAATCTTCAAAAAAATACCCATAGTTCAACTTATATATATCCTTGCAATGCTTTAAAATATTCCCAACCATATTCTAAACCCAAATATTAATAAGTTCTTGATCACATATTCTTCTGAGATTAATAAAACATTTATCTCTAATCCATATTAGTAACTCATAGTGTAATGTACCTTAATATTTGTATAACTAAATCATTTAATATCCAAAATATTTCAATAATTTCTATTAATAACCTTAACCACCATAAAGCCGCAATATAATCATATATATATCCAAAAGATAATTCAACCATTAATCCTTGAAGATAACCTAAATAAATTAAATATTTAATAATGTTTTAACCTAAAATTGTAATTCATACACTACTGTATACATCCCCAAAAATGTAATAGATTTATTCTAAAATAACTATTCATGTTAAACATAAAGGTTCACATATACCCCAACTTAACAAAACTCATCTAAAAATATCATTAATTACCTCAAAATCAATCACTTATAAACTCTAAAGGATTTCTTATTCCTTTAAACACAGGATCATCCATAAAGTTATAATACCAATACATTATCTATAACTCCACATAAACCACACATGTAAACATCCTAATATATAAATTAATCTAATCCATTTCTATGATGCTATCTTTTAGGACCTGACCTTTAAAAATGCATATTCTTATGTCATTAGACATGAATTCTCTTTCATGTATTAAAAAATATTATTTAGAATTATTTTTTTTGGGAATTAATTAATAAATCATACATAACAAACCTATAAATTATAAATTAGACACATCTACATAGTGACCCGTTTTTACACAATATAATTTTTTTAAAATGAAATATTTTTTATTCTTTATTTTTCTTAACCAGGATTAAAACCTATGAAAAACATCATTAAAAAATGAAATGGGAACAAAAATCTCATTAAAGGACAAAAAATAAATAGGGGAACTTGTTTGTCTATTTTAAATCCATTAAATCTAAAAAAGACTTTTTTCCTTTAACAAAAAATGGTTGAGCTAAAAATAGTAATTGACTTACACGTGAAATCAACATTTTTACCCAAAGTATTTCATAAAATAATTTTTAAGAAATATAAATTGAAAATCATAAACATGAGGGTCTCTTAAAAATATAAAAACTCAAGAATGCTTTTTTAAACATACCCTTTACCCAAAATAAGAATAATAATTTCTTTAAAACTAATGAAACTTATCTTACCTTTTAAAATAAATATATTTCCCTAAAAACACATAAAAATAAGAAAATTCATGTAGTTTCTTTGATACATCATATTCAAAAAACTATTTCTATACAATTAGAATAACCATACAATCTACATACAATATAATTCATTGGAGAATATAATAATTATCCAATGCATTGGAGATCTATATTGGTCTAACCCATCATCTAAGTTATATCTGGGTTTCACATCATCCTGAGCTATACCAGGATCTCCCTTATAATAAAAAATTTCCTAGGATAATTTCTTGAGATAAACATATGGAAAATTATATTAAACCTATATAAACTGAATGTTTTGATATCAAACCACTCTTTCCTACTAAAACCCCAGTTTTAAAATCCTAAATACCTTTAATAAAGGGATGAGGATTTTTCCTTGAGGTAATAAGTGGAAATTTATAAATTAATCATAACATAAAATATTAGTTAAGAAATTAGAAAAAAATTAAAATTGTATACATTAATTTAGGAAATACTTTTGAATTTTTTTCAAAACATTTTTTATAATATATGTAATAATCTTACTTTTTAAAAGATTTAAAAAAATCAAAAGAGGCATAAAATGTACTCAATTATTATTTAATGTAGATATAAATACATCCATAAAAAATTTAGAATATGACTTGGAAGGGAAATATTTTGAAAACAAATCATTAAAACATTTACAAGGAGGATTTATGTTAATGATCCCCTTAACTTGAGTCTGACTGGTCAAGAACATTTCTTATCTTCATGAATAATAAAAAAAATGTTTATTATTTACTTTATTAATAACATTTTAATTTTATTACACCAATTATTTTATTTATTTCCATTTTGTTTTAGATTACTTAGTCACCTATGATTATGTTAGACGTTTTGACAATATTCAACTTATATGTCCATAATGACTATGGTTGGTTGACTATGATCAAAGAAGTCATTGTTACATCATCTACAAAATAATAATCATTACATATTTATCATATTTATATATAAATTTTAATTTAAAAAAACCCTAAAATATAGTTATGAAAAATGAACAACATTTCAATCATGGAGATGTTAGGTCAAACATACACATGAGTAACACTTCCATTTGTCAACAAACATAGAGGAAAGAAATTTAGTGCTATTTTATATTTAAAAAATGAAAATTATATAATAAATATAATATTATATGTTTAAATAAAATTATACATATCATCTATATGATGTGGTGATGAAAAATGAATCACATCGCTTTCTGGAATTCGTATTCCACACATACACATGTACAACGTTATAATTTTTCATGGAATGGATTGTTATTAAATATTATGTTCTCTTATATTTATAAATATTTCATGAATATCATTTTTGTAAATTAAATCCATCATTATATCCATGAGGAAGAGTAATTTATGGGAAATGAATTACACAGGATAGTGCAGATATTATCCACAATATACATAAATGATGGATTCATTTTCTTATAAAAAGGATATGGATATAGTTAATTGGTAAAACCCTGAGTTGTTATGATTTTTATTCCAAAATATATTATCGATATCTTGCATAACACGCAAGACGAAGTTTTAATATACCACATATATAATTAACATTATAATTTCAACATGACTATTATTGTATTGCTGTTAAATATATAAGAAGGAATAGGATAAAAAAATAAAAAAAATGTTTAACGTGTTTATATAAGTGAAACATATTGACAAAAAATAAGTAATTTTTATTCAATTCTTTATAGGTATCAAAAATAATATTTTATCAAGAAGGTTTCATATTTCTTTTTGTGAATAAATAATAAAAGTAAAGTTATTCAATTATAAAAACTGGATATTAAAATATAAACTATATTATTTAAATATACATGTAAAAAATATCCATGAGTGAATTTTTGATAGATTTCAAAAAAGATTAATTTTCCGATTGATAATAAGAAAATACTGATTTTCATTAAAAACTACTTTTTTCATTTAAAGAATATACAAGCTCTATTTTATTTTGAGATATAATTAAAATTAAAATTAGTAAATTTATATATTTATTATTCTAATTTAGCTCACTGGAATGAATATCATATTGAAATTTGATATTAAAACAATATATACTTATGAATATTTTCTCTTTTGAAACTTTCTTTTTTATCGCATCTACGAACATAATTTTTGATTAAAATTTTACACATATATGAATGGAGTTTTTAAAATGGATTCAATATTTTTAATAATAATGATTAATATAATATAATAATTTTAACATGATTTGTTTTCAAAATGAACAATAGAAACTGTTAAACATTATTACCGTAGTTAATGTCAAAAAGGGTTTACAAGGGGGTAACTAAAACAATAAAGGATAAAAAACCTATAAACATATATATATCAAATAGAATGAACATATATAGACCTTATTTCATATATTTTCCAATAATAATCTATTTTTATCCATTTGTATAGTTTAAAAATTGGGTATACCTTTTTCTTTTAAAAAATTCCTTGCGTGTCATTTCCTCCACTTATAAAAGAGTACCTCCTATTCTCTCTTATTCACACTTCTAAAACCCCTAGATTTATCTAATAGTTGAAAAAATCCATTACATAATTCCCTAACCATATAATATATGCCTTATTTTGAATAGTATTCCTAACTTATAAGGATTTTGGTTATAACTTAAGGAGGGTGTCCAAAGAGGAGGTGTCATTATTAACTGAGATTTTTGTTTTCCTTCTTCTTTCACATAATTAAAATATTAATAGAATTTTATGATATAGTAAAATAAGTATATCCAATTTAATTTAATTTTATTATGTTAATCAAATAACCTATATCCATCTCCCTATTATATCAAAATGGGGAACGAAACTATCGATCATGAGCACGACATACTACCCCTTCATGACCTGATGTAATTCATTTTCCATCAAAAACACTCATGGATGGATGTAATGAATTATTTAATGATTATATTTTATATAATAATAATAATAATCATCATGTATTTTAAATATTATATATACCTTCTATCATTCCAATCCTTTGGAAAATTATAACGTCTCTTATGCATAGGTGTGGACTACCGCCTCGACGAAGAGATGGGAAACATTTTTAATTTTTATTTTAAATGTATTTTAATAATGATTAATTTGATTAATATACTTGATATTTATTATATAATTATTCTTCTGTATAGTTAAACAAAAATTTCCGTTTTTTTTCATTCCATCTATTGAGGAAAAAGAAACTGTATTCATGTGTAAGTAAGACCTACTGTCTCTTTGAATGGTGTCATTCATTTTCTATCTATAAGTTTTACGGATGAATCTAAATACATATAGAATTAATAAATTATATTAATTTAATTCTTGTAATTATTGATATTATTTAACCATTTTCAATTCAAAAGTACCAAAACTACCAAAACAAACAAAAATGGGAAACAATGCAGTTATTACTCGAAAAAATATTTTATCATTGAATGGTTAATAAAAATGTACTAAAGGGTAATAATTAAATAATAAATGGTTATATATATATTTATGATTATTTAATATATTTATAAAATAAATAGTATTTATTATATTATCATTTTCTATGTGTTTATGGATTGTTGAAACTTAAGGTAAGAGATTATGTCCCACTGTTATTTATGTGGGACACATGCGATTTTCCCAAACTAGTTTCATTTGTGAGGTGTATATACTACCAATGAAATTATTTTATGATTATTCTCATCTAATTATGGGTCATAAATATCCATATAATTTTATTTATTTCATGGTTATTGTGATTCAATTTTTACTAATGTTGTAAGAGTTTTATAGTATAGCGGCTTTCCTTGTGTGGATTGATTATGATTGTGAATGCGACGATGAAATATTATGTTATATCTCTCATGAAAATAATGAATTTTATTATCCTATTTTAATATTAGGAAAATATATTTTTTACATTCAATTTTCTCTATTTATGGACTCAATAGTTCCAAAATAACGTCTTTAGGTAAAAATAACTCTATTTCTCTCTTCAGTAGAAACCCATTTTTTTCTTCCAAGTCAATGCTTTCTGAAAATATTTTAAAGATTTTTTTTAATATTCTCCAATTATTGTATAAATATATTTTTATCCATTGTTTAGTTTTTCAAATATTGTTTAAATGTAATCTGTTTTCATTTATTGAACAAGATTCTCATGACTTTTTACTAAAAATGTTAATTGCATGTTTTTTAATGTGTATGGCATAAACAATATTTTATTCCATCTTGAACGTCAAATGATTTAAATATTCATTTATAAAATTTAATGGTTTTTTTATAACATATTTTTTAGTTTAATTTTTGAGAAATTTTTATATTTTGGTGATATATTTTGAAAATGGAATCGATATTTTCCTCAAGAAGATTTGGTTATATTTTTATGGAGTTTCTTCTCATAGATGACAAAAACCATTATTATTTCTTATATTTTGTTAGAGATATGATCCTACTATGACATCCTTATTCTTTCTATTGATGTTCAATGATTATGATGAAGAGATGTTTCTAAAACCCATTCATTTTTCATGGGTTATGGTATAATGAATAGATAAGATGATTATGAAACCTATTTCCTTTCTATGGGTTATGTTATGACGAAAAAATTTTGATAAATTTTTTTTTAATGGTTTATGATATTTTCAATGTTTTATGATATTTTGGGAAAAAATTTATACATGATGTGATGGGTAGGAACTATATGTAATGACCTGCCAATTTTCATTGGGTTGAGAGTACAACGAGTCATTACTAGGCCTTAAGAGACATCCCTAAGGTGGAAAATGCTGTCAATAAATTCCGAAGGATTTCAAAACAAGTGGGGGAATGGTTTACCCTTTTAGAACATACCATAGAACCAACAATAATAACCAAACTAATCAAATAAATGATGCATGATAAAATCTAAGACAAATCAACCATTTATTTTATCATAAACCAAAAAAGAGTACCACAACAGAAACCAACACAAATTCAGAGTAAACAGCGGAAATACAAACTACAAGACTACAAGACAACAACCCAAATCCATGCTCCACAATCTCCAAGCTCCAAAATCAAGAGCATGCCCAAGCATCATGAAGCAGTATGCAGCACTTTACCTTTTCCAACATCATGTTACATGATATCTGTAAAATAATCAATGTTCCAAAGTAGGGGGTGAGTAATGAAACTCAATAGGTTTTACCTGATGACTTCCCAACCCATTATTCTAGAATAAAACATGTGAGAACATTTATATAATATAATTTATATAAAATAATTCCAAAATAGTTCACAATATAACAAGTTCCAGATTCTAAAAATATGTCTTGTTGTAAAACATGATCTCGCTTCTCTTGATTCTCTCCTGCGATGGATGACCTAGCCGCATGCCACCTGGGTTATCTCCCCCATCCACATCGTATGGGGGAGATCCCCGTCATCCTTTTCCTGGGAAGGTTAGGGCACTCCCGTCTTTGATAGATCCCCTTTCTCCATTCACCCGAGTCCGACTGTCACCAAAGGTTCCTGGCTTTTTTAGAGAGTCGCCCATTCAGACTCTACTTCCATTGGAGTTAAACAGTGCATCAGATCTATTCCATTACACCCTAATTTCACGCTTCAGGATTAATTGGCCTTTAGTGGATGTGTTTGATCAGTTTGTTTCTAAAGGATTAATCTGTGGAAGCGCGTAGTAGTTGTCTTTCTTGATCAGAAGCACTTCATGATCCAGTTTCATTCGGAGAAGTATTTGATTGAGGCCTGGCTAAGGGCTCCTCAGCAATGCAAGGACTCCTCATTATACCTATTCCATTAGAGATTCAAATTTCACATGATGTGCGACCGTTCAACAATCATGACATGTGTAAGTCTCCCTGTTTTACCCATTTATTTTCAAAATCCATCCATGCTATGTGTCATTGGGAATATGGTTGGGTGTTATTTGTTCTCGGATCTACACACTGAGGTGTTGTGTCATCCAATTTTTCCACGGATCTGCATTGAGGTTGATGTTAAGATGGTTCTGGTGAACTGTATTTGTATATCTGATGGCAAGGAGTTTCAGTGGAAACAAGAAGTTGTTTTTGAATCCGGGATGCGATACTGCTCGTCCTGTTTGTGATTTGGCCACACAAAGTTGGTTTTTCTTTAAGGAGAAGACAAGCCTAAGTCACTTACTGATGATAAGGAAGGAAATTTCTGGGATTGAGGATCCTGGGCCGGTGTATCTGGCGGTGGAAGGTAGCAGTGAGGTTGTTTGTGCTAGAGAGGTTCGATTTGGTGATACAGAACCAAAAACTGACGCAAGGATCCTAGGATAGTGAAAATGGAGATGGAGGGAAGAAATGAGGTTACTTGTGCTGGAGGTGATCAAAATGGAGATGTTGTGGCTGATGAAGCATTGGATATAGTGGCTGATGAATCTCTGGTTGAAGTAGTTGATGAAGATGCGTTGGATGAGGTGGAGGTGCTGGAAATGTGGCAGGGAACCCAATAGAGGATCCTGTGAATGGAAATGGACTGAAATAGATGCAAGTGTCTGCAAACCCGTCAGTGAAGTTTGTTTTGGAGAGGTTGGCGAGTGACCTTGGGTTTGGAAAGTGGTCTACGATGGTCAGTGGTGCTGATTTCTCTCTATTGGAGACGGATAATAGGAATGAGGTGCAAGGATGCTGTGTAACAGGAAATAGGTTTGCCTGCTCAGAAATTGAGAATGTTTCTGGTGTGATGGGGTGACCCAAACTATCTGAAATAGCGCAGATCAGTCCCAAAAATCTTGTAGAGTCTGGAATGACTGAATTTGAGATGGTTTTTCAGGATGGTTGTGGTGTTGTGGCAGGGCAATCTATTGCATTTATTGAGAATAAAAACAACTCTAAAGCGTGGGGGATACTTGATGCTGTAGAAAATGTCTCAGTGAGGAAGGATGACAGAGTCAATAATTCTACCTCTGTGAAGTGAATAGGATACTAGGGAAGCTACCCTGATAGTGACAATGAAAACAATAGAATGGTCAGACCTTCTTATAGTGACATTGATCAAAGCGGGTGAAGCAGGGCATCCGAATGTGATGGAATTAAGTCTGTGCTACCAAGTAGGAATGCAAGGAAGGATTACTCTAACCTTCGAAAGCCAGTAAACACTAGGTCTTCATCTAATAATGAAAGAGGAGTTGTACCTGTGTCTAAGAAAGGCCATGCACATTACAACAAAGTGGACTTATCCTTGGAACAGTTGATGATCAGAGAGTAGTATGCTAACCTCTTGAAGAAATATAAAACTATCTCAGTATAGGAATCAGCTATTATTGAGGAAATCCCTGACTATGGAGGTGGTGAAAGTTATGATTATTATGATATGTAATTGTCTTGTTTTTGTTGGTACTGATGGATGGATGTGGGAAAGCTGTTCACATGCATCCTTTGTATTGCAGTTATGTACTTTTGATTTTACTTAATAAATGGTCAAGGCATTTCTTCCTCTGATAGACTTTCTGGTTATAATAAGTTCCATGTCAAAACCATTTTCCAACAAAAACCATATTTCTCAAGAAAAGAAACCAAGAAAGGTTTCCCATCAAATTCCCACTTCCATTTTGGCACATTCATTCCATTTCACAAAGCCACACAACAAACCATGCATGTAACCTGGACCTCCCTATACTCGCGAGTGGTGAGTTATCCTTCCACTAAGTCGTCACTTAGTGAACTACCTTGACGGGGGTAATTCATGACCATATCTGTCCCTTTTGATGGGGGTACTTCTCACACATATCCATCCCAACCTTTTTGATGGGGCCCTTATCCATCCCAATGCATATGAACACACACCACAACCCATGAAATTCCATGCCCAAAACCAAGTGTGTTCAAAACCTTTCAATAAAACATCACCCTTTTATTGAAAACCATTTCTTTCAAGCTGAAAAACCATATCCAATTTAAAATCACCATTTTAATTTTACATCATCCACCACTTTCCAAAAACACACAATTTCCATCACCTGTTACTAAAAAGGGGTTTCAATCATTCTTCCACAACAAATAAAAAACCATTTCAATCAAGGAAAACAATTTGAAACTATGCCTTCAAGTTCTAAGAAAGAGGAATCGAGAGTGAAGCCACATACTTCAAAAAAAAAGGCGAAACCCACCAAGAACTGGGTCGAAACACCACAAAACCTCCTCATATTCCTTCCCCTATCACCAGTAAGATCAAAACCCGACTTAAAATCCACTACCTTAGATCTACCCACCCTAGTCATATATATAAGGATCCATCATGATGGAAGAAGGATATCAATGAAAACTAAAGGAAACGTGACTTAACACGATCAACCAAGTTCTAAACACCAAGGCAAACCTCTGGATCGCTTCCAAAATTCCTAGTAAGTGTTCTACCACCTTCACCAGAGTGAAATACTGATTTAGGGATACCTAGGAGAAAAAACAAGTGGGTTAAAGGATAAAACAAATTAGTTCCATAAAAATAGGATCTATGTTGACTTCACGCACGGTTAAACCGCATGGTTTGTCAAATCGTGCGCTAACCGTGCAATAGTCACTTCATGGAAGAGGTGCTCCGCACTACCTCCTTACACAGTTTTTCCTAACCGTGCGCACACCGTGCGCTGTCCTCTGCCCAAATTACCACCACTTGCACGACTTTTGCATGTTTTGGGCAAACCGTGTGTAGCATGTGCGTTCCCACATTATTCCATTTAACACATTAAAAGTCTCCAGACATTACCCAACTATATATCATATGCTTCATGTACATAAGAAGCATAAAACAAGAGTTACTTACTAGAAACAGGGGGTAATAGATTCTCCCCACCATTGGCCTTTCCGTCTCTGGAAAGTAGAAAACCACTGCTTGCATGTAAGAGTTCTGGCCAATGCTCTTTCATTTATTTCATGTGTTCCCAAGTCTCTTCCTAAATCTGACAATGCTGCCATAATACCTACACTAGACCGATACTTTTCCCACACAAGACGTTCTCTTGCCTATCCAAAATCTATATCGGTATATGTATCAACAAAACATCTAGCTCTAGGTCAATGTGATCCCATCTGATCATATGATCAGGATCGGGCTGAAACTTCTTCAAGTGGGATTCATGGAACAACTTATGCATAACACTGAACCTTGGTGGTAATGCCAACTGATACACCACCTCGCCAACCCATTCTTGTATCTCAAAAAGGCCTATATATTGAGGAGATAATTTTCCCGGCTTCCCAAAACGACGGTGTCCAAGCCTTAGAGAGATTCTCGAAAACACATGATCACTCACCGTAATCAACAACGGTCTTTGGCTATGATCTACATAATATTTATGACGACTCTGTTTTGTATCCATCCTCTTTTTTATCCACTGAATCTTCTTCATTGTTTCTTGTACAAGGATAGGCCCAACTAGTTAAGTCTCACTTGTTTCCACCCAACATGGTGGAGAACGATAAGGATGACCATACAATACTTCAAACAGAGCCATGTGTATCGAGGCCTGATAACTGTTGTTATATGAGAACTCCACTAAAGGAACATGCTTCTACCATGAGCCACCAAAATCCATTACACAAGACCGCAACATGTCTTCCAATGTCTACATTGTCCTTTCGGACTGTCCATCTGTTTGAGGATGATACGCTATAGTCATATTCAACAGAGTTCCCGGTGCTTTTGGTAAGGATCACCAGAAACAAGATGTGAGCCTCAGATCTCTGTCTGAGACGATATACACTAGTACACCACGCCTCTTTACCACTTATCAGATATATATATTTGAAATATTATCAACCGTATGAGTTTCACGAATAGGGATGAAATGGGATGACTTGGTTAGACAATCCACTATCACCCAAATGGCATTGTGTTTCTGGACAGTTCATGGAAGACCTGAAACAAAATACATTGCTATCTGACCCCATTTCCACAATGGTATTGGTAAAGACTACAACATACCCACTGGCCGCTGATGTTCTTCTTCAACCAGCTTACATGTTACGCACCGTGAGACGAACTCAGACACCATCCTTTTCATGCCGCTCCACCAAAACTGCGCCTTCATGGCCTTATACATATTCTATAATCCTGGATGAACATCCCATCTGTAATGGTGGTAAGCATGAAAGTGTTTTTCCTAAGAAGATAAAGGTACAACCATCCGATATCGAAACTGCAAAACTGAACTACCATCCAGCTTCCATCTCACAATGGTCTACCCGCCATTGAGTTTTGAACTCATTGCAACACAGTCTATATCGGATGCCTTCACCTCCATTACTATCTCCAATAAATCAAGAACAAGAACAACTGGAATGAAAACCACAACATCATCTCAATCTTCACATTCCACATGCATGTCGGCTAGGACCGACATCAATTGCCACTCATGTGAAGCATCTTTCTCCAACTGAGTATACGACTTACTGCTTAATGCATCAGCCACCACATTTCCCATACCCGGTGTATACATCAAGTCAATGTCAAATATTTGAAGATACTTCATCCATCTCCACTGATTCAGATTCAATTATCTCTGTTAGAAAATGTGTATCAAGATTTTGTGTTCCGTAAACACCGTAAATTTCTCATCAAAGAGAGTGAAGCCACCTACCTCAACAAAATAGGCGAAACCTACCAAGAACTTGGTTGAAACACCACGAAACCTCCTTAGATTCCTTCCCCTATCACTAACAAGATCCAAAAAAGACTTAACAGCCATCCACTACCTTAGATATACACACCATGGGCGTAGATCTAAGGAACCATCAAGAGGGAAGATACAGATCTAAGAAAAATAAAGGAAATGAGACTTACCGCGATCAACCGACTTCTAAACGCCAAGGCAAACCTCCAGATCGCTTCCAAAACACCCAATATGTGTTCTCTAACCTTAACCAAAGAGAAATCCTGAGTTAGGGCCATCTAGGAGAAAAAAATAGTGGGATATAGGATAAAACAGATTAGATCCTTAGAAACAAGATCTATGTTGAATTCGCACATGGTTAGTCCACACGGTTAGTCAAATCGTGCGCTAACCATCCGGTGGCGGGTCATTAAAAGGCCTTAAGTGACATCCCCAAGGCACTAAAGGCTGGAAATAAATTCCAAAGGGTTTAAAAGAAAGTGGGGGACAATTTAACCTTTTAGAAAATACCACATAACCAACAATCATAACCAAAATAATCAACAAAATGATGCATTATAAAATCTAAGACAACTCAACCATTTATTTTATGATAAACCAACCAAGACTACCATAGTAGAAACTAACACAAAATCAGAGTAAACAGCGGAATGAAAAACTACAAGACGACAACCCAACTCCATGATCCACATGCTCCAAGCTCCAACATCATGAACTAGCCCAAGAATCACAAAGCAGTATGAAACACTTTACCTTTTCCAACATCCAGGTACATGACATCTGCAAAAGCACCAACGTGCCAAAGTAGGGGTGATTAATGAAACTCAGTAGGTTTTCCCTGATGACTTCCCAAGCCATGACTCTAGGATAAAATATGTTAGCACCATTATATAAAACATTTTATATGAAACAATTCCAAAACAGTTCACAATATAATAAGTTCCATGTCAAAACCATTTTCCAAAAAAAAATCATCTTTCTCAAGAAAAGAAACCAAGAAATGTTTCCAATCAAATTCCTATTTCCATTTTGGCACATTCATTCCATTCCACAAAGCCACACAACCAACCATGCATGCAACCTGGACCTCCCTATAATCACGAGTGGTGAGTTATCCTTCCACTAAGTCGTCACTTAGTGAACTACCTTGACGGGGGTACTTCACGACCTTATCCATCCCTTTTTATGGTGGTAATTCTCACCCTTACCCATCCCAACCTTTTTGATGGGGGTACTTCTCGCCCTTATCCATCTCTGTGCATATGAACACACACCACAACCCATGCAAGTCCATGCCCAAAACAAAGTGTGTTCAAAAGCTTTCAATAAAGAATCACCATTTTATTAAAAACAATTTCTTTCAAGTAGCAATACCATATCCAATTTAAAATCACCATTTTAAATTTACTTCAAACACCACTTTCCAAAAACACCCAATTTGCATAACTCGTTACTAAAAATGGGTTTCAGTAATTCTTTCCTAATAGATAAACAAACAATTTGAATCAAGGGAAACAATTTAAAACTAATCTTTCAAGTTCTAAGAAAGGGGAATCGAGAGTGAAGCCACCTACCTCAACAAAATAGGTAAAACCAACCATGAACTGGATCGAAACACCACAAAACTTCCTTATATTACTTCCCCTATCACCAAAAAGATCAAAAAATGATTTAAAAGTCATCCATTACCTTATATCTACCCTCCATGGGCGTAGATCTAAGGATCCATCATGAGTGAATATGGAGATCTAAGAAAACTAGAGGAAAGGGGACTTACCACGATCAACCGGCTTCTAAACGCCAAGGAAAACCTTCAGATCACTTCCAAAACGCCTGGTAAGTGTTCTCCCACCTCCACCAGAGAGAAATCCTGAGTTAGGGCCATCTTGGAGCCAAAAAGAGTGGGTTAAATGATAAAACAGATTAGATCCTTAAAAATAGAAGCTAAGTTGACTTCGCGCACATTTATCCCGCATGGTTAGTCAAATTGTGCGCTAACCGTGCAGTAGTCACTACGTGGAAGAGGCGCTCCGCATGGCCTCCTCTCAAGGTTTTTCCAAACCGTACGCGCACTATGCGGTCTCCTCAGTCCAAATGACCACCACCTGCACAGCTTCCGTGTGGTTTGGGAAAACCGTACGCAGCCCATGCGTTCCCACATTTTGTCATCTAACAACATAAATGTCTCCACACATTCCCCAACAATTTCTCATATGCTTCCTGTTCATAAAAATCATAAAATAAGGGTTACATACATGAAACCGGGGGTACTACACTATATCTCCCACGACTGAATTGGTTAATGATTAATGTTTTATGATCCAAGTGTGTATACAGAATGTTATCACAATCATAAAAGAGGGTACATGAGAGGTCATCCTGAGCCCTAGAAAGGGTACAAGAGAGGTAATCATAATATTAAAGAAGGTAACTGGGTGGTTTATCTAGTCCCAACATAATATTATTGTCTTGTTTTGAATCATTTACATGATATTTATTTTGATTATATGTATGCCAAAAATCTATGTCTTATGCCAATGTTACATTTTTATCATGTTCTTTTAATCATTTATGATTCATACCTTATGAACCCCCAATATTAATATCATGACTCATTTTTATGATCTATGATATAGAATGTATAGTGTTCGAATTTTACTCTCATATTCTCATACCCTAATTCTCCAGTTATGTTAATATCTTTCTTGTTTACCCTTACTGACCATCTGAGCTCACCCATTATTATGTTTACTTTCCCAAGGTTATGAAGAATGGTTATGTGTAGGGTATATCAATAAAGTTGAATATGAATGAAAATATTTTTGGGATCTGTTGAATATTTTTCATGAAGTAAAATAGATTATATATCTATTATATAAAGACAATAAAACTTTATGGTCCTCAAGCATGTATTTGTGAAATATATTGAATATCCAAATATTTTTGATGTAATATCTATGATTGAAAATAATGGGTATTTATAGTTTCTATCAGAGTAATAATTTTTTATACTTTGGAAACTAGGAAGAAAAATCCTTAGTGAGTACCCTTAGGAAAAACCGATGTATGGGATAATTCCCTATGATATGGAAATGAAAGGAGTGTAGTTTTATATGAAAAAAAATCGATGTATGGATAATAAAAGTAAATGTGGCTATAAAATACTAGTATAATGGGTAATAAACTAGAACAAAACACATTGAACTACACACTATCATCACCTGGTGTAGGAAAATGGGTATTTCGACAAACTATTTTTAACACTCATGGGGGACATGCTTAGGTTAAATCATATTTCCTTGATCCAATATGAAGTATTTGAATAGATAATGACCATGGGTGACATTGGTTTAAACTAAGGAATATGATAAAAAAAATATTATCATAATTTTTAATATGTATACTATTTATTTAATCCCAACAAATTTAACAATTTGTACTTATTTGCATCAAATTTGGTTTTTTGGTGTCTTTTAGGCTAAAATGCGAAAATTGTATAATTAAAGAATTTTATCACATTTTTTTACTTTTTTATTTGGTAAATAACTTTTAAAAGATATAACTAATTGGAGTGATTATTTGTTTTAGCATTACTTAGTTTGTGGGATTAAACCACTTATTTGGGACATAGTGTTGATTCAAACTTCTACTGGCCCAATACATTTAACCAAGTCGATAAATATTTTTGGATTGTAGAATGAAGCCTACCTTAGTAAATGACGATTAAATAAGTCTAAAGACGTAAAAATGAGGTGATACCAAATGTATTTAAAAGATAATGGAAGATCAGTGTGAAAATTAATTTTTATGGAGTTATTTTCTAACTAATAAGGCCATTGAATGAACAAAAGTAGAAGATAATTTGGGGAATCATTGTCCAAAAAAGTTTGACTCATTGATTTTTTCATAACTTATGGAAAATGTGTTCATGGACTATGTTATTTGTAAATAATAAAGAAAATTCAATCTCAAACAACTTATAAGGAGAAACCTTAGGATTTTTTTCTCATCGGTTAGCATAATAGTAGAAAACTTCTAGAGGACAGATTTTGGTGGATAAATTTTTTGTTATTCATTTTCCCTCTTTTGTTTTTAGTAGTTTTGAAATGGCATTATCCACCACATTATTATAATTTATCCATCATATGGAGAGGTAAAATTTTGAGTGATTTGGAAATTATTGGTTTTCTCTTATGTAAATATTGAGTTCTTTTAGATTTCTGGAATAAATATTTTTCTTTACTTCTTTGAAGTTTTATTCACTTTTAGATAGATGTTTTTATAATAAATTATTATAGTATTTGGGTTTTTATTCTATTTTTTATTTTACATTGTTCAACGATCATTATCTTTATTCACTAGGTTTTGGTTTATATATGATAAAATAGTCTACGGATTAATGGTAATGTACTCAATGATCATCAGAACATGTGGGAGGGGTATAGGATATTCTTGATTGTTTTGGGTAAACAATACCAGATTGGGTATTTCCTAAGTCAATCAAGGAAATTTTTAGCATCTCCATTTCACAATGACTGAGTGTAGACCAAACTGATATATTGGTCAGGTTTAATATAAAAAACACTGTTTAACAAAGTGAGTGATTGGAAGTGATCATGGAATCTGACATTAATCAGCTTGGTAAAAGAGGATTAGTAAAATTGGATCTTTGAGAACATTTCACTTGTGAAATAGACCTGACTTGATCATCCAACGGATATCACTATTTTCATTAACATGAATTTTGAATTTTTTTCAATATTTCTCTTAATTTATTTCATAATTTATGTTTCTTTTGTATCTTTTATAGATCCAAAAATTTCAAAAGAATCTAATTCATTCTATAATTTCATGGTTAAAACTTGATTTTTGGGCACTCCCCTCTAGAGACAACCTAGGTTGATCACTATAATATAGTAGAGCTTATGAAATATTTGTTTTTACACAACCAACACCCAAAATATGTCCAAATATGGAATTGTTTCATGGGAGGTAGTGCCAACAATCCAATTTCAAATATTTCACTATTTTTGAATTTTGAAAAAATTAAATTTTTTAGATGTCCATGTTCTGTAAAGTATATTGTTCATAAATTTATAAAAAGAAAAAGGGATCTCAAATTAAAATAATAAAGGTGGATGAATTCAAGGATCTCATCCGAGAAATTATATAGGTCCTCATATATCTATTTTTTAAGGGATTTATAGATAATTTGATTAACTCCATGAGTTCATTGGATAATTTTATCAAGAAATGGTTGAGGTACAAAAAATAATTCCCTGTTTCTAAGTACTATTTCAAAAAAAAATCTACTGTTGAAACAAGTATAAGAAATTATATAGTTAATCTATGTACCAAAGACATTGAGAATAAAAACAATACCATGAGAGAAAATTGAAATGGTTGATTGAATATGTCCACACATCCCAATAGAAACCCGAATAAAAACCTAATCCAATGGTGGAATTTTATTCCCCACCCATCTTTGATGTTAAAGAAACATGGGATACCATAATGAAATTTGAAAAAGATCTATTTAGAGAAGGAATACAATACCATGAGAGAAAAATGAAATGGTTAATTGAATATGTCCACACATCCAAATAGAAACCCAAATCTAAACCTAATCCAACTCATATATATCTTTCCCTAGCATTGAAATAATATGAAACCACACCTACAGTGGAATTTAAAGAAAATATGGAGTATCCAAATATCCTAACTCTATCATGTGAAATTCGACTATAAGAGGCACTTTCCACCGAAGAAGCAATTAAAGAAGAACAAAATTAGGGAGAAAACCTTTTCTTGAAATATTATCTTTTAATATTATTAAATCGATATTTAATATCACCTATAATTATTTTAAATTTTATGATTAATAAAAAACATGTATTTCCTTGGTGGATGTAGAAGAAAAAGTTGATGCTCTTGAAATGCAACACCTCGTGCTCTTATAAAATGTTTAACATTAATTGGAGGGAGTTCAAGTAGAGGATAAAGTGGTATTGATGGAGGAAAACATGACACAATATTCTTACATTAAAGTTGAATAATTTGATACTAATTCTTTATGATTTAATTTTTTTTAAAACAGAAGTACAATTTAACTTTTCCATTGATTATTCCATCGATGCATAAAAACTTGAGAAGCCACTTGAGAACGAAGAAGAGGTTAGGAAAATAAGAACCATGAAAGAGAATGAACAATTCTATGTTCTACCCCCACCATGTAAGTTGCATCTCAATGTAATGGGGTTGATTATATATACTTTATCTATGGAGTTCTCAAAAAAATGGTTGAATTGAAATACGTAAAAAGACGTATTAGTGGTTCATCTCAGAGAAACTCCACACACAATCAGATTGAGCATAACCGACTAGAACTAACCATCTAGAGATAGTCCAAACCCAACAACCACATGTGAGATTAAACCAATATCTATCCTTCTATTCTCATTCAATTTATATTTTATTTTATTTCAATAAATTATTTATATTATACTCTCTATTTTTATATATTTTTTAGTGATAAATATTTAGAATATTAGATCAATATTTTATTCCCAATATGTTAGATAATACCTATCCTTTAAACTTTCCGAGTGTGATTAAATTAAAAATACACCTAAATATTATATTTATTGATTTAATTTATGACAGTACATTATTGAAGTGTAGTTGAAAAAATAGTGTTTGTTTAGGATTTTCAATTTTATGATTTTCTATTTTTTTAATTGTGTGTTTTTCAAATTATTATGTTTCCTTTTATGTTTTATGAGTTTTTATGCTTTTTAGCTCAAATGATTATCTATAACATTTTTTAAACCCATTTCAATGAGTGAAAAATTTATTCCATGAAACCAATCGAAAATGAGTGATGGAAATGCCTTTTTTCAAGTTAAAATTTTGTCAATTTGATGAAAAGAACTCTAAATTTTGAATATAATTCCATATCTCACTATATATATCTTTAAAATCACATTCCCATGGGTCTTATATTCCTTTATTTTACATTCATCACATTCACCTCACTTATTGAGATAACAAAACCATGATTTCTTTAACAAATAATTGATTTTTTTGGTCAAAACTCTAGAGTTTGTGGTAGTTTTGTTTTAAATTATTGTGAATTATCTTGGGATTTAAGCCTATATTTCAAGAAAATACTTTTTATTTATTCTTTCCTTGTACATTTAATCCTTGGAGCCCTTATAATGAAGGAATAACTTTATATGTTATCCAAATTATAGGATAATTTTCCCTATCCAACCTTTTATTGATGTAAAATTACATGATCTAGTTAAACATAAGTGTGAGGGAAATCTATCTAGTGTTTTTATACATCATTTGGAGATACTTTGGGTGAAATATGAAATGACGAATTGATGTGTTTACTTATGAAAAATTCATTCTACAAAATGTTTTTTCATTTACAAGATTTACTAGAAATAATGATATGCCTATCTGGATATTTTAATGTCCTCATCATTAAAACATGTCTTTAATTCACATTGGGTGAAGAAATATGAATTTATCAAGACTATGGTGACTCTTTCATGTGTTTGAATATGAAAATCAATAATAAAAATTGATATTTGTGAAATGGTAGAAAAATACATGTGGGGTGGGTTTTTAGTGTAAATGGGAGGAGAAATATAGTGGAAATAACATGAATGATATAAATAGAGAAATAGAATTAATGGTTTTTGATGAGGCATGATATATTTTTTCCGTGTTAAAATAGTGTTTGATATCATGAGTATTTGTTTTTAATTTTATAATGTCTCAACTAGTGATCCACTTAATATGTGCCCCAATCTGGGGGTTACATGGCCCCATGTTCACCACCTTATTTTCAAGAGGCTACCAACTAGGAATGATGTTATAAAAGAGAAACAATGGGGAGACTATACCATCATATCAGAGTGGCACAACAGATGTCACAATAATCATACAAAAAAATTAAATACACTTAATAAATAATCCATAGAAGAACAAATATGATAACAACCAAATAATAATATCAATATCCACTATGCGGTTTCATATACATGGATGCATGACTTGTAGATATACAAAATTCAGATTGGGGACAAGCATAAAACAATGCTCTACAAAAAGGAAAATAGAACAAAAGGCGTCTCCACTACCATCTCGAGCATATTCTCAATCCTCCACTCATATGATCCATCTATAATAAAATATACCAAGAGTCTATAGCATAGTGGTTTACATTATCCATAACTACAATTATATAATATTCTATGGAACCAATGTTATCCTAGTAGGGTATCAGATAAAATCCAAGTAGGCCTCCAACAATGGTGTTTAGAATAAATCAAATATGTCATCACATTTAAAAAGTGTGAATATAATAATAATCAAATATCTTATCTAAAAAAATAAATTTCAATCCACTCAGGTTCCTAAAGGACACGTGACAGGTCAACCTAGTTTGGCTCATGGTTAGAATGAATCTATAATTAGTAACTGTATATATAGAAATAATATATAGCATCCACCTATATGGACCAAGTTCGTTCTGAGGCTAGTTCCATATACCTAGAATACATGGTGCTATTGGACATGGGTGTAAAGAAGACATCCATTACTAGTCTAAATGAGCTTATAAGATCAACCAATTGAGTAAATTCCCACCATATCATAATGAGTGGAAGATTTCATGAACATCAATCAAGATGGTTAGTGTTCCATCTTGTCAACACTCAAAAAAAGTGACATGGTGCGTAATGGACACAATCCAAATAGTCTCCCTGGTGTGAGATGTCCTGATCAACACCTGATTAAAGGGAGTATTGAACCTTCAGGAAAAATAGAACCCTAAAAATTGTACCAAAACCTATATCAAAGGTGTGGTCATATTTATAATAAGCACGAGTAATTACGTATCATGCATCATGTTCACAAGGATGAAATATATAAATAATTCATAATAGGTCAATTAAATCAATTGATAAAACATGATATAATTGGCCTTGTAATACCAACCTTCTTAAGAAATATTGAATAATCCATTTAATTTAATTATGTAATGATCCCCATCATGATGAATCCATTCTATTAAATTTAATCTTTTTAACTAAAAAAGCCTGAAATTTACATCTATAAGTCTCGAGAGGAATTTATAAGGTTCCATGGTCAATAATGAAATTACCTACATAGGAACATCCAATTATAAGCAGGTCCATGCTCATAATAGGTTCCTTGGGATAATTAAAAATTTATATAAGAGAGGTAAAATCCATTTAACATCTAGGATCAATATTTATAAGGAATTCTAAGAAAATAAGAAATTAACTATAAAGGAAAGTTCAATATGGAAAAACTAAGGGCTGTTCATAACCTAGGTCAACATCCTCTAAATTTAATATGAGTAAATCAATAATATGGTGACACAGAATAATGGACAGTGTGTGAAACCATGAAAAATCAATGAAATTATCCGAAATCATAGGGAAAATAATGTGACAACCTACCTTAGGTCCATTGATAAATCATTTTTTATGGTGGAATTAGATTAAAAGTAGGCTAGATGATACTGAAGAAATGGTCCAATGCTATTAAATTACAGAAAAAGTTCATTCACATAAATAGGTAAATGGATTCGAAGATTAACGTAAATATGAAGCGAGAGAATTCTGGATCTTAATAAAAGATATTTGATACTTTTAAAGGATCGTGATTTTGAATTCAAATGTGTGAGTTATCATGTATCCTATATCGATAAGGAGGAGAAGATATGAGTGGAGGAACCAAGGGCTACACAGTTAAAAAGGGAGATGGGAATAAGAAATACTGTAAATAACATATTGAGGGAATTTAGGAAATTTAACCTCAAAATAGGGGCCCATGGTTTGTCTTCCTAGTTTGGAAAAATAGTGTGAAAACTGTACTAATCTCACTACTTTAGAAAATAACTCGCATAACTATGGACCATGGGTTTCATAACTATGCCCAAACTGTGCAAAAATACAATGTCATAATCTATGAATTTTTTATATGAGCATGCTCCTGGGGTCTCATGTTTAGTTAAAAGTTGTGAGACTCCTATTGTACCTCTTCCCCCACCTCAGATGATTAGTAGAGGTTGTGCGGGCAGGGTAGAATGGTTTCTAATTATCATGTTTCCCATTATATTATCCAAATTACTGGGGTTCCGGGCTTCCAACAAGACCCAAACAACCTCATGACCTCTATAAATCCATGGGGTTACATCATTATGGTATTTTAAAGAAATTTAAACCAAAAAATGAGACATACCTTGATGAAAGTATGGGTTGTTACAACATTCTATCCTCAAAGTAACTCACCCCCCGAGTTGGACTTATATGGGTAAAGAGGAATCATCATCAAAGAGTTCTTGAAACTTATCTCATATATCATCTTTTCATTCCTAGGTATAGTCTTTTACTCGATTTTCTTTCCATATAACCTATACCAATGGAACAATTCTACCTCATTGAGTATTCATGCATTTATCAACAATACAAATTAGATACTCCTCAAAGAAGGAATCTACATCCAATTAAAACTCATCAAGATGAAGGAAATGTGGAAGGTCTAGACTATACCTGTAATGATGAGATACATGAAAATAATTTCACATTGACTGTTATCTCTGGGTAAGAGCTATTTATCTGACGTTGGTCTGATTCATTCACAACATAAAAGGGTACATCAAACCTAGGTGAGAGCTTATCCTGCCTCAATATATGTCGATGGGCCAATCTGGGTTAGACTAGTAAGAAAACCGAGCCTCTAACCTCAATATCAAGAAGTCACCAAACACTATTGTAATACAACTTCTATTTGTATTGATATTTTATAACGTGCTTTATAATTAGGTTGAATTTCTCTATAGTGTGTCTCATAAGATATGGTCCAAGAATAGTAGTCTCCCCTACCTCATGCTAGCATAGAGGTTCCCAGAAAGGCCTACCATATATGAATTCATAATTATCCATCTCAATAGTAGCATAAATCAGTTATTATAAAAAAACTCAACAAGGGGGCTTTGTATCTTATAGGGACCCCCAAAGTCACGTACACATGCACACAGTGTATCCTCTAGAACCTGAATCGTATGATCTATTTTTCATCAATATTATTGTGATAGTACATTATTAGAGGAATATGTTTAACAAATGCCTTCAAAAATCCCAAAGAGAACCATGAAATAAAGTGGGTGTCACTTTGAAAAATTATAGAACAAGGATCTGCATGAAGACATAAAATTTCCCGGACAAACAAACTCCCTAGCACATCTATCGAGAAGGACTCTCACACAAGTAAGAAGTGTCAAACCATCATCAAAGGATCAATGATAACCCACTCTATATTATTTCCATGAGGTGATCTGGGTAAAACGATCATGAAATCCATAAAAACATTTTCCCATTTTTACATGGGAATGGAAAATAGCTATAAAAGTCCTACCAGATACTAATGTTATGCCTTCACCTACTGAAAGGTAGAACTCTGAGTGATGAATTTGGAATTATCACTTTTCAATCAAGGGAACCAATACTGGTTCAATAAATCTTGATACATTTTTGTGACACTAGGGTAAACCGCCCATGTTTAGGCATGGAATTCCTACATCATATCCTTTCTGTTATCTACTGGGACCCATACACTTGCATGGGATAGTAATGTTTCATCCCAATCCATGGTCCAACATAAATTTGTATCATCATCTAAGATTCTTTCCTTTAATAAATGGCCTTCCAGACCAGATAATTGCATCATTTTTACCTATTCTAGAATAGTAGAATTCATTGCTAAGGATGTGAAGTTAGTATGACTATTATATTTCTATACATCAATGATAATGTCTGAGAATAAGTATATGAGATTCCATTAACCACTACCATCTTGTGCCACATGAGTGTAAGTCAATCTATTCAGGCGATTAGCCATAGCATTGAATTTAATAGACATCTAGGGAAGCTCGATATTAAACAACTATAGGTACTTGACCTGCCCGCACTGCCAGAGATTCATATTTAGCTCTATAAATTTTTATTTGAAGATGTTTTGATAACAATATACCAATAAATGATCATCAAGTAGATATTTTATCAAATATTGTTGAGTTTGAACTGAAAAATCAAGCTCAAGTTCATGCATTGGGTAATTATACTCATAAGGCCTCAACTAACGAGACACGTACACACAATCTCCCACATCCTATGTAATAATAGCTCCCATCCCAATACCACATGTGTCACAATAGACTATAATGTTCCTACCTCTCTTTGGAAGAATTACCATAGGCGTTGAAGTCAATATTCCCATCAATTGTTGAAAGTATGGTTTACATGCTTTCAACAATTCAAATTTCACACTCTTCTTTGTTAATACTATATGTGGTGCTGCAACACGTGAGAAATACTAGATTAAGCATTTGTAATACCCATCTATCCCTAAGAAATTTCATATGTTAATGAAATTACTGGGATGTTCACAAGAAAATATATCATCCACAATCTCTAGGTCTACAAAAACTCATGATTCCATGTTGATATGTCCTAGTAAGTGCACATTATCAATCCAAAAGTGGTATTTTATGAGTATAGTATAGATCTGATGCTCTCTTATTGCATTCAACACAATCTCAAGATGGTTGGAATGGTTGTGTCTAGATAATTAAAAAAATAAGATATCTTCCACAAAGGATACAATGAATGGGTATTTATATTGGTGAAAAAACCCAATTCAAAAGATCCATAAAAATAGTGGATATATTTCTCAGTCCAATCAAAAAAACTAGGATGTCATAAACAAAATACTTGCTTCTAAAAGATGTTGAAGGTATGTATAATGACATAAAATTTACCGGATAATAGAATAAAATCAATTCAATCTTTGAAAACACAATCACATCTCATAGATGATGAAATATGTTATCTAGTCAAGGTAGTGGACCCCAATTATTTATTTTGAGTTGGTTCAAACAATGGTCATCCACATAAAAAAAGAGGGTACCACCCGCCTTCTTGGAAACAATGACTAGTGAACCCCAAGGATATGTGATGAAGAATATAAAGACATTAGCCTTTAGATCATCCAACAACTTCTTGATCTCCAGAAGCTCCATAGGTGTCATCCTTTAAGGTGCACTGGTCACTGATGATTCATATGAAAAATGATCAATCGTAAATTATACATCTTGTATTGGAGGTAGTGCAGAGAAATATTTGGAAATTACATCCATGAAAAACTATACTAAAGGAGGAAAAATAGTGGGTTGAAACCAATGATCAACCAAGAAGAGACTGGTGATCTGAGCTATCACACAACCAACCCTCACCTTCTTGGGCCCATCTCTAGTCACACTAAAAACACATTATCGATTATACACATGACTAACACCCTCTAGTGAAGTAAAAATTACCCTAAAATGATTGAAATAAATATGATCTTGATACCGAGTTTACCAGTTTATCTCAATGATCACCTCAAATCCTATTAGGTTAGGTATGAAACGGTTCCATAGAAAGTAGTATCCCCTACTTATAGGGGCCAATCCGTTCAATGGCGAACACCCTCAAATTAGATACTAAATAGGGTATCTAGCATCAAAACAACATAATAGTGTTTTATTTTAATTTCCATAATCATTATTATAGTATTCTATGAAAAATATTTTGACACACATGTGTCAAAATAAAGAAAACTCTAATATGGAGGCTACTAGAATATTACATCATATAGTAGAAGTTATGGTGCTCTACTGTTATGGAATATGATGGACTTCATGTGACTAACATGTAATAGGGCCCTGATTCCCTGCCTGATTACCTTGATCACCCCAGCTCTATCAGGACTGAGAATCAAGAGTCTGGATACCTCTAACTCAACTTCCACCTCTGCCTGATCATCTGATGGTATTCTAGGTGCCTTCCTGGAATGATCCAATAATACCTTCTCCTGGTCATGGAGTATGATTAGATTCCAACTCACTATGAACTAATGAAAATGACTGAAAGAAATTATAGACATGACCCATATTTCAATTTCCTCTTCATTCCATGGGATCTCATAAAAATCAAGGATTCATGTGTCCTGAAATCCTACACTGGTGACATATCTAAAGGTTAACATCATTTGGATTCTGAATAATTCAACCTCCATGATTAGACCTAAAAAATCCTTTTGTTCTATAAGAAGAAGAACTGGAATATTTATGTTCCAAACAACCCATGCTTGAACCATCAGCTTCCTTCAAATTCCCTTATATAATAAGGGATTGGTTAAAAATTATATAATTAATAGTCAACCAAGCTACATTGACTTGTGACTATATGGCACACACCATCCTATCCTATAATCCCATGGTGGTTAAAATATAATTACCCACTAGATTCGTTGTGAACCAGTGTATCTTAGTAAAGAAGGCTCTTAATTTCATAACTAGCATATCTCCCTGCTACAGGTTCATAAATTTTCTATATATTTCATCCCTCAGAGTCATGGAAAAGAAATAATTGTAGATAATAGTCTCAAAATTCACCTAGACCATATATCTATATCAATTTCACTGGGTGATAGCATCCCCCCACCGCTTGGGGGAATCTTTTAGAATATAAGAAACAAGAATAACCCTCCTCTTTAAAGGAATTTATAGATTCAAGAATATATATATATATAAAAAATTGCTTTTAGCCATGACTTAGTAGCATCTGGTCCACTATTCCTGGGACAGTGGGAGGATGCAACTACTGTAACTCTTGAGTCAACTCTTCCATTCTCAGGGTTGAGTGAAAAACAGCTTTCATATTATGCAACATACGTAGAAATCCCTCATTGAATTGGACTTCAGTTCACATATAATGAATAGAAGGAGGTTCCATAGGTCTCAATATATGAGGAATCACTGGCGACTTAGGGCCACCCACCTCCAGTGCATGATCATTACTTCATTTAGGGCATACGAGTAGAGGGAATCATGTATGCATGATACTAAAATTCCAAATACAGGCCTCATAATATATTTTATCAATTGAAAATATTTTATATTAAAAACTTAGAAAGTTTAATATCCTTCATATTGATAGATAAAACCCCTCTTCCTACTCCAAAATCTAGGACTGGGTGATTGAGAAGAACAATAACATGCCATTATAATATAAGAGACTCACAAACTATCCACTACTAAGGTTGAGTTCATTTATAGGTATCTATTTTACAAGAATAAGATATGAATTTAATTCTAAAAATTATAATAATTATTGATTTTTTTCTCATTATGCATTTACATATATTTACATGGTTGAATTTGATGGATTATCATTTTTCAGCTAGAAGGGACCATACTCTTTATGAACCAAAATATGCAATCCACTTAACCCATAACATAACTTGTTTTAGCCCATGCAACCCATGGTACATGGCTCAACATGCTATAATTTACTACACAAGGTGGCTTTTTAACATATGTAGGAAAACCCTTATAGGTTAAGGAAGACACTTTATGTTTAAATTATGTTTCCAATCCTATATGTAAATTCATCACATATCCATATAATAATGGAGGCATATGAAATAATCACTAATAATATGTACACTAAAAGAAAACATTACGTGGGAAAATTGATGGCATTTTAATCATGTTATTCCTATATTGATGCCTGCAAAAAATTTAAATCATTTCATCAGACCTACATAATCGAAATATCATTTAAATAATAATACTATTAATATTAATATCATAAAACATGTTCTTTAACAAATAGTAAAATTGCATCAACTATAACAGATGAAATAAATAACTAAAATTTTCTAACCAAGGTAATATGAATTTCCCAACACATGGGATAGAAACTTCTACTCAGATGGTCATTTACAAATTTATATAACTCATATTCTCCTATCTAATACACAAATATAAGTAATAATGAAAAAGAGTCTCTGATATTACATTGTAACATCCTTACACAGGATCAAATTAACTCATGCTCCGAGTGGGTGGGTACATAACATCAACCACACCTCCTCATATGTCATAGGATTCCAGCTGGATGAAAAGGTGTACAAGTGGTACAATGGGGAGACTACACCGTCATATAATAAGGACACAATGTATTTCATAATAATCATAAAAAAATTGATGCATAAGTAAATAGACAATATAAATAACCAGTTGAAGAATAAATTTCTGAAGAACTGAATAATAATATCAAAACTCAACAGGTAGTGTCATATAGATGGATTCATGGAATGTATATATACAAAAGGAGGACATGGGATATACATAAAATCATGCTATAAAAAAGAAAAAAAAGAAAAAAAGGCTAATCCACCTGCATCTCAAGCATATTCTCTTTCATCTTCTCTTATGGTCCATCAATAAGTCAACCATATAATATATTCATATTGGGGAACATTACGTTTTCCATACCTGTAGTCATATATTCTTCTTGGTTATTAGAGGTAGCCCGAGTATGATGTGAGATAAAATCGCAGTAGTCAACCAACAACAATTTCTAGAAGTAATCCAAGTAGTTATCAGAGAAAAATAATGTGCAGGTAATAATATTTAACTAACCAATATGAAAATATAAATACCATCCCAAATCCTGTTTCTAACGGACACTCAGAGGATCTATATGTTTCCACTCATGTATGGAATGTGCGTCTGATCAGTAACTATATATATCGTAATTATATATATAGTTCAATTATATATTTTATCAACTTATATGGACCTAGTTAGTGCATACGCTAGTGGCCATATGCCTAGAATATTAGGTGCTAAAAATACCAGGGTGTATCTCAGAAATACATAACTGGTATAACTGATCTTATAATCTCATGAAATATGGTACATTCTATAAATATCATACTTAGTGGGATACATCATTCTTGTCACTTGAGATGGTAAGTGTTATATCATGTCAACTCTCTAAACATGGGACTTTTTGTGTCATGCCAATCGTCCAAACAGTGTCAATCGTGTGAGAAGTCCTACTCAACCACCAATATAAGGGAGAATTAAACCATAATTCTGAATATAACTGTTACCATTAGTCCACAACCTATATCAAATTTGTATTCATATTTATAATAGTCATGAGGAACTACCTCCCATGAATCATATTCACAAATCTCAAATATATAAATATTTCATAAAATTTTAATTAGAAAAATTGATGGAACATACAATAATCGCTGTGGAAATACCATCTTTTTTAAGGAATTTTAAAGAATCTATTTCACTTGTTTAATGAAACCAACCAAAAATTAAGAATCCAATCTATTTATTTAACCAAAACATGGAATTTACATTACAAATTTTCAAGAGACAATTTGAAGGTGATATAGTAAATAGGCAATTTAACTACATCAAAAATTCTAAAAACATGTTAGGAAAAGAACATAAGAGGTACAATGGGTTCATTAAAAATTTATATAATAGAAGGTAAATCCATTTATAGTCTAATCTGAATGATTAGAATGTAGTCCAGGAAATTAAGAAATTAAAAATAAAGGGAAGTTCATGTAAACACACCCAAGGGGTTTCCTTAACTATGGAAAACATAATCTAATCAGCAAAACAATTATCATAAGGCATATATCAAAGTTAGTAGATGACTTTGATATTAATAACACAATAAAATGGTGACACGAAACAAATGATTGCATGTGGAACAATAAAAAACATCAAAAAACACTTAAAATGATGATACCACCTACATTAAAACTGTTGATGACCCCTCATCTCATGGAGGCCTTAAATTCAATGTAGGTTGGAAGGAACTGAAGAAATGGTCGAACTCTGTAAAAATAATTCCAATGATCATTCAGTTAAATAACTCAACAGATCCAAATATTTTCTAAAATAGAAAGGGTGATTATTGCAGATCGTAAAATGATATATTCAATGCTTCTAGTAGATCTTTTTTTAGACTTTATTTGTGTGAGTTATCAAGGATCTGAGATCGAGGAGGATTAGAAGATAAAGGAGGCGGAACCGAGGGAGGCACACTGGGAAAGGGAGAGGGGACAAGAAATTAGGGAAAATAATTTATTAATTTAAATTTGGAAATTTTACGCTCAAAATAGGGGGTGCATGGTTTGGCTGCAACGTTTTATAAAACTATGCACAAACCATACTATACTCAGTGCTTACAAAAAGGCCTCACACTATTATGTCATTCCATTTATTTATCTATTAAAAACCATTAAAAAATACATTTTTGAAATATATACAATTATCTTATGGGTGTGATCTTGGTTTAAGATAATTTTATACAAACCATGAATCTCTTACTGCACCAATGTCTTCTCTACTCAGTTATTAAGGACCATGCATCACTGGTTTCAAAATTCTACTAAAATTGTTGCCAAATATATTTTCTAAATTATCAAGGATCCTAGATTCGAACAAGCGTCATAAAACATAGTGTCCTTTGTGACTCCATTGGGTAACATATTAGGGCCATTTAAATGAATTTATACTAAAAACAAATGTTCATTCCATTATAAAATTATGGGTCGTCACAAATTTACGTTGATTTAATTTTAATGCATTATTTTCGAGGAATACTAATTCTATGTGTGGGGGAATTTAGAGAGGTAATTTTTAAACATTATTTTCATATTTTTTCAATGATTAATCCCTTAAAATTTATAATTTTGAGATAATTTGAAATTTTTTTTGAGTTTTGGTATTTTGTTTGAAAAAATGTTATAATATATCAAATCTATAATTTGAAAAAAGATTATCACTTTATTATTTTGAGTATAACATTTAAAATATTTATAAATGTAGAGTGATTTTTTTTTGGATTTGGAGTTCGTGGGATTAAACTTACTCTTGGGGAACCATATCTAATTCATACTTACATTGGCCCAAAAAAATTAATATATTTTAAAAACCATTCTTCCTGACAGAATGAATACTACATCAGTAAATGAGGCTCACCTATGGATAATGACCTCCAAATGTGGTGATTATAAATGTAATTTAAAGAGTATGTGAATACTCATGTGTTAATTAAATATACTAGAGATATTTTATCATTAATGTGACCATAGAATGAGCCAAATGGAGGAATATTTGTGGAATATTCATCCATATAAAGTTTGACTCATTAATTATATCATAACATCATGTATACATATCCAAATACTTGGATATTTGGTGTTCCAGGATAAAACATAATTTAGAATAACTTATTAGAAGGAAATGTGGAACATTTGTTTCCGTCTGTTGGGCATAAAATGAGTAATCTTATGGAGGAAAATTTTGGGAGGATAAATTTTCTTTTACTCATTTTCAAACATTTCATTTTTCTTACTTTGGCAAGGTCTTATTCTAACACATTTTTATCTATCACCCCTAACTTGTAGGGGTAAAATTCTAAGTGATTAGGTAAGAAAACATTTTATCTTCTTTAATTCTTTAGATCTTGTTATTTATTGAATAAAATTTATTTCTTCACATCTGTGAATTTTCTATCAATTTCAAATATTTATTTTTATTATCAAGGATGATTATATTTGTTTTTTATTCAGTTTTTCATTTTTCTTTTATCAATGATCATTATATTGCTATACTAGAATCTTCATTATATATTATGGAATAGACAAAGTAATTTTGGTGAAGTAGTCAACGATATTTACTACATGTTGGAGTGGTAGAGGATATTCTTTATTTTTTGGGAGAAACTAGATCTTCTTGGTGTTTGCCTAAGTAAAATGAGGTTATTTTATGAATATCTATCACACCATGATAGAGAGTAGAAAAAACTCTGATATTGAAAAGGTTTACTCTCGCCATCACCACTTGAATAAAGGAGTGAGAGGAAGTGAATATGGAATATCTCTTTAATTGGATTAGTAATAGAGGATTTGATAAATTGGAAAATGGATAGAATTGAATTTTTATAACCCACCCCGACCTAATCAACCATATCATATATCAATTTTCAATAATATCTATTGTTAATTTATTTTAGATAATTTATTAATTTATTTCTTTTTTTATTTCTATAGTTTGTATTCAAAAAGAAAAAAATTAAAGAAAACCCACTTTTTAATATAATTTAAAGGTTAAATCATCAATGTTGTGTGATCCTCTATTGAGACAACCTAGTTGGACCATTGTAATACATATTAACTTAGGAAATTGTTTTTCCCATAGCCCATGATGGGGACATTTCAAAATGTGGGGTCTTTTTCAAGGAGGAAATGGAAAAAATCCAATTATAAATATTATAATATATTCAAATTATATATGAAATTGAAAAAATGATTAACTCCCAATGGCCTATATATGAAAATGTTTTTTCATTATTAAACCAATTAAGGGAGCTTAAATATTAATCATTCTAGAGGATGAATTAAAGTATCTCATCCAATACCTTCAATAAAACCTTGAATACCCAGTGTTGGGGTGATTTGTAGGAGAATGAATTGAACTCTATGTGTACTTCCTAAATTTTATCATAAAATAGACTAGGTACAAAAATATTCCTACCAATTCACTAAAATATTTTGAAAAAAATTATACATGTGAAAAAATAAGAAGAAATTAAAAAAAATAAAAATTCCAAGGACTATGAGAATAAATAAAATACGTTAAGAGAAAAATGGAGTGGATAATTGAATATTTCCACACATCCAAAGAGAAACCAACACATAAACCAATTAGAATGGTGGAAGTGGATTCAAAATTCATCATTGAGGTTGATGAACCTTGGTCGACCTTTATATAATTCAAAGAAGATCCATTTGGCCATACTCAACAAATTTTAGAGTATATTGATGAAGAATATTACCCTACTTATTTATGATTAGTAACTCAAAATGAATTGAATGAATTTTCGAAGGAATATGAGGTGTAATATGATCTCCATATCTTTTACGAATTATAAGATACCACACATTTATATATCACCTAAATATTGGAATAATTTGAAGCCACCCATGTTGTGTAATTGGAATAGAATATGGAAGATCCAAACCACCTAACTATATCCTATAAAATATATCTCAAAGAGGTACTTTACACTATGAAATAAATTGAAGATGAATAAACTTAAAGAGATGAACTATTATTTAAGTCATTATCTTATAATTTTATTGAGAAGATATTGGGTATCAACTCTAATGGTTTAAATTTTTTAGATTCATAAAACAAGTAGATTTCATTTGGTGATAAGGAAGAAAAAGATGATTCCCCAGAATTGGAACATCAATATCATTCTAAACTTATTGAAAATTTATTTTAGGGATTTTAAGAGGGAATTGGTTGATGAAACAGAAACACAAGATTCTAACATTAAAGGTGAATTAATTGAAATCGATTCATCATTTCTTAATATTTTTCAAATAAAATTACACTATCTTTTCCTTGGACTATTCCTTCATTACTGCATACCAGGAGAAGGCACCATAGAATGAAGTGGAGGTTATGAAAGTGGGAAACAAGATATAGTAAAACTAATTATTATTTATACCCCACCATGAACATTGAATATACATTTTATGGTGGGGGATTTTAAATACTATATCTATAGATTTCACAATAAAAAGGAAGAAGTGAAATCTGGAAAAAAGAATTACTGGTGGTTCATCTTAAAGATACAACACCTGCTATTACATTGCTTATAACCCATTTGATATACCCATCTGGAAGCAGTTCAAACCCAGAGCCCACTTGGGGTGTTCGAACAATATCTATCCTTAAATTGTCATTATATTTCACTTCCCATTTCTATAATATAATTTCTTATGTTATCTTCTCTAATTTTTCTTATAGGTTTTTAATTAGAGTATTTAGACGATTAACTCCATATTGTTTTATCATTTGTTATGTCATACCTCTCATTTACACTTTCTTTCTATGATTTAATTAAAAATATAATTTCTTTTTATATCTAATATAATTAATTGAATAAACATCATAATTTATGTGTGGGGAGGAAGACATTATATTTTAGGTTTTATAATTTTTTTGTCTAGTTTTAAAAAAAAAATTAATTTTAAATTATTTTTGTGCCCTCTTGATTTTTTCTTTTTTTAACTTTTGAACTAAAATTATTATATTTACCATTTTTAAACCCATTTTAATAATAAAAACAATTTATTCCATGAAATTGAGCTTAAATGAATTATGTATATGGAATTTTTCAACTTCAAAAAAATGTGACTTTCCGGAAATACCATTGATTTTCGATTCCCATGACACATATCACTATCTTTATCATTGAAATCACAATACCAGAAGACTTATAAACCTTTTTTATATTTTTTTTCATTCACCTCACTTCTTAAAATAACTATTACATGTTTCCTTTAATAATATATTTATTTATACCTATCAAAAAATGAGGGTTTTAAACACTAGTTCCTTAAAATATGGAGGTATTTATTTATTTCTAAATCATATTTTTAAATTGAATCTTTTTTATTCTAGTATTCCTTTTACATTTAATCTTTTTATCCCTTAGAATTCATGAACACCCTGTTAGGTTTTCCACATTACAAATAAATTTTTGCAATCCAACCCGATCTTGAAGTGAAATTTCAAGATCTAGTTGAACATATGTGGGGAGAGCTATATTGAGTTTTTCTACATCATTTAGTGATATTTTGGGCGGAACATCAAATACTGGAGATTTGTGCTAAGTAATATAAAAGTGATTATATTGAAAGGTGTTCCTTTAAGGATAATTCTAAGAAGATAATATATTCTTATATATGGATTTTAAATACCTCATGAATACATATGTCATTTACTCTCATTAGGTGTAGATATAGGAATTTATCAAGTATACAATGACTATTTCATGGGCTATGATGTGAAAATCCTTGTTAAAAATTGAAATTTGTGTGTTGAGATAAAATTCCTGTGAGGTAGATGTGTTGTGTTCGTTAGGGGTGAAATAAAGTAGAAATATATTGATTTACATAAATAGATAAGTTTAAATAATTGTTTTAAGGAGGCATGATATGTTTTTTTCACATAGAAAAACCAGTTGATCGCATAAGTATATGTATTGAATTATCTTTAATTTAATTTAAATTCTTACTTATAATGGATTACAAGTCCATGTGTGGGGGAATATATTGAGGTAATATTTTCATCAATTTTCATATGTATTTTAATGATTTAATCTCTAAAAATTTAATATTTTGAGTTTATTTGTATCATTTTTGTATTTTTTGTGTGTTTTGGGATAAATTTGGTAAATTACTTAATTTTTTAATTTTAACATATTTTTTACTCTTGGGTATTTTGAGCATAAATTTTACCATACTGATACATTTAGTGTGAATCAATTTTTTATGAATAATTAGTTGATGAGATTAAATTTATTCTAATGGAAATATAGATAATTAAAACTTCCATTTTCATAAAAAATGATCAATTTTAAAAAACTATTTCTAGTAGAATGAATAGACCCCATCATTGCAGATGTGGACTAACTCATTCTAGAGACCAAAAAATGAGGTTATTAGAGAAGGATTTTAAATATAACTTTACGAATCATAATACTAGTACATATTACAGATTTATTATCTCATTAATGAGGTAATTTAAAGCACTAAATTGGAGGAAGATTGATGTAATATTCAAACAGAAAAAGAGTGACACATTAATTTTATCATATCTTATTGTATATGTGTCTAACAACATTGAAATATGGAGGGTTGGGAGAAAAATAAATGTCAAAAGACATATAATAAATAATCTTGGTATGTTTTTACCATATTATAGTAATATTAAGAAACAAATTTTGGAGGACATGTTCAGGAGGAGAAATTTTCTATTCTTCCTTTTTCTCGCTATTCATTTTCGTAGTTTTGTAATGTATTTTTTCCCTTTTATTCTTTTTTACCCATAACATAGAGTTATAAAATTACAAGTGATTGAGGAGGGATTTATATTTGGTAAAATTTTAGTTATTACTATTTATTGAATAAAATTTCATTCTCTACTTCTATGAAGTTTCATTCAATTTATAATAGATGTTTCTATAATCAAATATGACTATATTTTGTTTTTGATTCTTTTGATGATTTTACATTATTCAATTATCATTATCTCTATCCACTGGGATATAGTTTATATATTATGGAATAGACCATGGATTAGTGGTGATGTACTCCATAGTTGTTGTACATGTGGTAGAGGTAGAGGATATTCATGATTGTTTGGGATAAACAAGACATAATCAGAAATCAAAAAATTCAATTGAGGATAATTTCTAAAAATATATCATGCAAAGAAGAATGGTGATGAATTAGATATTGGAAATGTTTTCTCTCACTCTCACTAATTGACCAAGTGATTTTAGGGATGAAATATTATAATCTCACTTCAATCACATTAGAAAAGTGGACAAGACAAACTAGAACTATGTTAACATTGAATTTGGAAAATTGACCCCAACATGATCACCCAACTCAAATCACTATTTTAAATGACAATCATTTTCAATTTCTTTTCAATATTTTTCATAATTTATTTCTTTATTTATATTTTAGTTAATAAAAATTCCAAAAACCACCATTTTTTCCTCTAATTTAATGGTAAATACGTGATTATTAGGTTATCCTTAATGGGGAAAACCATTGTTGGACACTATAATGCATTCCAACATAGGAAATTATTATTATTTTTTCACACCCCATGACAAGAACATGTTAGTATCATATATTTAAATGAATATGTCTTAATATATACATCCTATAAAATATTTTATATGATTTTTTTGTTTCCCACTATGAATATTTTTAATTACATTATTAAATTTGTTTCCAGTGATTGAATGAAACCTCAAATGAATCATGTTTATTGTAAATTTAATTTAAAATACATTTATTATCCTCCAAAGGAGTTAAATGTTTGGAGAGATGTAATGAAAAATCTCATTTTTATGCTTACACAACATTCTCAATATATGAATTATGATGTAATTATGAACAAGAAAAGCATAGAATATTGTTCAATTGTTTCCTTTGTGAGTAAAAAACAACCATGTTTTAGTGGGACCACTAATCCATCTATTGCTGAGTAATATATTAGTAAAACTAATGACATATTTTTTGTTATCATGTTTTTAGATCATGAAAAAAGTTTC
Organism: Viscum album; assembly: GCA_963277665.1. NCBI lineage: Eukaryota > Viridiplantae > Streptophyta > Magnoliopsida > Santalales > Viscaceae > Viscum > Viscum album. The sequence goes on along the minus strand of OY728119.1, from coordinate 1,788,583,469 downwards.
CTAGTTGTTTATCATTTAAAAGGCCAAGTAGATCAATGGTGGAATATTATTAGGAATATGAATTAACGGGATGAAATTGAATCTATGGGATATGATCATTTTAAGAGAATATTATTTTCTAATTAATTTTTGTGTATTCTATAGACATAAAAAGATAATGAATTTCCTGAACTCAAGGAAGGATGATAAATCTATTGGTACCTATGAATTTTTTATAAGGCATTAATGTTAGGATTTTGGTTTAATCAGCACGCTTGAAAGAAAAATTGATAAATTATTCGATGAATCAAAATAATGTTTTTTATATGTATTAGATATAATATATTTTTGTATAATTGATGAAATCGTTTGATGTTTACTCACGATGTAAATAAAAAATGGAGATTCTCACTATTCCCATTATTTTGATATGAAAAGAAATATTGGGTATCATGAGAACTCAAATAAGTAATATGATGGGAATAAATTCCATTCCCCTACATGAAATACATGTCGGAGGAAACATCATGGAAATTACTTGAGTGGGAATGTGATGTGTTTTAAATATATTAATAATGGTCATAGAGTTGGTGAATGTCGAAAGGTGGGGAAAATCCAGTTGACACAACGAAGGAAAGGAAGGCTCCTACTAATGAACACCCATGTTCCAATACTTAAAATGAAAATAGTATTGTAATTAATCAAATGAGTTATAAAATATGAAGGGTAAAAATAATGATAAACGTTATAAACCTCATATACAAAGAGATGAATAGAAATATCATTAAATCCATATTACTAATGAGGGGTATGATAATTATGTAGTGAACGGTACACTAACCATCCACTATAGAACTGATAATTTCATATTTGATTTTGGATCTACCCACTCTTTTATATATGAATACTTTTATAGGGTATCAAAATTACACCCCCAATGATTATATGTTGATTTATTTTTGAAAACACTTTATGGTATGATGATCATATGGAAGGACTATACTTCTTGTCTAGTTGAAGAATTTGGGAATTTATTTCTTGCAAATTTCATTCCACTCCCTCTTTTTGAATTTGATGTTATCTTAGGAATGTATTAAAATTATATAAGAAAATTACACAATAATTTCCAAGGAAGGGATGTCATTTTTGATAATCTAAACCAACCTATGATTATCTATCATTGAAAAAAAATATGAATTTATGATGGAAATAAAATCCATTATATGAGTATTTATTATTATTCAGAAGGGGAATTTGTTTTAGGAGGATGGGGATAAACAAAAAATAAATGATATTCCAATTTTTATCTATTTTTTGTCAATTAGGAGTAATTTCTTTTTCTTCCTCCAAATTGTGATTTTGAGTTTTCAATACAACTAATACCAGCTGTGACACTTATCTCAAATACTCTCTATATAATGACCCTGATTTTGTTGAAAGAATTGAATAATAAACTCTTGAATAATTATAAAAAGGGATTAATTTTGAAAATTGCATCACCTTGGGGTACACGTATCATTTTATTTAATAAAATATATTTATTTATGTGAAAATGCATTGTATAATAGGAACAGAACACGATGAGAATCGAGAACATTTATCATTTAACCTGTGTTGATGATTTGTTTGGCTAAATATAAAGAGCTTAATACTTTTCTAATATTTACCTTCATTCAATATATAATCCATTGATGGTTAATAATGGGGAATTAAAATTGATAACATTCCATGCAATGTACATGCATATTAATAAATAGTTACTCCATTTGTTCTTATTAATAATGATGTTATCATCAAGGATTTAATGAATAAAGTCCTTATAGATTAGCTTTATCAATTTGTGGTAGTAATTATAGAAGGTATTATTATATATTAAAATATTAAGTAATGTCATAAAGATTACTTGAGAATAGTACTGAATACCCTATGTAATGGGAAATTGAATTAAAATTTTAAAAAGTGTGAATTTTGGATAAAACATATTTCAGTTTTTGTTCATATAATCTCAAGTGTGGGTATCTTAGTGGATCCATCAATGTTCTATATGACTTAACATTGAAATAAACAAACTATGATGACTAAGATCAGATGTTTTATTGACTTCACTTGATATTACCGATAGTTGGTTGAGAATTTTCCATGAATATCTAATCTACTCTCCATGCTAACTAACAAGGGAGTCAAGTTCCTCTGGATAGATTAATGCGAGGAAAATTTAAAAGAACTAAAGAGTACATTAGTTAAAAAATATTCTTACATTACAGTGAATTGGATATGGGTTTGTAATCTACTGTGATTCATCTAAGAAGGGATTGGGGTGCGTTCTAATGAAAACAACATGGTTATAGCTTATACCTCAAAAAATGGAAGGATCATGATAAAAATTACCCAACTGATGATATGGATTTAGTCGTGGAAGATTTTAAATTAAATATATAGAGGAATTATCTTTATAAAGAAAAGTGTGATATATACATTGATAAAAAATGTTTGAAGTATATATTCACATAGAAGTAGTTGAAGAAACACTGTAGAAGATTGTTAGAGCTTATTAAATATCATAACTTATCCATACATTACCACCCTTGGGAAGAAAACAAGGTGGTGGATGATTTTATATTAAATGATAATTCCAACATTTCCATAATGAGTATCACAAAAGATCAAAATTTATGGTTTTTTAAATGATAGATAAGGAAACTATGAAGGAAAGGGATAAATATTATCCTTCTCAAATAAGTGTTCAACTGTTTGTTTGAGTGATGATTAAAGAGGAACATTATGATAATGAGGAGATGAAAATGAAGGTGTGTAATGTTCACAGTTTTATTTATGATTGTGATAGAGTAATAATGTTCAGTAACTTTCTTTTTGTCCCCTCAATACCAGTTGTATAGAATGATTTGTTAGAGGAGGCTCATAGTTCATCATTCTCTATTTATCTTGGATGTTTGGAGATGTATTGAGATATAATGGTGTATTTCATGTGTGGAGGAATAAATAAATATTTCGATGAGCCTATATCTCAATGCTTGGTATATTAGAAATTTAACACTGGGATACAAAAGATTAAGAAGTAGTTACAACCAATGTCCACAGTAGAATGGAAATGAAAAAAATCACAATGTATTTTGTCGTTAAACTCCCCAAAATGTCTAAAGGGAATAATTACATATAATTTGTACTCAATCACCATAAAAAGTCATGAAACTTAATCTCCATTAGATAATATTCAACCATGGATTAAATTTATATGATATAGATTAATGAATTGGTAAGTATTAAAGGAGTACCACATACCATTATATTTGATGGGGATCAGTGGTTTGCCTCAAAATTCATATAAAATATTCAACATGCTCTTTATAGAGAGTTATATTTAATCCTTATGTATCATCCTCAAACATATGGTAATTGAGATAGAATAATTCAAACCCTGTACGACATACTGACATCTAGTTCGATGGATTTGAATGTTAGTTGTGATCAATAGAATCCGCTAGTTAATTTTTCATACAATAATTGATTTAACTCGAGCATTGATATGGCTCCTTATGAACCCCATTATTTAAATAAGTGTAAAAATACAATGTTTTGGAAACTATTCTATCCATATATTGAAGATGAAATTTTATTGAGGTTTAGAGTCATTCGAAAACACATAATGGAAAAACATTGTTGACTAAAAATATACATTGATGATCGTTGATGTGGTATAGAATCTATAGTTAGAGAGAAGGAATTTTTATAAATTTATAGATGGAATAAGGTTATCAAATTATTAAATAATGGAAAAAATCCCTAGGTATATTAGTCTATTAGAAATACTGGATCATATAGAGGTTGTGTCTTATTACTAGGTCCTTCCATTTAACCTCTCTCTAGTTTATGATGTGTTCATTATATCTCTCACTAGTATGTACATATTTGATCCTTCACATGTACGATAATCAGATATCATACCTTTAGATCATTTTTTTTCTTAAGAGGAAAAATTGGTAGAGATTCTAGATCGTACAATGAAATTTATACGAAACAAGACCACTCACCTAGTCAATGTTTTCGGGTGAAACAAAAAGATTGAAAAATCTATGTGGGAACCTAAGGATTTGATGAAAGAAGAACTATATTAATTTTTTTGAATCATAGTGATGGATTTTGAGGGATAAATTCATTTTTAGGAGGTATTATTTAACACCCCATGTTTTTATGAAATATTATTTTGAGTAGTTTAATTTCTTTGATAGCTAGTGTAACATGTAACATTGAGTCTTAACAAAGAATAATATTCTGTGAAAATTATTTTTTAAACAAGACCATTATAACATAGAAGTAAAATGTGGAAATATGAATAAGAATATTTAAATTTTAAAAATTAATTATTATGGACTTATATAAAGACACCATATTGAAAAAAGTTCTTAATTTTTAGTAATGTCTTTATATGTTTCAAAAATACTATTTTCTTAGAAAAACATTTATTAATTTTTTTTTAAAAATAATATTTTTTTTTACAATTTTAGAAAATTTATTTGACAAAATAAACTCAATTTTTAGAATATATATGCCAAAATTATATTTTTGTGTTTTTTTTATAATTTTCGGTAAAGGTTAATATTTTTATGAATAGTAATAAAAAATTCATTTTCATTAACAACAATTTTTTATAGAATTTATATGATAAATTTTATTTTAAGATATTATTAAAATTTAAATTAGTTCAATTATATATTTATTAATAAAATTTAGGTAATTGGTGTCAATTTCATATTGAATCTTGATATTAAAACATTCTACCCTTTTTAAAATTTTCTCCTATGAAAACTGCTTTTCATCATGTTTGTGGGATTAATTTTAAATTAACATTGTGAATTATATGAATGGAATTTTGAAAAATGAATTAAATAATTTTTATCAAAATAATTAAAATTATATTATGAGTTCAATTTAATTTTTTCTTTTCACAATTAATATTAAAATTAATGAAAGTTAATTACTAAAGTTAAGGATAAAATGAGTTTACCGGGTGTTAAAATAATAATATAAGGGGTAAAAAGAAACAAAAATGTGTACATATCCCATTTTATAGTCACATTTCAACCATATACCATCTATGGTCAAATACTGATCCATTTATTATCCATTTTTCATTTCAAAAATTGTGGTTACACATTTTCCCTTTCAAAAACATCAATTTTATCTCCCACCTATAAAGTGGTTCCCCCACTCAACTCATATTTATAGATCCAAAACACTTTGATTAGTCATGAACAACCCAACTTGAATCATTTATTCCATAAAAAAAATCCTTGTGGCATTATTTTTGTAATGTCTTCCAATCCAGCACTCTTTCATGTAGCCAAAAAGGGGTTTTTCAAGAGACCCCAAGAACGCCTCCCCATATGCCAGAGGCTAACGACTAGGTGTGAGTGTGTGATAAGAATAGTGTGTAGATTATACCCCCTAGATTCGGAGTATAAAACATAGCAGAGAATATAAAAATAACAATATACAAAAATATCTAAGTACAAAAGAAATTGAAACAATATGATATAGTAAAATCCAACTAATAATCCAATTGAATAATGTAATATTTAATAAGTAATTATGTAATAACATACTTGAATGTAACTAAATTTCATGCTATATGTAATAAAAATAAAGTAATGGTATACTGAAATAGTGACTTAATATTCCCCGGTCCAAAAAACCATATTTGTTTCATCTCCAAACATCTGCCCATCCATCAAGAAAACAATTAACAGTAAGGTCCTTCTCTCGTGTCCAAAATTACATCCATATAATATGATCAGGTACTAAATGGTGGACCAAATATGTTGTGAGTATAAATGACTCAGTTGGACCTAGTATGCCTAAATTCAACCATCCTAATAGAAACTGTATGCAAAAATGAAATAAACACAATAATTAATAAATGAAACCATTAACATAAAAACAAATAAACCTACTTCATCACCATACCAAAATTTCTCAATGAAATTCTCAAAACCATGAAAACCATATTCTTATAACAAATTTATAACATAACCTACCTTAGAACAATTCCATAATTTCTCTGACCTTGTGTCAAAACCCCAATTATAAAATTTTCACCAAGGTACAAATCACATTAATTTTGTTCAAACCTTTTATATAAGCATTTCTTTATTGAATTCTGGTCGAGCCTAGTATACCATTATTTCACAATGAGTCACTAGGCCTAGCCCACTATATAATAATTTCATTATTTCCACTATACTAAGACTGCTATATAATCATTTTAGCATGTTTCATTAGTCATATCCCACTATATTTGTATTGCAAAAATTATCACTATTCCAAAAGTATTTATAATAATTCCTTCATTTAATCATAACACGAGTCATAACAATAAGGTTCTCATAATATCACATAATATGGATCAATGGTTTATTATGAAAATTACCATTTTACATTCATTTAAACCTTTCTTTTATCAATTGGTCAAAACCAATAAAATTAATGTTATATAAATAAAAAAGAAAATCCATGTTGAAATTATATCATTCAATCACCTACAATACATGTAACGCTAAAAACACATTAAGAAATTTAAACTATTAACTTATATTCAATGGTTATCGCACCTAAACGTTAGCTAAAAGACATCTTAATAACAAAATAGGAACCAAAGGGAATCCATAGAATAATTTAATTAATTATTTAAATTAGTGAGGCATATGATATGTTGGTGCAATTGAAATACATCACATACTTGACAATTATCAAACCATTGGGTTATGGTTTAGACCCTCTACATTTATCAACAGATCAACATTGCATCCAATGAAAAACACCCATGTTGAAGAAGTTGCGAATGATCACAAAAATAATCATACAGAAAAATTAATCAATATCAAAACCAAAAACACACATATTCAATAAGTTTTTGCAAGATAAATAAGGGAGAGAAGAGATAACTACTCTAAAACCACTTACTAAGGATCAAATGTGTTATCAGGGTATCCACAAGTGAGGTTTGATCTCCTAAATCTCCTATAGGGTACCCTAGGATTGATAGTAGAGGACTATAGTGAGATATATATATAATTCAACTACAAAAAATACATTAAAAAATATGGTAGGGCAATAACACAACAAGTAATATAGTTACACTTCATGTAATTATTTTTAATGTGATATGCCACAAAACCCATCATCTTGTATTAATAATAAAACACTCCCAAACATTACATGTTGTAAAATCCATTTATATGATGTGTAAATGTTATGTATATGGGTTTTAATCCCTCTTCCCTATTAAAAAAAACTGACCCCCCTTTAAGGATTTTCAAGATACAATGAAACCATGGTAACAGTTGACCCATTTATTCCTGGAATCCATTAATTCAAACAAACATACATATCTTTTAATTAAGTCATTTAACTCCAAAAATGCTCTCTATATTGATCCTATCTGGATTTCACACGATTACTTATAACCAATGGTTATGTTTATTCAAAAAAATAGTCATCCAGAAATAAAATACTACCAAAAATGGTTAAAATACAAGGATAAACTCAACCAAAATAAGTTTAATGAAATACATGGAGAGAGATGTACCTAAAAATGATAGGATCTTACAACCTCCACACCATAAAATAGATAATCCCTGATATGATCTAAGAATCACTCTAGGGTCTAAGTTAACAATTTTCAATACTTTACTTGCATAAAATAATCCCTATCATAGGTATCCTCTAGAGAACTCATGTAATTCCACTACACCTGAACCAACAATATAGTCACATCGTTGAAATACCTCTCATTGTAGTCCACAATTGGTATTTGATGCTCCTCAATGTATGAATCAACACTAAGATAAACAAATTATATTTCTATTTCATGATAAGGGTCTATATAATATCTTGAAAGATGGACACATGTAAAACATCATGAATAACAGTACAATATTAATGAAGGTATAACCAGAATGCCACTAGACTGACCTTATCCACTATCTCAAATGGACCGAAAAACATGGGTGCTAGCTTTATCTATTTTCTGATATAGAGTTTCCCCATCCTAGGAGAAAATTAACGGAAAACACATTGAACAAACTAGTACTCTAAAGGCAATATCTGATGGTCAAAATAAGATTTATATACACTCTATGCAGTCTCCAACTACTTTCTAATCAATTAATATTTCTCGGACATCCCCTACATGAGGCTAGGCAAACATTTACTCAACCACATCCTACCAACAATGAGGTGAACGATATAAAATTATATAATACACCTCAAAATATTACATTCGGATCAATTCATGGAATATTTAATTATATAAAAACTCAATATGTTACATATTCGACACCCACTAACCACCGAAATTGAAAACACATGCTCACAAGATATCCATCATAATCTGAATTGTCCTATCATATTAACCATCAGTCTGAGGATGATAGGTTGTAATAAAAATAACCAGTGATATCATATTATTCCAAATATACTATCGGAAACCCATTTTGAAATGAGGATATCTGTTAGAAATGATTCTCTTTGGAAGACCGTGCAGCCGAACTACCCCACACATGTAAAGACTTCCCAAATAATCAACTATTAAGGACTCCATGATAGGTAAGAAGTGACATAATTTCTCTTTTTGATCCAAAATCACCTATAAAACATCATTATTATGGGTTTACCAAGGTAATATTTTCACAAAATCTGTAGTCACATAGTCCAATTTCCACTCACGAATGGGAAAAGCATAGAAAATCATATCTATCCTATGATGATCAACTTTTATATGCTAAAAAGTGAAATATTTTTCCACAAAATTAAACACATATGTCTTCACTCCTTACCAATATTAATATCTACATATATCACAACACATATTTTTCAAACCATGATTCATTGGAAATCAGGTATATTGAAACTCCTTCATTATCTACTCGCGTAATCTGATAGGAACCATAGAAAAATAGATAATTTCCACTTCTAAGAGATCATTTGAATAATGACTCCCCAGCTAATATGTTTTCTCTTTGAAATAGGGATTTCAAAACAGTTAACTGCTTTATTTTGATCAGGTCCAAATGGTTGATTATAAAAGATGTCAATGTCATAACTACCCATCCCTAAGACTCTTAAACACATAGATGTGTTTCTAAAGAGAGATCCATTATCCTCCACTGATTGTAATGTTTCCACAATACCACTGAATATTTATTTTGAGTCAATGCATCGACAATGATGCTCCCATTTCCCCGGATATAAGACAACTCGAAGTCAAAAGACTACAAATTCTTGACACACCTCCCCGACTAAAGGATCAGGTACCACTGATAAAAGTTGTACCTAATGATCTTGTGGTATGTTTATATCACAAATCTCCCACCCATAAGATAATTAATCCTTCATCCTAGGTAATGTAACACTACAAATAAATCCAAATCATGAGAAGGATAATTCAACTCTTCCAGCCTCAATAGTATAAAGGCATACCCAACTACTCAATCATCTTTCATTATAACTACTCCATGTCCAAATGCATCACAGTACAAGGTATATTCTCAACCCTATAAAGGTAAATTTATTTTAGTTTTTGAGGTTATAAATAATTTCAACTACTAAAAATATCTCTAAAATGCATCAGACCTAACAAAAATAACCCTTTTCTTGGTTATCCTAGACATCGGTGCTACCAAATAACATAAATTCCTGATAAAACACTCGTAATAACCTACTAAAACCAGAAATCTCAGAATATCAAAGATATTATTAGGATGCTCTTTCAATATACTTGTGATGATGTCAACATGAAAGGCCTATCCGTCAAATGATTGGGAGTATATTAATATTTAATTAGAAAAACACTAAAAATAGGTCTAGAAAAGCATGAATGGTCCTGTTTATTACAACCTAGAATACCACAGGTGCATTAGTCCAACCTAATTGAATCACTACGAATTCATACAAGACATACATAATCCTAAAAAAGTTTGAGGTTGTTAAATGGGTTCACCCTTATTTGATGGAATCTAGATCTCAGGTCAATATTATAGAAGATCTTAGCACCTCTCAACTGATCAAATCCATCATCAATGTGTGGAAGAGGATACCAATTCTTCACCATCGTTTGTATATATCTTGGATAATCCATAAATAAGGGCAATGACTAATCAACCTTATTAGAATAGATAATTAGAGTACCCTGGGGAGATGAAATAGGAAATATAAAATTCTTATATCCAAGATCTTTCAACAGAACATTCATCTCTTGATTCTCTACCGTTACCATTATGTTAGGAGGGATAGAAAATGGATATGATCCCAACATAAAATTGTTCATGAAATCAATCTCATTTTCTAGTGGTAAGCCATATAACTCATTTGAAAAGGAATTTGGAAATGGGTATACCACTAAATGAAATTAATCCCACTACATTACACCACTATCTATAGTAGGACCACCAATATGAGCTATGATACAATTTAATATGCATTGAATTGGCCCCGCACAACAAGTTGGAAGATACCACTCACTTTTTTGAGAATAGTTTCCTCCCTCTGGAGATTAAAAGGTATCTGTCCCCCGGTAACAGTCTATATGATCATAATATATAACTAACTAATCAATACCAAGTATCATGTCAAAGCCTATCATTATCAAAAAACAGTCCCCAAAAGAAAATTTATCCACCAATCTCTAGATAACACACCTTAACATGTTTGATATTATATAACCACACTCCCAAAACTATGTCAATGCCCAAAAATCCATACAATATTTCCACATCCAAGGCTAAACTATTTACAAAAATACATGATAAAAAAGGAATGTGATGATCCTGTATTGAAAAAAACATAATCAAGTCAAGATAATAGAATAATTGAACTTATAACATTCAATGGTCCTACAAATAAAATAGATGGAGTAGCCTATATATCAGGCATCTGACCTACCCCTCTTTCCTAGGCATTATCCAGACTCCCTTGAGTTATTCCCTAATCTGGTTACATCGATTCCTGTATTGGGTATACACTTAAAATTCTTTGACCATAATATCTTCAGGTGCTCGAACTACATATATTCTAAGGTGTATCTGAATTAATCCCAGACACTAGTGCCTATCATGTTCCAATATCACATCACTTCTACTTCATTCCCCAACAAAATCTCTTTAGGTGTCCCAATATCCAAAAATAATGAAACTCCAAAGTAGGGTATAGACACCGAGGCTATTTGTTTCTCATTATTTAACACTAATCTATCTATAGTATATCATGGTCCTAAGATAGATGACCAATTCCCCAACTACTATAACCACTAATTTCATGGAAAAAAACATTCATATTGTCTCATATTTCAACTAGAATAAGTGCTTATAGTTTTCTCTACTGAAACTTTTCAACCACTACTTAGGGACTCTATCAATTTTCATTCCATGATGACTACCTGATTCTACACATCTATAAAAATGATTAAATAGAACTCATTAATCTCTAACCTAATATCATAGAAATTACCATGAGGAAAAATTCTTTCCCTGGATAACTCCCCAGTTTCAAAAGATGTCCCAAATCACTGTAGTTTGGTGAAAATTTCGGTGTAGTCCAGCACTGACATTCCCTCCTATGTCAAGTGCATGAATTCACATTCTTTCTAATACCTCAACATATTAGGATAAAAATGGAATTAGATGTTCAACTCTAAGTCCTTCCATGATAACTCCTCTTACTGCCCTATCTGCTCTAGAGTCTCAACTACAGTTGGTTGGTCTTATAAGCATATAAACAAAATGATTCATCATTCTATATTTGGGTGTCTCAAGACTAATAACAATCATGTGTACTAAATTGATCCAAAACATGGATGCCTAGGGTATTCTCTCCGTATTGAGTAAAGGGGAATGTGACAATTAAGACCTTATTTCATCTCATACATCGAAGACATGGGGATAATAGTCTATCTATCCATGGATCTCATAATCATAAAGAATCTTCTACGAGTATAGTCATCTAACTAATCCTCATGATATATATGATGATCTAGTTCAGTGATGTTAGGATTGTGCTGATTTCTAATCTCTTAACACTCAACTTAAAGAAGATGATGAGACATTTTATCTTCAAGAAAAAGAAAATCATTATAACACTGACATTAACAAAAATGTCAAACTAAACTAGTGAAAACAACAGAGAACCAATGACTGAGTGTATCTTAAAAAATTTTAAACATGTGTTTTAGCATGAAATAATATTACATTTATTTCATTTTTTATATAAAAAAATACATCTCATTTCAGATGTAAATGGGAAAGTATATATCACGTATAGTAAATATTTCTCTATCATGAATAGTACAGGTCAATATATATGATTATGTTCCTATTATGTTGCATGGATACTTATCTATCACCATACTAGGATACATGTATAAATATCTAAAAACCAATAACATCATAAAACAATAACATGACATGACATTAGAATCAATCAAGGTGAAATGACATCAAATTTAATAAGAAAACATTATTAATATCGATCTACCCCTTGGAGATCAATTTATCCCCCATACATGGGTTATTTAACTCCCTTGCACAAGCTCATTACCAAGTCTTGACACATCTTAGTATCCTTTTTTAAATTTCAAAAATAGTTAATAAATAGAAATTAAACCTCTTGTTCTATGAGACCAATTTGTAATGTCATACAATCTAGCAATCTCTCATAGAGAAATAAAGGGTTTGGTTACCAGACCTCTAGGGAACTTACCCATACACCATATGATGCTGACTAGAAGCAAGGGTGTGATATATATGGGGGGGGTCTACTCGCTTTGGATTAAGAGTTTACTACACAATAAGAAATTAATAAAATATCTACATACATAAGTATTAGAGTGAGGAAGTAATAACAACAAATTTATACAGCAGAAACACACAAATAATCCAACTGAATAATCCAATATATAATATGGATTAATGTAATGTTGTTTTGTAAAGTACTTAAATTTCATTCTAGGTGTAATACAAATAAAAGACTATCAGGCTAAAAAAATATACGTAAACATCCTAGGTCCCAAACCCCATATTGTTCTTAGCTCAAAAATCCCTTCCATTAAATATGAAAACAGTCAACATCAAGGATATTTTCCGTTTTCTTAAACTAAATCCAATAAATATTCTCAGGTACCAAAAAAATGTATTCAATAAGGTGTGAGTATAAATCATGTGTTTGACACCACCATGTATAAACATAACCAGTCTGATAAAATGTGTATGTAATAATGCAATGAATAAGAGAATTAATTAATTAAACAATAAAATTAATACTGCATCAACCAACATTGACACCATGTATAAATGTATATAATAATGTCTCAAAACAATTCCAACCATGACTTTATAACCAAGGAATAACATAACTTACCTTTCCACCATGATTGGATGTCTTCGAGCATATTTGACAAAAACTACAACCATAACATGATAGAAAAGGTATAAATCATAGTAATCTAGTTCAAACCTGCTATATAATAATTTATGAAATTAATTTGTCATAAACATGCTATATAATCATTTCAACATGTCTCTCTAGGAATATCTTGATATATATTATTTTTAGCATGTTAACTGGGCCAAGCCCGATATATCATCATTTAAGCATGCGTCACTGTGCCTAGCACACTATATAAGCATTAGAACATGTTTCACTAGGATTATTCCCTATATAAGAATTTGAACATTTAATAATTAAAATTTTAATTTAAATAATGATATATAAATATCATATCAAATAGATAAAATGATTATTATGAAAATTACCATTTAACATTTATTTCTGACATTTCATATAACAATTAATCATAAAAAAACATGCTAGTTATCTTAATAAATATGAAAATCCAATGTGAAACTATATCAAGTAATCACCGACAATCCATGTCATGTTAAACAAAAATTGATAAATTTAAACAATTCATTTATATTAAATGGTTCGTTAAACCAAACGGTATCTACAGGCAAAGTAAATAACCAAATTTTATCCAATGGGAATCCATGGAATAATTAAATTCATTCATTCAATTTATTCAATAACAATATATTGGATAAATTTCAATATTTCATATACATGATAATTATCAATCCATGGGGTTAAGTTTTAGACTCCCAACCCTTAACTCCCAATCAACAATTCATCTAATGAAAATCTCCCACGATGAAGATGGTGAAGATGATCACAATAAGGATCCTATATCAAAACTTATGAAGAATAAAACCCACAATGAATTTGTTCATGAGTTTTACACCACAACGCCTTGTGAAAAATGGGATGGAAGGGGAAATGGGACCCAAACCACTTACTAGGGATCTGATGCATTGTAGGTATATCCAAAAGGGAGGTTGTAACTCCCAAATTGGATGGAGAGATCCCAAGGGTAGAGAAGATAAAGACTCATTAATGTAGGATTAAAATCAAACCAGAAAATATATTTTAAACTAAAAGGTCAGAGAATTACATGGTGTGTAATATAGTAACACATTGTATAATTATTTTTAATGGGATACGCTGAAAAAACCATCACCCTAGGAAAATAATAAAACACTCTAAAAAATTACATTATGTATAATCTATTTACATTATATGTAAATGTTATGTATATGATTTCAATCCCATTTACCTGTTAAACAACCCATACCCCATGTAGAGTTTCTCAACTACCAAGAACCCATGGTAGCACTTGATCCATTTATACTTAGACACAATTAATTCAAAAAAAATTAATCATTGAAATTTATGTCATTTTCACTAAGAAAGACACTCAATTTATATCATATCCAATGTTGTGAAGTTTCCTTATATCCTAAGACTATGTTTATTTAACTGACCAGTCTTCCACAATGAAAAAAACCAAAAAGGGTTAAAGATGAGGAAAAAACCCAACCAAAATATGTTTAATAAATAACCAAATATATATGTTCCAAAAAAAAGATGGGATCTTAAATTTTTTTTGAGGAAACACTCCTAAGAAGGATTTTGGAGTTAACATAAGTATGTTTTCTGAAGAATAAAAATCATTATTGTCCAATCATTTTTATATTTTTTCTAATGAATAATTAAAATTATTTAAAAATATTATGATATAATATTATCATCATATCCCATATAATGATATTTTTTTATATTCATTTCATAACCCATATCTTCCTCCTCCTCTATCAAATAGGAAGAAAACTATAGGTCGTTTGTACGAATGACTACTTCCTCATGAACCAGTATAATATATTTTCCATCACCACCACTCATATATGAGGATAATGATTGATCTAATGTTTATACATAATATTTATGAAAAATTTATATTCCTAGAATTATAATACCACATCTACCTTCATACCTTCTAATTTATTAGAAAATGATAACTTCACTCATGCGTAAGTGTAGACTACCGGCTTCAAAAAGTGATGCGAAATATTTTTCATTTTATATTTACAAGGATGGAAAAAAGATTGTTTTTATTATTATGGGTTATATTAATGAAAATATATTTATTCTATCAAGGTGAATTAATATTTAATTTTATTTCAATAAATTTTTCTAGGAAATGGAAACAACATTCATTTGTATGTATGACTTAACATATTTATGAAAAATGAAATTAATTTTTTATCTCTAACATTTATAAATTATATTAAATAGATAAATAATTATTATCTATTATATTTATATAATTTTTATCATTAAATATATGATGAATAATTGAGAAAATCTTAAGGAACATAACTAAGAAACCAAAACATACATGAAAAAATGAATCACTTATTACCAAAAATGTGACTTTAACATGGAATTGTTAATAAAATGGTGATAAACATTTATAAGTAAATTTTATATGGTATTATATATATAGTTATAAATCTCAAATAATTTTATAATAAATCTACACATATTATAGATGACTTTTTAATGTGTAATAAATAATATAAGACTTATGGTAATGGATTTTTTCAAACTTTTATTTCCATGGGACATATGCCATGTTTACCAATAATTTATTTTAGGTGGTGTATATACTACCCATGAATGTATATTATAAATATTATCATGAAATTATGGGGTATATATATATATATCCTTATATTTTTTTTATTTCATGTGGATTATGATTCAATGATTACCAAAGTGGTAATGATTTTACGTTACAATATATTTACTTATTGAGATTGTTTAATATTATGCTTCTAATGATGATATATTATGATCTATCCCTCAAGAAACTCATGAATTATATTATCCTATGTTTTTTAAATTAAAATATATTTTTTATTATCATTTTTATCTATTTATTTACTCAATAGATCAAAAAATGTTTATTAAGGAAAACTAAATTTATTTATCTTATTTATCAAAATTTTGTTTTCTATCATGGTCCATATTTTCTAAAAATGATTTAAATATAATTTTTTTATATTATCCAATTATTGGCTAAATAAATTTTTATCCATGTTTTAATTTTTCAAAAAAGGTTTAAAAATAATCTTTTTTTTTATTTTCTAATCATGTCTCTATTGGATTTTGAACAAAATTCTGAAAGGATTATTCATTATAACTTATAAGATATGAACAGTACTTTCCACCATCATGACTAATAAATGATTTAAACCCTGCTTTTATAGTTTATAAGTTTATTTTTAATGAAAAGTTTTCCTATAGTATATGAAAAAAAGTCTTTTTTAATTATTTTTTTCATAAAGAGAATGATATTTTCCTCAAGAATGTTTTAATGATTTTTTTTGGGAATTTTATTCATCAATGGAAACATCCTTTAGTGTTTCTTATATATTATTAGGGATATGATCCAATTATTTCCTACTAATTAATTATATAGTTGTTTTGGATTATTTTGGATATATGTTTGTGAAAATCATATTTTTATATGGGTTATTCTACAATGAGTTGATGAGATGGTTATGAAACCCATTTTCTTTTTGTGGTTTCTACTGTGATAAAATGTTTATGAAACCCATATATTTTCCATGGGTTATTATATGATGATTGTTTTATGATATTGTGAAAAACAATTAATAGATTTTATTATAATTGTGAAATATATATCCTTCCTATGTATTGGGTAATGATTAATGTTCTATTAAAACTAATAG
Source organism: Viscum album (assembly GCA_963277665.1). Classification (NCBI taxonomy): domain Eukaryota; kingdom Viridiplantae; phylum Streptophyta; class Magnoliopsida; order Santalales; family Viscaceae; genus Viscum; species Viscum album. Next base: position 1,788,566,331 of record OY728119.1, on the reverse strand, counting down.
TTCACATGAGGTTATCCCTAGCATGAAAGAGGGTATATGGGAGATTACCCCAAACCCAAAATAGGGTACACAAGTGTTTATACTAATACCAAATTATTTAAACATGTGGTTCTCCCAATATAAACATTTTATTATTGTATTTTTGTGTATCCTTGACTTGATATTTTCTATGCTTATGTGCATTTGACAAATCTATATCTTAGGAAAATTTCATGTTATCCTGGATTATGTTCTTTTATTACATTATGATTACAGTCTTATAAATTGAAAATATTTTTTCCATGAATAAATTTTATTATATATAATATGTATGGTATGGTTTTAGAATTATATTATCACGTTATCATACCCTTATTATCATGTTATGGTAATATTATCCTTGTTTACCATTATAGAGTATCTGAGCTAACCTTTTTTTTATGTTTCCTTTATTAAGGTTATAATGAAAGGTAATAAAAATGGTATTTATTTGAAGTAAAAAATGTGGGATGAAATTTACAGGATATGTTACATATATTTCATAAAATAATATGATTTTATATCTAGTATCCAAATTAATTAATCCTTTATGATCTGTAGTCATTTATTGGTGGAATATATAGAATATTCATCTAATAAGATGTAGTATCTATATTTTAAAAGCCCGGTTCAGTATATTATTCAATTAAAATAATTAAATCTCAGTATATTTGAGGTATATATATTATTATATCATTATGTTTTAAGAATATTTGAATGAGTAAGAAAATAAAACTCAAACATTCAGTAAAAATTTACACATTTTCTTTGGACAACCTCCTTTATTTGACACCTTAATCCATCTATGATACGTAATATTTATAAACCAAGACCTATAATATGATTATAATTATTATATAAAGGTAATTATACATGGGTTTTATGAATTAAATGGTTTTTTATGAATGATGAAAATATGAGAGGAGGTGACCATTTATAAGTTTGTAGAGGGGTACTCTTAAGATTATATAACAAATAAAATTAATATATATTAATTTTCATATTAAAATGTCAAAATTAAGAAACTATTTAAAGAAAATATGAATATGATTATAAAAACTCTCATATAATAACATTTTTTTAGTTTAGATTATTTTTTCCTTTATACATTTGTTGTATCCCTCATAACGCCTTTTGAAAATTACCACAATAAAAATGTTTTTACACATTTGGGGTAAACATAGTTACTATAAAAGGATAGTTGTCCCATAAATGGTACATGGTTGATATTTTTTACTATATCCCATAATATGTGTAAATATAGAGTTTTAAGGAATTTTATGTAATTTAATAAAATATTATTTATCAAAATATGACAATAATGTCAATTTTTGAACTATTCATTTACGTTGACTTTAATAACATCAATAAAATAATGTAAGTTTAATATAATAAATTAAAACATTTATATAACTTTATATTAGTCTAAAAAATTCCTGGAATACACAAATTAATTTACATTATGTTATATTTAATATTTTTAAATTAATTTATTTTAATTAATTTTATGTCGACGTTGTTTATGAATTTAAGGTAATTATTTCATCCCTAAAAATTAAAAGTGAAAAACCACTAAAAATGAAATTATTTTAAATTTAAAATTAATATTTATAACCAGGAATACCTTATTTTTATCCATATGTACGTAAATTAAGATAATAAAACAATGAGAATGAAATTTTACACTTTATATAAAATATTAAAAAGTTACAAATCAAGGTAAAATGCAAAAAAATGTCTTATATTAGAGGTTTAGATTATTATGGACTCAATATAATCATATATTAAAATAAATTAAAGTTTAATGATTAATTTTTATTCCCCATGACATTGTTTTTAATATTAATTTACCTGTTTTACCATTACTATAGTAACAGAATTTACAATGATGACTATTCATAATGACTAAAAATAAAAGCATACCATTTATCAAATTTGGATCATCTAATTGTAAATAGAAAATTATTTTTTCAAGAGTAATTGTCTATATGTGGTAAATTTAATTAAATACTAAAATAAATAGTGTAATGAAAAACTATTTTTGTAGAAAAATGATTTATATGTATAAAAATGATTTTAGACCCAATTCAAAAAAAAATCTATTTTAATGAACACAATAATATTATTAAAAATAAAAGATATCTTATTTTAATATGAAAATATTTTAAAATAAATTTTAACTTTTTCATTTCTTGAAATGAAAATACACTTTTCAATAAAAATAATCATTTTTCACTATTCACAAGAAAATTCATATTTTTAGAAAAATAAAAAAACCACTTCATGATAAATTTTACATGATAATTTCAATAATTATACCATTTTAATAAAATAATATTTCCCAAAGTGTCATAAATTCATTATATTGTCCACATAAAAAAAATAAATAAATGATTTTTTTGAGTTAAATGAATTTAGGAAGCATAAAATAATGTTACAAAAAATTGAGTAATTATTTTCTAAAAATTTATCATAGAATTTGTATTATGTATATCCTTTATATATATTTCATAAATCAATTATTCTTATTTAAACCCAGTAATTTCATTTTTATTTTATAACAGTTGTATTTAAATAATAATATTTCAGTGTTTTTTAGTCGTAATGTTTTGTGTCATATAAACTATCACTCCAAGTATTACATTTAAAAATTGCAGGGTGTTAAAATTATTGTTTTTTATGACATATGAGTTTTATAAAAATATTATGTGATTTAGATTAAGTAATTTAAGGAAGTTGATCCATTGAATTTTAAATAAGAGTCTACTTTTAGTCAATCAATTTATCCTTTATATTCATCAGTACAGATTTCAAACCATTTAAAATCTATGATATCAGATTAAACTCAAAGAACACTTCAGTAGTGAAACGTTGAAATCATTCATCAAAATTAGATCTCGTATAATATCATTTACTATATTTTAATAGACCATCACTATGTGGTGATTGTACTATTTTTTATACATCCTTACCAATAGAACTTCAATAGTCTGTTCTTTTGAGGCTTCAATCCAGTCTATGAGACCTTGAACTAGTTATAAAATAGTCTCCTCAACAGAATATTTAATTTTATATTCATCATAAAATATTCAATTATCTCCAAAAATAATTTCTATAATAGTTTTCTATTAACATCTATGATATTCACCAATCAAATGACCAACCAGATTATTTTTTGTAGACACGGGTGATTTTTTAATTACATGATTACTTATCTTGTATGACCCCCTTAACTATAGAAAATAATATTATGGTAGCTTCAACTTCAGCTAAAATGTCACATTCAATAATAGGCGCAAGTTGGTTCAAATAATTTTTTCAAAAATAACTAAATTTATTTTAAACTCCATGTCCCATATTATTCATCACATGCCATTTTATATCATCATAAAAATTAATATAAATTTAATTAGTCTCGAACAAGCGAGTCAGAATTATTGAAAAAGTAAAAAACTATTATTATTCTAGTAATATTGATACAAATATCTCATAATGTATCTAAGAAAAATAACATTCTTTTGTTTCATAAATAATTATAGTAGTTAATATTCTAAAAATAATATTCTCAAATTTTTATAACTGTTGATAAATTTTGGGTTGAATAAACAAAGTAAGAACCTTCTATTTATGAATTGGTTCTTTCTTAATCCTCTTCATTATAGTACAGACTCCTAATTAAAAATTTATAATGTCAGTAAGACTAATAGAATCTTCATCTATCAATTAATGGGTAAAAACATCCATTATAAGAAAACAAAAAAAACTTCTCCTATATCTATAGTAGAAATAGAGATATATTTATCATTCACTAATTAAAAAAAATATTTATTCTTCTCAAACTGAAATTGTGAAATTAAATAATAGTCACTAAAATCATTCTCTAAAACAACTTCAATATTTTATTTTATTAATATCATATATCCATTCATAAAAAATACTCCATTAAATACCATGTTTTTTCCACATAACCAAATTCGTTCAAAACCATTCCACATAGTATTAAACTTTTTAAAATTTTAGGATTCACTATATTTGAAATTTTAAAAGTGTCACCAGTATTTTTACTTTTCATTCATATAACTCTAAAAGGTTGAATGTTTTAATGTTTTAGCGTTTATAATCAAGTTAAAAAATAAAATTATAATGGTATCTAATGAAAAAGATTAATTTAAAAAAAGGATTTATAAAATTAAATAATTGATTTAAAATGAAATACCAAAAATCACTAATATTATGTGTCTTGTGTAGTATTAAAATAAATGAAAAAATTAGTTATGAAATAAAAATATTTAAAACACCAAGTTAAAAAATCTAATAGAATATAAGAGAAACAAAAAAACATAATAAACAATAAACTCATTAAAATTCCAAAAATCCCAATTCACTCTTAATTATATAAATTCTATCAGAAAAAATATGATAAGTAAATATACTTGAAAACTGATGTTAAATGTTAATAAATTCATGATAAATGTCACATTTTTTAATGTTATCCCTCAAAAAATAAATCCTAATATTGATTTGATTCATTCTAAAATGGATTATTTGATTTTTTGAAATATTAAAAGCATTATTGTCCCCACATGTGATAGGTACATGATAAAAAATGAAAGAAAAATTATTCAAAGTGGGTTTCATCCTTAATAGTATGGGTTCATGTATTCATGGCTGATTAATTTTTTAGTTTGGGAGTTAGATGTGTTCAAAAGAGGCTTTATGAGAGTTCCATGGAGTTTAGAGATTAAATTATACTATAGAATCTTTCTCACAGTGTGATCCTATTTTTATGATCTGAATGGTTATTCATATATTTGGGTATGGTGATTCAAATATAGAATATTTATAGTTGAATTTTGGGCCTAATTACTTCACAATGTGAAATAATTATTCCCTTCATGAATGAATTTGACACAGAGGAACTATGATGTTATGTAGGTATTCATTAGGTTATAACATGAATCTATTCTCTTCCTAAACTAGATTCATGGATTGATGTGCATATCCTCATTATAACTCAAGGTGTTTATAATTTTTTCCCATTAAGAATGTGTTATGGTACATCCTATTTATATATGAAATAAACCCTCTAATTTATATCATTCTAATTAAATTTCCCTAATGTATTGGGTGAAACCTCTGTGATTTTGGAAGATATTCTGGACCATTCCCTCTATGCCAAGTCATTGATTTATGAAGTTTAATATTTGGAATTTTGTGGTGAGTAAATCCCATTTCTCATTAGTTTTATCCGATTTTTATATTTGAGAATTCTTAGTTGTGATGTAGTTTTGATTCAAGACTATTTTGACTATTATTTTGATAAGTCTTTTGTGTGATCTAGTTTTATATATTGTTTCCTAGTATAGTTTTGGTCTCTATATAATCGTTTTCCATATTTTCCATGGGTATTTAGAAATATTCTTTGAGATTGGGGATCCACATTATATACTAATTTATGTGAATTTGTGGGAATTTAATGTTTCTTTCTCACCTTAGGTGGATAGTATGGGTCATCATAAGAAGAAAATTAATCATTTATAAATAAAATTGAATGTATGGGGAATCATTTACATGTTTTTACTACTTTTGATGAAATTACTAGTAGAATTATGGACTCTCTCTGTTTTTCCTGAAAACCACAGACGTTAGGATCCTAGTGTGTATTATAGATGATATGATAAAGAAACCCTCATTTTATATTGGTTTATTTAAAAATAAATAAAATTATAACAACCAATATATAGATAATGAATTTATTTCCCATGAATAAATGGAATTTGTGTGATAAAACCCATTATGTGTAAAGAATTGATATGATTTAGGAGGTTCAATGAACCTTAATTTGTTTTAAATTTTCGAAGTTGGGATTTTTTGTTGTGTATTGATGTGATTAATATGAATCTCTTGTGGATACGTAAACCCTATTGGGGATTTTTTTAGTGATGTTAGGGATCAGATTATGTGCGAAATGTGTTGGGAAGTGAAAATATTGTTGGTTGGAAAGTGATGTAAGATGAGATGCTTTTAGGAGGTTGTATTAAGAGTTTTTTTGTGAGATAGTTGGGTTTTTTTAATATATTTTCATATGTTGTGTATTGAAAATGATGGATTTGAGATCGGTGAGCTGTTATGTGATGCGCTTGTGTTATTTTCCCGATTATCCATTGGGTGAATTGGTTTGTTAAAATGAAATATCGTCAATGGATATTTATGTTTTTTAAACAGATTTAATGAATATAATTATAAATAACATGGGATGGTAAATGAATGTGGTTTGGATGACATTTAATATGTGATAATTGAATTAATAAATTGAATAATATTGCGATAAAGTTATCTTAAATAGAAATATTCTAGGATATGAGATAAGGTGTAATTAAAATTTGATGTTTTTTGGTTTTATGTGGTGGATTTTGCGTGTTTTTCATATAGTGGTGGTAGCAGTTGTGATGGATATCATGAGGCATGGTGTAGTGTTGTGGAGTAATCTACTATTTTTTATGTTATCCCATAAGTTGGGTGTTGTTTGTTGTCTATAAACATTGTATTTTCATGTTATTTTTATACATACCCCAGAAACGTTGCATAAATATACCAAATCACAATTTTTTTTGGTTTTAGGTTTTTTCCCCAACATCCAATATTTTGATCAATTAGAAGGATGACTACCCTTCCAATCTATTCTTCCTTTAGTATTAGGGACGATGAAATAGCTTGGTGTTAGAGATTACCAATAAGATGATTGGTTAGTGTTAGAGATCTCCCAATGATGATTATTATTTGACATGTGGTGGGGGATAATTCATTATAGGAGGAGGGAATGATGTAGATTTTTTTCTCACACATGATACCATATTTCCATGATTTTTAGCATGAGCAAGTGGTTGTGACGTGATGATGATGGATGTCTTCAATAGATAATAAAACCCATTGGTCGTTAGGGTATGTAAAGATGCATCCTAAACCACATGAAAGTTGCACAGATATGTGAGGAGATATCCATGGATGGGATGGGACAAGAGTATGTTTGATGTTGCAGTTTGAGAGTGGAAAATTAGTGGGGAAGCTATTACATGGATCCTTAATTTTAGTTTCTTTTGATACCATGTTATTACTTTGGATGTGTTATTTTGTAAACGTGATATATTGAGGTTGTGGAGTGTCTTCAAACCTATTTAATTGATTATTGGTTCTATTTGTTAATCAGTAGTGTATTAATATTATCTTTTCAGATGTACATGAGAGACACTGGGTATAATCAAATTGGGTATAAATTTTATCCTCACCTAACATATATACAAATAGTTTTTTAATATTCCATGGGAATTTTTGGGATCTATTTGTAAATTACTATCCTGGTTGTTGGAGCTACTTTTGAGACATGTTCATATGAATTATCCTTTGGGTAGTTATTTTCCATCTTTTATTAGTGTTTTGACATTTTGTTTTCATATAATGGCGAGGTTTTTGTATAATTTTAATTTTATATAATGCTTTTTCTTGGTGTATTTCAATATCTAGTAATCTTATATTAATATATAGGAAAATTCCTTTCATAATTGAAATTTTTTAACCCTTGGTTCAATTCACTAATCTAATGGCTAATAATGGAAATAAACGAAGGGACATTATATCTCTTACTCTTTTACTGGTCCTGGAGAAGTAGATTTAGAAGGAGGAGGTCATAATAGAGTGGTATAAAATGTTTTTTTTGAGATATAGGATGTATTTTTGAGTCATTAATTATGATTATTTCTTTATTTATTATGGAGACAATGTTATTTGATCTCTACCTGCAATATAATATAGGGAGACTGGCTGGGGCACATGATTTTTGGGCCATGTGATTCGATGGATAGACCTTCAGTCCCTAAAATGACCATGTGAGGTGGTTTTGTTTTTTTGTTGGAGAGATTAGGAAAATACAACCATAATGTTATTTTTCTATTCTTTTCTAAATTTTGTTGTTTTGAAAAATTAACATGAAATTAATTAAATAATCCTCAATAAAATCTCCATGTTACTGGGCTTAGTGTTTCCGCTTAATATTTTTCAATGAATCTCAGTAACCATAATTATGATGTTCAGGTAATAACAGTTGATTAAGCTGATCTAGTTGATCTTTAAAGGATCAAATTTATAAGGAGAATGAGTTATGGTATAGAGACTTATGTTCCTTTTAGTAGAAAATCATGGGAATATAGGTGGGAAAAATATAAAATATAGATATAGATCATTAGTTGGAAAAGTTTTAGAATTATTTTAGACTAATTCGATATAGGGATGAGTGTGTGGGATCTTAGATTCATGTTCAAGGGAATCTTATAACTTTCTTTTAAATTATTTCTAGATATGGAGGCCAAATCATGGTGTATAGGGGAAGCATTATACCCAAAAATAAGCTATGAAATCACCCCATTATTTCTAAAAAGGTATTTAGCAGTTTAGAATAAGGTAAATGTTATATGGAAAATTAATTCTTTTTAGGGGTGAGCCTAGGGAGTGTGTCCAACAAGGAATTATAAGGCGTAAATCATAAAATAGTGGATCAGAAATTTCAATATAGTTAGAGTTTTAATAATCATAAAAATTTCCTCTGTAGATATTTTCATTGCATTATGGGGAATGTGGATATTTAGCATCTATTAGGAACATCCCATTTTCATGTTACATCTATCTAATTCATGTCAATCATCAAGACCAGTGTTTGACATCTCACAGAGTCCAATACCACATTTTTAATAAGGAAATATTTATTATTAAGGGATGCATGCATTTCTTTGGTAGTTGGGGTAGAATAATATTATCTAACTGAGGATAGATAGAGTTGGAAGAAAGAGGCCTAATTATAATCCTTACACTTAAGGACCTAGAACAGATAGATGTCATGGGATGAATATTTTGTGAGGTAGTGGGGAAGATCATGGCAAGATTTACATGAAGGTGGTTTAGCACTTGTAGAACAAGAGGCTATCAAAGGTGTGATCAATTTATCACATACCCTATTTTCTTCTTAATTTGATTCAGGACCCTCATAATCATTTTTTTCTCCAGTTTTTTTGTCATTCTGTAGGACTAGGGGTAGTGTTACATCCAGTTCCCTATATTCCTTGATGAAATTTAAAGGTACATCTACTTTGTTCGATGTTTTATAAGATGTAAACTATTTTTGGGGTAACACCAATTAGTGTTAGATTTCGTGTTGATACTGATACAACCATACAATATTAATTGTGGAATAAATGAACTATATTTTATGCGTTTGGTCATAAATTTCATTCAATCTAGGGTTTCATTTTTTTAATGTGGAGGGCCAGTGAGTGGTGTTCTTTTGATAGTGGAGTTATTAGATGAGTGACTGAAAATTGGAGACTCTATTGTCATAGTTGGATAACTATTGTTATAATAATGGGAATGGTATTCTTCTAGGGTCATAGATGGGTTGGTTGTTGAATTCCCATAATTTTTTATTACCATACCCACTCAAAGTTAGGTTATTTTTGGTATAGAATTACAACTAGGTGAATCTATAATATGAATGGTCCCTTATCGAGTGGAGCCTACAATATTTCTTGAGCTATGGTCAGAAGTTGATGATCCAGTTTAGCGAGGATTAATATAACCCAATGTTTCTCTTTTGGGATCTCTAGTATTTTTTTAAAAAATGTGGATGGAAATTTGTGGTTATGGGAAGACTATTAGAATTTAAAACATGTGAGAGTCAAGAACCATTACCCCTTCAGTGGATTGAAAATCTATTCAACCATTTAAAGGTAGATTATTTTTTATCAAAGATAAACGATTGTTTTGAAAATAACCAGGTAAAGGTAAAATGTTAGGATATTCTGAAGACTATATTCAACTGCGTATATGATGAATTTGATTTAATGATCATTCCATTATGCCTCATCAACCAACCATATTTGTTCATGGTTCTCATTAACTCAATTTTACATGAGTTAATAGAACAGTTCATGGTCATGTTAATTGAAAACATAATGATCTACTTGATTTCAGAGTAGGAGAATGCCAATCCGATCAGACTCTTCTCTCCGTTTCTTCAATACCAACAACTTTATAGAGACATGTGAAAGTATTAGTACTGTATACCAGAAGTTCATTTTCATGTTCATGTGGTGTATCATCAATGTGAGGTTAGAGAAACATCTAAAATCAATGATTTGGTTTATTGTGAATCAACCATGAATATGTAAGTAGTTTGTTATAACCTTGGCCTTACAAGATATTACTAGAGGTTTATGCCACATTTATATTATATTTTGGTCCCATTTATAGTTATATTAAATAATAACCATATTTTCATGTTGAATTATATGTTATTAGTAGAATTTGAGTACTTGAAGGGGGGATTAGTCAATAACCTAGTAATTTTATTACCTAAGTAAGGGATGGAATTTTAGGTTTTCTATGACATGCCCTATATGGAATTCAAATGTGTCTTGGTGTAGTAGAGAGTAGTGATCACACATGGGTATAAGTTGTAATATCCCCACAATCATAACTATTCCAAATATGATTTAGTGATTATTTTAGTTGAGGTGTTCGAAAAACATAGGTACATTACCTTAATGCGGAGTGATTTATGGTTTTCATGGACCCCCAAAGATAGACATATATTTTTTCTTTGTGAGGCTATAATTTATGAAAGTAGAGGTAGATAATGTTTCCCCTGGATTAAAATTTAATGGTCTTTTATACCATGGTAAAAAAATGTAATTTCTAATTGGTTGAGTTTAAAGTCTAACTGAAATTTGGTTTTAGTGTTCATAAGTCTTTGGAGAGGTTCAAAAGATCTTATATTAATGCATATTGATGTGGGCTACAGTAGTGGAAAATTTTGTATTAATCTTATAAATGATGACATGTCTCTAATATAGGTGTTGGATGAGTGTCAATGTGTAAAATTAGTGGTGGAGGTGAAATGAGACAATGATGGGCTTGGTGATGCATTAGAGGGATTGTGGGAGGATGGTCAATACTGAATTTTCATTCAAGTTATACATGAATTGAGTGATATAGAATTATTTGGATGGGATGTTTATGGATAATGTGTATAGGATTCATGGGGTACCAATGAAAATCATTTTAAATCATCAAAATTCTCTTACCCCATGATTTTGGAGAGTAATAGAGTTTTTATTTGGATCATAGTAGTTTTTATAACACGTTTTCATCCTTATATAGGCAGGAAAATTGAGTAGACCATATAGATTTTGAAGGATACTTTTTGAGATTGTTTCTGGGTTATTGAAATATTATGTTTAGGGATCCTACCTATAGATTAGTTTTCCTATAACAACATATATCACTTCTCTATTGGCATGGATCTATTTTTGGAATTGTATGTGTTGTCATGTAATTATCTGTTGTGTTGTACAAAGGTTGTGGAGTTTGTGGTTACTGGTACTGATGTAGTAAAAATCACAGAAAATAAGATTCAAATGCTCCAAGAGAAGAAAAAGGTGTCCTAGAACAATTATAATGCATATTTTGATTATAGGTTGAACCCATTTAGTTTGATCCCGAAGACCTTGTGTTCATGAGAGTTTCCTATTTTTGTGTTTAGTAGAGGTTTGGTGGTAAAAGTGAGTTCTCTCCCAATTTCATTAGGACTTTTGAGGTAATAGGGTGCATTGGAATGATGGAATAATAGTTGTAACTTCCCCATGGATAAAAATGATCCAAGAAATATTCTATGGGTCTCACCTTCTTCAGTATATTGATGATTCATCCCACATAATTGAACGGGGAGGGTTGGATATCAATGGTGATATAATATTCATGGAGCGAGTTGTAAATATATAAGATCATCAGGAGAAGGTGTTTTTTTATAAGAAATATCCCTTTGGTTCATGTATTTTGGGGCATGGTTACTTAAATAATAGTACATGGTAGAATGAGATGAAAATACATTCCCATTCCCTAGACTTGTTCCGGGTTTTTTCATGTTTTTCTCTTTGATAATGTAATTCTTAGGTTATTATTGAATAATGAGATGTTTATGTTTACCTTTTGTGTGGTGTCAGTTCTGTATTGAAGCATATCAAGGGAGGGAAAATCCTTCTCAATAATGATTCATGTAATTTATTTTTTGTTGTAGAATAATATGGTGGATTCAATACCACCCATGTAGACAATAATTTAATATGGATGTTATGTTTTCTAGATTTTTGTGCTTGATTCAGTGTTGTATGGTGGTTGTTAATGTTTTTTTCTTGGAATGATATTTTTTTTAGTTGTAGTGTTTAGTGCATCATGAGATCTCTGAATTGTTTGTTTTAGGTCAGTTTTTTAGACCTTCCCCTTCTCTTTTTTTTCAGTTTGGTTTTCATTCTAGAGAATTAGAATCTTTTTAGAAGTATTAAATGTAACGTTTTTTTCAATTTGGCCCTTTATATTGCTAGTTTATGAGTTGGAGACGTTCAAAGGAGGCTTGGTGAGGGTTTTTCTAACACTCAGATATTTTTATGAAACATTTTTAAATAATTTTATATCATTGATATCTTTCATTGGACATAATAACAAGTTTAGACAAACCTTGAAATATTATATGTCTATTATAACCTAGATGTTAAATTGGAAGTGTTAAATATGAAAAATTTATTTCTGGAATAAATGTAAATATATAGCTCAAAATGAATTTATTTCTATGATCGTAGAAAATAAACACAAAATTTTTATTAAATACACTTTATAATTTATAAATACATTTTCACTAAAAAACGGGATTTTCTACATTTTATGATTGAATATTAATTTCAAGAACTTATAATTAATTAATATAAAAATATAATTTTTTTTGATTTCATAAATTCAAAATTATCTTTAAATGATTATTAATTATTTTTGGAAAACAATTATTTTTAATAGAATAGTGAAAATTCTCATTTTTATTGAAAATTGAATTTTCTTTAAAGAATTTATAAATTATAATTAAATTTAGGATTAGTTTTAAATATTCATTATTTTTTTTTAAATAATACAATTTTGGTTTCTAAAAATGAGTTTATACCTGAATTTATAATAAAAATATTTTATGTTTCAAATGGGAATTTTTTCAGAAAAAACAACTTTTTATTGAATTTTTCATGTTTTATTTTAAAATAAAATCTAAAACTTATAGGTTCTTAATTTTTAAAAATTTATTAAATAATATCATTGAAAATTTAATAATTTATTTATTACTATTGTATTATTATTGTTAATATGAATATTAGCATTGGAAATTTTTGTTACCACAATAAATGGTTAATTGGGTAATTTAGGTTAAACATAAAATGATAAGAATTATAAAATGACAGTATCAATTTCTTAAATATTATTGGATGAATTTAACATTATCCATAACATAAATTGAATGAAATTTATTCCTTTAATAGACAATTTTCCATGAAAAAAAAATATATATTATTAAAATAAAAGAGAGTCACATAATGTCACTCTCTCTATCATAAATATATCTTAATTTTATACATGGGAACAGATGTTGGTTATGGATAAGTATAAGTGTCCATTTTTAGATTAATATAATATTTATCATGATATTAATTTATTTATGACTTCTGGGGAGACTTGGATATGAATATGATTTTTATAATATTCTATAATGTCAAAGATGTAACATTAATGTTTTAAATACTGTATCATTTTTAATATAAAGTTATTCAAAATATATTATTGTTTATAAATATTATAATAAAATATAGGAGATTTATCCACATCATAGTATTGTATTTTTCATTTTTGGTGAAAAAATAATTACCTTAAATAATGATGCAACGATGATGTCCTAATATTTCAATTATTGAAAAAATAAAAAAATGACATTGAAAAAAAATTAATATGATTTAATTAAGTATTTCAATGAATTTTATGAATTTTTATTAAATATTATGGGTTTATTAAATTATTTTGATCAATGATTTATTTTTTCTTCATTTTATTAATATCAAGGTAATAAAATGTGTCAAGATTGACACTAAGGAAATTTTATGGAAATGTCATTTAATTATTTAAAAATCATAGTAATATTAAATAAGGAAAATGGGATAATTTATGGCTTAAGATATCATAAATTTTCAATTTAGGATTCAATTAAAATAATTTATTTAAAAACTACAGCCTTTAAATATTGTATAATTTGTTACCATAGTGAAAATTAAAATAGGTTAACTATGGGTCAATCAAAATGATATGGTTAAAAATAATTCAAAACATGTATAAATTATGTTTTCTTATGTTATTAAAACATTATCATATCCTATATTCAAATAAATATCTATTTGGTGGTATTTTTAATGAAAAATAATTTATTATAAATTAATCTTTAGGAGAATTCCAAAAGTGTTCTTTACCTCAATTAAGAAAGGGAACCTCCTCCCTTACTTATTTACATCACATTAAGACCACTACCTTGATCGTCCCCTACAAATTTTACTTATATAGTTTCATAGACTCATTTTAGATGTGTCATTATTGTCAAAATACCAACTCTATATCCCTTTGGATGAGATCTAAAGGATATGTTTCACTGAAGATGTAATTTATCTAATCGATCAATTTCTTCTTCTACTATTCCTTACCCCCAAAAAATCCAAAATTTCTATCATAAAATAATAATTTAAATATCTAAAAATTAATTAAATGTTATTAATATAATGAAAACACCATTATAAATTATATTTCCCATCGAACATGATGTTGAAGTATCACTCGTGTGAATGCATGACTTACTATCTCCACATTGCGATACAATTCATTTTTCATCACCATATTATATGGATTTGTATTATAAAAGGATCAGTGATTATATATGATATTTATAAAATAATTATACCTATATAATTATAATATTATGATTACCTTATCTTTATCCAATATTTTGAGAAATGAAACCGTCACTCGTGTGTATGTATGGACATCCATCTCTATAATGCGATGTGATTCGTTTTCAATTATATTTCCCATGGATGGTAACAAGGATGCTTTTTTTGAAAATCTATGATATAGATAGAATAAAAATAATTTTTATTGGGTTTATTATTATTAACTTTCCAATCATTCATGTGGTACACATACGTATGCGTTTTTTATATGATGGGTGGGACATATATATACCTCAAATTCATTGGGTAATGAATTATACCTCATGAGATAGTTAGGGTAAATATGTTAATGCACTTAATCAACTATTTGAACAAGTCAATTTTCATGATTCCTAAATGGAAACATGTATATGTGCTTAATAAATTATTTAAAATAGGTGTTAAGTGTTATTTTGATTGTTTTGGTAGTTAAACTTGACATATTAAATTGTTTCTATACTTATGACGATGCCACAAAAAGACACACATTTATGACTTGATCTTATGGTTCATGATTGAGTTATAATGAGTTATTATTATTATGACCCATTCCAATTGAAATGTTAATTTTTATTCAAAGATTCTTGTTTATGATATATGTTAGGTAGGTTATAAACATCATAAGTTATGTTCATGGTCAAATAACATTAATCATATCTTATTCCTTAATATGATCATGGATTGATAACTGTTTTTTACCAATACTGATCACATGAGATCGCACTTTTTTAGGTATCCTTCCCTAGTAGATGATGAATGGTTTAGGTAGGGTAGTATAATAGGAATTAGATGTGATAAGTTCTTTGTGGTAGATAATGATGATCCTTCATAAAAGAATAACATTGTATATCTAATATACAAATAATCTAAACCTTTACAGTTTAGTCATGGATTAAAATTTTATTCTTATAAATATATGTAATATATATGTATGAAATGATTGATCTAGTATAGGTTTGGTGGAGTTTGAAGATGAAATTTTAATTAATAAGGTTTCTAATGGTATGAAATTGTGTTCAAAACTTGAATAATTATTGATGGATCAGAAGTGAACAATCCACTAATTGAAGTTATTGCGGGGAATTGGATTCCTAATTATATCATGGTTTGAAATAATTATTCATGAAAATAAGGAAAATGATATTTGGGTTCTATATATTTTGGTGGATTTTCATCAGGTTTCCTCTTAATTCCACTCATAGCCAAAATTTATGGGCCTAAAAAATAAGCGTAGAATCAATCAGAGTTCAACGTATTGAATGTATCAAGTTCCATATTGTTCATAAATTCTAAAACCCATTTTATTTATCCCTTTCCTCCCTCATTCCTCTTTAGGTTTGGGAAAACCCTCTTGTATTTGGGATCATCTTATATCCCTTTTCCTTTATATTTGATCCTTGGATTCTAGAGTATTATCTTTGGAAATTTGGGATGAGTAAATCTTATTTCTCCTTTTATTTACCTTGTTAATATATATTAGAATTGTCAACATTGATATTTTTTTATATCGGAGTGTTTGTACTATGATTTAGATAGAAATTTAAAGTGTTTAAGGTTTATTAAAGATTTTTTAGAGTGTTTGTGGTGTTTTAATTCTTCTTTTTGCACCATGTTTTTCGTGGTAATTTAGGGAGCTTCTTTGAGGTATAAGATCCTCATTCTCTCCCCCTTAATGTGAGTGTGTGGAGATTGAAATATATTTTATTCATTTAAATTGATAGTATAGGTCATCAATAGATGTTAATTAATAATATTTTAATAAAATTGAATAGGAAGATGAATATTCACTTATTTTTACAAATTTTTATGATATTGATAATTTAATTATTCTTAAATTCATTAAATGATGCAAATTTTGAAAAGAAATTTTATTGGGAGTCTTATTTGAGTTTTAGATAGTATCATTTTGAAGCTCTAATTATTTTAATTGTTTTATATCATCATGAGTAAAAGGTTGTTAACTTATATGTTTCTGAGGAATTGGTTTCCTGTGGAAAAATATAAATTTGGGGACAATACTCAAGATGTGTAAAGAAGTGATGTGATTAAATTCTTTCAATGAATTTTAATTGATGGAAAATTGTTGAATCTAAAATCTATTTTTGTGTGTTTATGTTATTATATTGAATTTATTATGTTTATGCAAACATTATTGGTGATTGTGTATTGATGGGTTGCATGTAGAATGAGTTAGGAAGTGAAGTGAAGGTTAGTCAGCATGAGATGTGATGTGGGATAATGTTTTGATGTTAGATTAAGTTTTGTTTGGGAGATTGTTGTATTAAGTTAATGGAATAACTTAAATCTTGTTGTAGTGGTGTTGGTGGATGTGGGATAGGTGTACTATTAAGCATGGTTTTTATTTTAGTTTCCCTATTATCCATAGAATTAATTTAAATGAATAACTAAAATACCATGGGTAAAAAATGGATTAAATGAACATAATGATAAGCTATAGGGTCCAAAAAATGAATGAATATTAGATGATATTTTATAAGGGATAATTTCATTAGTAACATACTACAAAGGATCTAATATTGTCTGGATTTTTTTACATTATAATAAATGAGAAAAGATATAATTAAATGTGTAAGTTGTGAGGTTATATTTGGTGTTTGTATAGTGTGAATAATTTAACGATGAAAGTGGTTGTGATAAATATCATGAAGTGTAGTGGTGGTGTTGGAGAATATATTGGTCTAGTTTATGTTAAACCATATATAGTTTGTTTTGTGTAATATATCTAAA
The DNA here is from genome assembly GCA_963277665.1 of Viscum album. Taxonomy (NCBI): domain Eukaryota; kingdom Viridiplantae; phylum Streptophyta; class Magnoliopsida; order Santalales; family Viscaceae; genus Viscum; species Viscum album. The sequence continues at coordinate 1,788,548,680 of OY728119.1, read as the reverse complement.
TTTCATTTTCATATCATTTTTATATACACCCCTCCCAATTTGTGTAACCATTCCAACACCCAAATGTTTTCAGTTTTGAGTGTTTTCCACAGCATACATACTGGTGGTGAACTATATGGTTAGGTACCCCCTCTTCCCCACTCTTCCATTGTGATAACAATGATGGCAAGGGTTGGTATCAGAGAATACCTAGGATATGATTGGTTGCTTTTGGATATCTCTAAATGACGATGTGTATGTGATATGTTGTGTGGGTAAAGTGTTGTATGAGCATGGTGAGAGGTTGATACCATTCGTCTTCATGATACACTACTTCTTTAGCTTTTCAGATTAGGATGTGATATGATGATGACTACTCCTAGGTTTAGATACATGATCTCATGAGAGGTTTGGGGAGGTATGGATACATCCTAAACCAAATCATATATTGATTTATATGTGGTGGAATGTGCATTTAAATGATAGGACAATATGCATTTTAACATTGGTGTGCGAGAGAGATAAATCAATGGAGAGGTAGTTATGGGGAACCTACATTTTATGTTCATTAAATACTATGTTACTACATTGGATGAATTATTTGTTGAATATTCCATGGTGAGGTTTTAGTTTGTTAGTAGACATCTTTAGATTATTCTTTGTTCCCATGTTTATTCATTGGTGTATTAGTATGTTCCTTTCACAAGTACACAAGAGACCTTGGGTATTAGCATACTGAGTATATTTGTTATTCATACCCTATATATATATATATTGTTTTTTGGTTTCCAAGTGGATTTTTGGGAACAAGATAGATATTTATTACATGGATGTTGGTTATTTTGTTAATCCATAGTTATAGGATTTTTCCATCGAGTTTTTATTTTGGGAATTATATTTTTATTATTGAAATTGTCCATCAATAGTGGGGTGGTATTGGTTAATTTTATTTTCATATGATGGGGATTCATGGTTGTTAGTTTTCCTATCTCCTAAGAATATATTATTATAGAGATAAATTACTTCAATATATCAGATTTGTATATCATTGGATCTAGTCACTAACTGTCAGCCTACTGAAGGGAGGACTTAGGGGGTCATTATTTCTCTTTCGTCATTTTCAGCATAGTAGGAGTAACTTTTTCGCATGAGCTCATGAAAAAAACACTATTTCACAACACTTAAAAGTTTCAATGAATTAAAATTTATAAATAGATAATTAAACAAAATAAAATTTTTTAATAGACCAAGAATGATTTTTTTCTCCAAAAGTATAATGTTTTGATGGTTCTCTTCTTAAAAAGTGTACCAGCCCAAAATTTAAAAACAAAATAATATTTTAAATAAATTCCACTATTTTTAGAAAAAATAATCAAATTGAAATAAAACCATTAAAATACTTTAATACTATTTTGGTATCATTTAAATGAATTCCTTAGGATTAAAATAAAATCTAGAAAAATATATACAAACATCCAAATATTCAGTCTAATTATAGTTACACATACAAAACTATTAATTATTCCTCTATAAAACTATATAAAAAATAACTTACCAACTTTATCAATATCAATTTTAATATTATAACTAATTAATATTAAATATGATTTACTATTTTCATGAATAATATTTTTCCTTATGTCATGAAAATATACTTTGATTAATATCATTTGAAAATTCCTATAGAATGATTTAAAAATAAAGAGAAATTTATCTCATAAATAATTCTTATTTCAACACCTTGTTGCATGAATTTAGAAAATTCATTACACAACATATGGTTAGTTTAACCGAATATCACATCATTAACCAATATCTAAACTAGAAGTATAATTGAATATTTTTTTCAATTTAATAATGTAGGATATTATATGCATATAGAAAGACAATTTTAAAATAATAAATGGACAAATACAGTCATACTAAGAGTTAGATCTTGTTTACGAATATTAATGTCTCTGGTATACATAAGAATAGATTTTGGGAAAAAATAATTTTTAATATAAAGAGTTTGTTTAATATAAACATTCGTTATAAAATAACTACATAAAATGTAGATGTAACCTCAATATAGAATTAAAATGGATTCCTCTTCTGGATATTGGTTTTATGGATCCCTCATAATTTAAAAATTCCCCTTAATTATAACCATATGATATTAATCTATCATAATTTATTGTAATAGAAAATAAAATTCTAATTTATAAAAACCCATGTAATACTTATAATACGTTAATTAGAGGGTGTATTAACTAATTCCTATGCTATGTTCCTATTAAAATAGTTGAATTAATATTTCCTAAATAAATTCTATTTTTTATCACTCGGGTATTCCTTTATGGTTTTAGGTTAAAACTGAGAAGTAAAGGTATATAATTCATCACAGTTTCTAAAATTACCTATAGTAATTTCACCTTCATATTGACTTCCAAAATCACTTTCTAAATGGTGTTTCATTATGTTTCCAGAATATCCAGGCAATACACATTTATGTTCATCATTTTTAGACTTTTAATTATTGTTTGTTCTTGAACACATTCAATATCATCAACAATTATTAATTTTTATGATTTTAACAGTTCTCAATGCATTCATAGAGTCCTCAAGTTGACCAATAAATGTTTACTATTATCATACGGATAACTTTCCACAAACATAAAATGAGTTGATTCTGCAAATATATTTAATTGACATTAAAAACTATTTATTATTTATAAGTAGAGTAATATTATATAAATATTCCTTTATTATCCTTTGGATAAAACATACCAATATTATCACTGGTTATCAATATTTAAGCCGATAATTTAAAAACTTTTCAATATTCAACTTTTTTTCTATATTCTATAACTTATAGGTTGTATTCTTTAAGATATTTATTATTAGATCATTGGTTGTTATAAAATATTTTATGTTAATATATCTTCCCAGAAATGAGTGATAATATACATTACTCTATATATTTTATACAATTTATTATCCGACCTCTCAAAAACTCCATTTATTAAGTTTTCATAGAGGAAGATAATGTATATATACTACCATTATTTGAAAGAAATGAATTAAATTCATCACATTAATATTATCCTCAATGATAAATTCTAAAATATTTTTTTAATTTTATTTATTTGAACTCCAATTTGTAGAAACTTCAGAAACTAATCAACATTTTACACTTAATCTACAAAAATTAAATCAATTTAAATACATCAAAATCATCAAAGATCATTAAAATTCCGTCCACTAATGACTAATACTCTATATAGTCTAAAAATTCCCCGTGGATATGTTCTAAATTCCAATAATTAGAAACCTTGTTGATTGATTAAAAATGATACATATATTCTTTTACCTTTAAGAATTCATCACAATGATTATTTTTATTAAACTTATTGTAAGTAAAATCAGGGATCAAATTATTCTTAAATATCATTATAAAATAGTGAACATTATAATGCTTAAGTCATCTATTCATTATCTAGTTTTAATTTTTTTAAAATTTAAATAGTTTTTGTTATATCTATATAAATAAGGAAGATATATAGAATAAAAAAATTCAGTTCAAGATGCATTAAATTTGAGACATCTTTCATTTAATACTTGTCATGAATTATCATAGAAATCAATTGTAAAACCTATATCATAGTTTTTATAAATACTTATTTGGTATTTAATTAGACATTCATCATAGAGTACATTTTAGATTAGGATTCATTAATGATTTATAATAGATATAACTCAAATGGTATTTCCAATTTAATTATCTTAAAATGGAAAAAAGTCTCAAAACAATATTGAGAATGAATAAACTTTTTAATAATCCCAACTCATGTGCCTTATATCACTTATATCCATGTACTATTTTGTATTATTATCTATCTAATATACCATTAAATTATTTTAGTAATTACTTGACCCTTTTTAGGATATCCAATAATTATTTTCTTATTTTAGGGGTCATACGGATTGAATTTGTAGTATTTTGGATGCCCAATATGCTTTTATAGTTGGCACACGGTTAGAGAAAACCATATGGTTCGACCCATAAAACCATGTACCCTATTATAATTTATTGGATGGGGTATATAGTTTGTTCAAATAGTGTGTGCTACACCTTTATGTTCTTCATCCTCATATAATGATGTTTTTTATGGTTAATGCTTAGTTTTACAAACCATGCACCCTACCAATAAGGGAGCATGGTTAGGGTGCATGTTTACTCATAATCATGTGACTCCTATAAAAAACCATTCATGAGGGTTTTTAATTCCCTAAAAATATAATTAAAAATTCCAATCCCCCGTTTAAGATTCTTAATCAACCTATTTGTCGCTAATATGAATTATTGGCTATGATGGCTCTCAAGACAATATTATGACTCATCAAGACCCTACTCTTTGTGGATCGATGCATCATTAACCTCATTCTATCTCCTCTGGGTAAGTGGATATCATCTCATGTGTATTATTATAATATCACTTTCTCTACATCTTCAAGTATGATATATCATAATTTAATAACTTTATAGAAAATTTGTTTTGTTGGAACTTGATTCTAGTTTTTTCTCTAAGATATTTTGTACCTTTTTTCATAATTGGCGTTCCCTATTTTGGGTGATGTATGTTATAATCCCCTAATTTAAATGTTTATGGATCCATATATATTTTCTTAAAAATTGAAATATTTGATTACATGATTAATTTGGAATGAGTTTTAAATGATTTAAATAATGTATTTGAGATTAATTGATATTTTATTTCCAACTAGGAATTGGAATTGAAAAAATACCAACTTCGATAGAATTGAAATTGTTGGGTGGAATTGTAAAAAATGATTTAATGATTCAAAAATCATTCTAATAAAATTATTTTATCTTGATCTTGATTAAATGGATTAAATTTAAATATTATTTAAATTCTATTGAAGTGAGAAAAACATATGATTTGGTTTTTAAATTAGAAAGGAATTTAGAAAACTAATATTGGGAAGTTATATATTTGGAATTATTTATTTACAACTTGGTTTAATGATTGATTGATTAAGTAAAATGTAATTCTAGGTTATTGTTATGTAATTGGTTCAATCATTCTTGGATCATAATCCCATTGTAATGGACTAACACTGAAAAGACTAACTATTCCAAAATCATATTTATTTCCCATAGTGGCTTCCCTAACGGGGTGTAGTTTTATTTCTCATATTAGATCCCAAAATGAGTTGATGATTTCAATATGAAAACATATCTAGAGATTCTTTTTAGAAATGTTAATTCTTAGGATCATGTTTCTATGAAACTAACAGAACATATATCACATTATCATGGTGATTTTTTGAATTGATTTGATTATACATTTTGTTGATTTATTGATCTATTTTATTCATACAAACTAATTTGTATTAATGTTTTATTTAAAATGATTAATTATTATATTTTTAAAATTGTTTCATATTCCAATGAAACATTGTATTATGAAATCATGTTTTTGGTTTAAAATGTGTATATTTAATGTAATGCACTGTTTTATTTAAACTGAAGGAAAAAAATTGTTAATTGTTATTTTATTGATTATGGAAGACATTGTGAGAAGTTATGGGACATTAAAGATCACACCATACAATTTAATCTGGGTGGTTTTATATTTACTTATTCCATGTCCCAGAAAATGGAAAGTTCCACATGGTAGTGGTGAATGTTCTTAATCATTAGGACTATGAAGTGATGATAGTGAATGATTGAGTTGTTATCCACTTATTACACTAGAGATTTTAAGACATTTAACTACATTAAGGTAGTCATATTGTGATTATGTTCCTATATGATTTTTATGTATCTATTGGTCACTATAATACTTATGTTATTATAGTACATTTTCTTCTTAATGTGTTGATAATACTGACTTTCCTGTTTTTCCTTTTGATATTTGTGGAAAATTTGTTCCCTATTTGATCATACATGATGTCATGTGCTATTTTCCAACATTTGGAGATCAGTAATTCCCTTTAGGCTATTTTAAATCATCTTCGAGTGTCAGGGTACAAGGGTATCAAGTTCTGTTCATGACAATGTGTTTTTAAAGGTGTTGAATCATCATTCCATGATGCATGTATGTGGTTTGGGATGTCTTGATGAGACATAAAAGGCTATTGTGAGTGAGTTCCTAACCATCAACCACTATAAAGATCCTTAAGTCCCTATATAAGTTTAGGATAAGTGAATTTGAGGAATTTTTTGATATAATTCTATAATTTTCGCTTCCCTTATTAGATTATGATGGAATCAAAATCTTAGATTTATTCGTGATAGATTTAATATTTCTATATCTTTTACTTGAGTTGTCAATCAATGTATCCATTCTAATATCTTAAATTATGTTTATTGATGCTGGGTATAATCATTCCTATTTTTTTTAATATTCCTTATGATGAAACTTCTAGTTAAAAAAATTGAGAAAATACTTCAGTGGACCAAAATTTCATTGAGATAGTGGTGTGGGCTGTCTGAGCTCTAGGAAAATTACCTCAAATTTTTCATTTTCAAGATTTGGTAGTATAACTTTGAAGGGATTAATCTCATACTTCTTCTCCATATTTTCTTCTCAAGAAATAACCAGTGTTCCAATGCTCAAATGTTCCTCAACAGTCATAGGAATAATTGAAAAGCATAGATATTTTTTTATTTCATGGAAACAATTGATATGATTAATGTAAAATTGATAACATTTAGTGGGAAGGGTCTATAAGGAGATGGGGGGAATCAATGGTGACATAAAATAATAAGTAGTTTTTATAATATAAATACTTTAACGTTTTTTCACCAATAAATTCTAACCAGAATCTGTGGTCTTGGAGAAATCCATAGAGTCTCTAAAACTATAACATGGTGACATAATCATGAATCAGTATGAAAACATATTTGTGGAAATTTTTTTTGTTTTATCCTAAGGAGGTGAATAATGGAAGCTGAAGGTATGAAGACTTTATATGGTTCATTAACTTATCATTCAATCATAGGTTTTAATTATGAAGCTAGATTCTTTTTCTAGTGTGTTGGATATGGCATTGATAGTTGATCATTACCTGGATGAGAATTTATTGTTGATGATTCTTCATTTTCAACCAGTGGTAATTTTGTGAGTTCCCTCAATATAATGAGGGATCAGGATGAGTCTCATGGTGGATCTCAATATTAGGAATCCTCTATAACTCATATAGCACCTATAATAGACAATTTAGTTTTCCTCGAGTGTGTAATGGTTGGGCATTCGACATAGTTTTTCATTAAGGAACCCACGATATGTGGTTCTTGCAGTCATTCAGGTCACCTATATAAATGATTATATAACTTTTTCTACATAGAAAATTGGGAATGGATATTTATCAACTAAATTTACTATGATGCAATCTAATTATTGAATATCTAAGGGTTTCTAGCCATAAGTATTCAAAATAAAGAATCATCATGAAATAGAAGAGTATTTAGAGTAATATAATACAATTTCAATGACCAAGTCATGTACTATCACTATATCTTCATCTTTATTATTGATATTGGTGAATCCCAAAAAATTATATTGATTATTTATATAAATCATTAAACAAACCATTTTTCTTATGTGATGGTTATTACTACATCGCTCTGAATTATGCGAGAAAATTGCCTCTATTTTTATTTCTTGTGTTTTCTCTTTATCAATGTTTGAACATACTTGGGATTTTTGGGTTCCTGATAAGAAAAACACTTAAATCATCATTGGGGAGGATTGGATGGTTTCTAATAAGGCCCTAATAGACTATTATATTCTAAAATTATCCTTTACTTTTCCCAAAGGGGTTTGTCGAGACATTCAGAGAGAATAAGGCATGTGGTCCAGTAGAGTACGAGCATATTTTTGGTGTTAGGTAGGAAAATATTATTGTTTTATTTTGATTTAGAGAGAGAATCATTGAGTAATAATCTCCCTTTATTTTTCATTGAGTTTCATGTTATTTTTACTTCTAATTTCTATGGATTTCCACCAGTATGAGAAGTGGAATTTTTAATTGATTTATTATTTGACACTCAGTTAGTGACTATTACATCATACCAAATAGCACAGATAGAGTTGAACAGGTCAAAGGCTTGGTTGGAGGATCTGTTATTAAAATATTCATTAGCTTGAGTGTGTCACATTGGGTACCCATTGTTCTCTTTGCAACGAAATCTAAAATAACACTTCATCTATGTGTTTATTCTCAAAAACTCAATTGAGTTACGATAAAGATATAATATTTGTTTTCTGGGGATTGGTTATATGTTGGACTGGAATAAATGGGTAAAAAGTTTATTAAATATTTCTCCTTAATCTGGTTATCAAAAATTAAGAATAATATAATATAACATTCATATGACTTCCATCAAAAGGAGGTATGGTATCTTTATGTACATTTTTATACCTTTTAGACAGACCAATTATCTTTTGGTCTTTATGGATTTGATGGAATGAATATTCCATGAGTTCCTCGATTAGTTTATGGTGTAATTTGTGGTGGATATTTTTGTTTACAATAACATTAAGGAAGGCCATGTGAGTAATATGACAATAGTTATCAGAAACATCAGAGACCACCAATTTTATGTGAATCTTCTAAAATGTAATTTATATATTAATGAAGTGATGTCCTCAAGAAATATTTTCCCAGAACATGTTTTTATTTGACAATGATAAGGTGAAGGATTTTATGATATGGGAAAAAAATATAATTTTTTGGATATATGGGGAATCTTGGGATTAGTGGGGTACTACCATGGGTTTTCCATATATTTCACAATACTGGATTCTATAATGACTACCCTCACTCGATAGAATGTGATATAAATTTGGTATGGGATATTTTAGAGTTATTTTATTGAGATGAAATGTATTTTCGATTATGTGCCAATGTGGACTCTTTCCGAGGTTGGGATGAATTATGTGGTCTTTTAAGAAGCATTAGGTTCAGGTTTGGGATATTTTTTTATATAAAATGATCACAGGGTAGCCTATGGGTCCAAGAAGTTTAGGCTACATGAATAGAGATACCCATCCTAGGATCACAAACATGAATCTATAATTCATTCCAATAAGACTTGGAAACAATAACTTTTTAGATAATGTTTTATCATATATTCTGACCACAAAAAATATTGAATTATATATTATCTCATAGTATCTGAATCTCTGATATAGGCTCAGGGTGTAGTACTAAAAATAATTTGAATTTTACATTATCTACACCCTGGATAAGGAAAATATCATTGTTGAAACGTTGAGAAAGAATCCAATGACGAACACTATAAAATAATCATCTAAAGAGTGGAACTTGATTGATTCTTTTTCATAGATGCATTAAGGAGTACAAGAGGAAGGGTCCAAGGTAATCCTAAAAATATTTTTTCTAGCCTCTACTATTCACAAGATTATTATTCAGGAATATAAGCATTATGATGAATTCAATGGAATTGGGGATTCTCTTTATGGCGGGGATACCATCGGTGAGTATGATTTCTCTTTTGGGAGAATCCTATGTTTTCATAATCAGTTTTGTGCCAAATTTACCATAATAAATGTTGTGATGGGCTATTTATATAATTCCCAGTGGATAGTGGACACTTTAACCATGAATATGTTTTATGATATGCAGTGATGATTTTAGTTTCTGGGTATGAGGCCGGAAATCCCTAACATTATTTCATGTTTTTAAACCAGTTTTCAAGTCAATTTCAAACACCAAAAACTATCTGGTTATCTTCATCCAGTTCCAATTCCAACATAGAAATGGGATTATATCTATATTGAATTTATGGGTAGGATTTCAGATACTCCTTAAAAGAATAATTCTATATGGGTTCTGGTCAATCGACATACTAAATTGTCATGCTTCATACCCATTCATGATACAACGAATGTTGAGGACATAACAGAGCTCTATTTTGAAGATATTATTGCATTTAATATATTTTCATCTTTTATAGTGACTAATAGGGATCCTTATTTTATTTATCATTTTTTGAGAGGCCTCTAGGAGGGAATTGGATTTTTGTACCTCATCTACAGACTGATAACTATACAAGGAATGCCATTAAGATTCTCAAGGATAAGATACATGATTTCTTTCAAAAAAATTGGTTGAACTTTTGATTTCCATTTCATACTGGTTGAGTTTTCGTATAATATCGGTTACTAGTATACAATTTTGATGGATCTTTATGAGTCCTTTTATGAAAGTCCATGTACATCTCTATTGTGCGGGTTATATATTAGTAAAGGTTCCTTGGTTGGATAAAGTTTGTTTAAAGAGATTATGGTGACATAAATATTATTTAATCAATAAATGTTAATGGAATAGAGTAGGTAATAATATTTTGATTACTATTGTAGGGGAACTTTGTGTGGTTTCGCTATGTTAGAAGGTATTTTTTAGAGTTTATTCTAGTTTAATTTATTGATGAATTGTAAAACAGGGGATGTTTGAACCATGGTTTGTAATAATTTTTGAGTTTGTTTAGTAGGGGAGTTAAATATCCTACCATCTAGAACATTCATCAAAGGTGATAATGATACATAATTTTTTCCATGTATCGTAACATTTAATGTATTTTTGAACCTTCTTTTGTCTTGAGTTTGGAATATCTTGATCTTGAGACAAATTTATCCATGACTGCGCATCTAGTCATGCTCATTGATTCTGACACAAAGGTTATTTATTGGAGGATGGTGCCATTTTTCCATGTTATATGGAATCATAGTTCTGATTATTATGATACGTTGGAGTGTGAGGAAATTATGATAGTATAGTGGCCTCACCTATTTGATACGAGTATTTATCGATATGATTTATAAGGATAAATGTTTTATATGGCGGGGAGGTTGTAATTAATTGTTACCTTGTTTTAGGTATAACATGACCCTTGTTTTGACCTCCATTATATTTTTTTTAGTCTAAGAATTTTTTTGATAATTTGGAGTATTTTGGAATCCCAATGGGAAGTGCAAGTTTGGTGAAAAGTTCGGGAAACTCATGTGGTTTGGCCATACAAATCATGTTCCCTGTTGTGATCCACAAGATGGTGGAACATGGTTTACTCCAATATTGTGGACTTCCATTATAAACCATGTAACCTAACATAGTGAGGGTTTTCATTGTTGGTTCATTGTTTTATAAAATGATCCCCAACCAGCATGGGAGTGTGACCAGGGATCATAGTTACTCATTACCAGGTAGCTCCTCGGGCATCCCTTGTGCATAAGTTTTAATGCCCTAAAACATAATTAGAAATACTACACCCCTGTTATGATTCGAAATCTCTATATCCAACCCTAATATGAATTCACTGTATTTTAAGGCCCTCGAGAGGCAATTTTTTTCCTCGAAACCCCTTTTTTTTAGGATCAAAATGTTGTCGATCTAGTTCGATCACCTACAGGAAAGTGGATCTCTTCTCATGTGGTTTCTTTTGAACTATCTTTACCCTAAATTATATTTTTATATATCATAATTTAATTAATGTATATAAATCCATTTTATAGGATCTTGATTCTAGGTTGTGTTCTTATATATTCCGTGAATTTGTTCATTGTTGGAGTTCCTCATTACAAGTGTTGTACATTATAATCCAATATTTTAATAGTAGGATGTTCTATATGTTTTTTTCATTTAGTTGAAAAAATATATTGTTTTATTGACTTGATTGAAATTTTTAATTGATGTGATAACATGAATTTGAGGTGAATTTATCTTTTATTTTTAAATAGGCATATGAATTGAGAAAAACCCCAATTTCAGTGGAATTAAAATTATTTGATGGATCTTTGAAAAATGATGGTTCGGTTTAGAAATTATTTTGATGAAATTATTTTATGTTGATTCCCTTAAATTTAAATATTATTTTAATTAAAATTAATTGAATAAAACCTATTATTTATTTTTGAAATGACAATGGCTTGTTGAAAACAGAAAATTAGGAATTTTATTTTTGAAACAAATCATTTCCAATTTGATTTAATGATTTGTTTATTTAATCTCATTTAATCTTCGGTAGTTAGTAAGTAATTAGTTCAAGAAAACATGGATATTAAAACCCAAAAAATTTACTTACAATGAGAACACTAATAGGAAAATGATCGGATTTATTTCCCATAGTGGCTCCCCTAATGGGATGTAGTTTGGTTGCCCGTAGTGGCTACCCGAATGGGGTAATTAATTGAGTGCGCACACATATATAGTGTCGTCATGTTTAATGAGGAGTGTTAGGATACTATTACTAAGATAATAATATAACATTGGGCACTTTATCATTTTTATTGTTTAAATTTACTTGATTCTACATGTCATTGATTTATTGAATTATCATATTAATGGAAATTAATTTTTATAATTTTTTTTATTTAAAATGGATATTTACACAAATTTGAAATATTTATGATATTCCAGCCATCATTTTGATTATGAAATATTTTTTTTTAATTTTAAAATGTGAAAATGTAATTTCATAACTTGTTTTATTTAAAATGAATAAAATGGTTAATTGTTATGTTAATGATAATGGATCAATCGGTGAGAACATAATGGGATTTATATCTCACACTCTACCTTTTACTTTTTGTATGTAATGAATTTCTTTTTACACGTGTGAGTGAAGGGAAATAACCACATAGAGGTGGTTAATGTTCTAGAACCTTAGTACTATAGAGTGATGACACTGACCAGTGGATTTTTTATCCACTTGTTACAAATGAGAATTTGATAATTTTTACTATCTTCATGTTTAAATCCTTGGATGATCTTCCATTTTGTATGTTTGTCATTATTTTCGGTACTATTATACAAATTCTATTCTGGTACATTATCATCATAGAGTGCATATAAAACTAAATTTCATCCTTTATCTTACACTATTTTGTGGAAAATTTATTTTCTCATTGATCTTATATGATTATACGTGCTGGTCACCAAATATTGGGGATTAGTAATCCCTTCGGTCTATTCTAGATTCTGATTGGGTGTTAGGGTACCATGGTTTTTCTGCCATTTTTTATAGTATACATGAATAATTTCTTATAATAATTAAAATTAATAGTTTTTTAGTACCCATGAATATTTTTGTCTAGTAGTGTTAGTAATAAAACATTTGGACTACCAAATATTTCTACGATGAGTAGGATTTAAAACTTTACCTATAAAAAACGTTTTTACAAAGATAAGAATTCTTAATTCCACATAACTGGTGGAATTTAAGGTTATAATAATTTCTATAATGGCTCATATACTTAAATAAAATCATGTAAAGGTGGAAATTATTTTACTTTTAGATCGATGAATAAAATAAATTATATATACCCTCGGTTTTTCACCATTAATTAATATCCCATGTTTTATATTATATAATTTATTCTATCTTATAATTTGATTAAGTTAACCCCATCATAAGAAAAAATAATAGCATACAACATTATAGCTTCATAATAAACTAATAAAACATTTATATTACTATCATGCAACGTTATAGTAGAAATATATTTTTCAAGATGAGGTTTTAACTCTAAAATATGATTGAAAAATTCAACTTTTTCATTAATAATTGGATGAAAAAAATTTCTGAAATAATTATGATTATTCTTAAGATACTAATATTTATCTTCTAATATACAGAAATATCCATCAAATCATCATAAAAAATTTATATCCATCTTCTAGAATATATTAGTAAAAGTATTGTATAACCACAGTATGAGATATAAAGAATTTTTTACTTTTTTATTTGAATACTAAACTTTAAAATCTGAAATTGAAACATAACTAGAGACTTCATAAGAAATATATTTATAATTCCTACCTTGAGTTTATTTTCTTCATAAAAGCTTTATTATTTTATACTTCTTAGATTTCCTCTTTTTTTAGTTATGGTATATTTGACAATATATTCTAATGATTTAAGAAATTCATATCAAAATAAATCTTTGAAATTTCTATAATTCTTCTTGAATATGTTAAAGAATTTACTTACTTCACTTTGATTCTCATAAATCCTATTAAATATCCATTCTCACTAAAAACGTTCACCACCATAATCTGAACAACTAGATTATTCTTCATTAGATAAATTGGATAACACACATTTATACTTTTTATCATATTTTTATATAGATACATAAAGACAAGCATTGACCTTTTTAATAGATCTATGTACATCTACTTAATCTTATATTTCTTCTATATAAATAATAACATTCCTACTAAATATTTTCATCTTTAGATTGTTGAAATGTGGGGATTTTCCAGTAGTGGTTTGAATTCATCTCCTTTTAGGTAATAATATAAGTACTTTTTAAGACAAATAAAATTATGGAACAACATCTCCTAAGGTAGAAAAATTATTCAGAATTTATTTATCCATTGCGTTATTTTTTTATTCTTTTTTAATAAATCATTATAGAATATTCAAACATGAATTTAAACGTATAATGCCTATATTCTCTATCATTATTTTTCCATTAATATTACATTATAATTGTATCCCACATATTATGAGCATTATAAAATAGAGAAACTCTATTAAACACTTAAATATATATATATATAAATAATAATTGAATTCATATATTTCGGATTAATGTTGTATATTGCCTTATTTTATGCACTCTATAGATCTGGATCTTCAAATATAAATTTTATAAGGTTTCAAAAGATCTATAGACATTAAATCCACAATTAAATAAATATAAAACCACCATTCATTTCCCATATTCAAAATTATCTCTATTAAAGTAGGTTCTTCTAACCAAAAGAACTATTTCTTATGGGTAATCCATTTTTGATACTAAAGAAAGACATTTAAACCAAAATTGGTAAAAATGAAAAACTCAAAAGTTAAACACCAATACTAAATTTTTTAATTAAATCATTTCAAATTAACTCATGAGTGGGGTGAGATGGGTTCATTAATTTCATGGTAAATTAAAAAAATCACTCTTTTTAACTATTCTGGGATGTTTTTTAATTTAATTAGTTATTATGTATAGATTTAATAAAACCAAATAGAATGATTCAATAAGTTTTTATAGTGGTTAGTGGATAGTAAAAACCCTCCTATCTCACACCCCAAATACTCTATTGGAGTTTGGTAATTTGTATTCACATATGTTTCCACAGGATCACATTAGTTAGTGCACAAAGCTATTATATATTTTAAAAAGTTTCATGAGATCTTCATAGTAACTTCCTCTATAATACTAAATAATTTTAATTTTAACCACACCTGGTACAAGGATTTCTCACTTAGAGAAATTATATAAAAATATATAAATTAAATTATATTTTATAATGAATAGTTTCAGACACAAATATTGAAAAATAATGAAATATTCTATAGATACAAAACATGTGACTATAGGGTTTCAATAGTAATAATTATTTAACTATAGTATAATTATCTATTTTAGAATAAATAGCAATTAAATTACTCTTCTTCCTTATTTTTTCTTTTAATGAATAAAAATGGATTGAGTGTATTAAAATTCAAAAGATTATAATTCGTAATGAATTCATAAAATATGAGTACTTTTCATATGGTCATAATTATCATATCTAGAGATTATAACTTGTTAATTATACTTACCATTATATAAAGATAAAATAAATAAAACATTCTATAATAAACATTATGAAAAATAGTTCATAAAAATATATATGAAAACTAGAAACAATATGAAAATTGGGAGAATATTAGACCTTGATTAAAATCAGTGATCAGTTTTACACATTCTTATAAGTCCTTATAAATATATTTGACTTAGTAAATTGTTTTCCAATATAATATTTTCCAATAAATTAGATACTCAAACAAACCACTAAAAATATATGAAATTTTATGTATCAATTGGTTGACAAAGTATTTCTCAATTTCATAACGGTGTTATTATTTTTTATGATATTGTAGAATTCAAAAGTCATTCTGATCTTGTAATCTCTTCAAATTTTATAATATATATTGATCTCTTAAGATATTTTAATATCTATAAGATATTATGATCTTAGAGGATATTTAGATCATTATAAAATATTTTTATCACATAATATGTAGTAAAATATATTAGATATATCATAGATTTCATAATCGATATTGAATTTTGTGTCATTATATAAACTACATAAGATATATCAAATTATATTGAGTACATTAAATTTATATGATATATCCTATTTTCATAAGATATTGGAATCGACCCAATTTCTCATAATCTTTCATGTTTTGTTGAGAAATGTCTCCAAACATATGATATAATACATAAAATAATATCTTCAAATACTAATATGATAAACTAAGAAGAATAATATAAGATTGAAAAACATTATCATCATATCAATAAATAAAATAAAATTCATTAAAATTAGATTCTTTAGTAAAATATACTAGGTATTTTTTGAGAATTAATATTTATGATAGATTTGGAATAAGATATTGTAACAAATATATATAGGGTGTGTGCATTCCTATGTAAATAGGTGATTATTTCCTGAATTTGAAATTCAGTTAGTGTGTTAATATTTATTAAGTGTTTTTTTGACTCTGTGTATAAAAACAATTGTTTGGTATATGTATAGTAAAAAAAATTAGAAGATGAATAGAAAAAAGAAGTAGAATATGGTTGTCTATAAGTGAATGTAATTTACTCAGATAGAAACCATTGAAATCATTGGTTGTTTTTTTCCTACATTGACTTCAGTCACTTAGTCATAGAATAATTATGTTGTGAAATTTTATTAAGATTGAGTGTGCTTAATGTTTTATGGTTGACAATAAAATGTGAAGATGATGATTTTTGAGAAAATTAATATGTTTATGATAGAAGGTACCATGGGATGTCATTTAATGAAAGTGGGAAATTTTAGGTTGTGGTTTATGATAAGTGATTTAGAGTAGTGACTTTGTTATTATATTTTTTCAATACATTTTTCAATATTTAAATCATATGCAAACTCATATGGTTCAAGTGAGGTGAATATAAATTGTAGGTTTGAAATTTTATATAATGGATTTGATGTTGAGGATAGTAGTTTCATATAATTTTTAAGTGAATTATAAAAAATAATTTAGTAATAAGATATATAACACCATAATATTTTTTCAAGGGTTGGTGAAGTTGAATAAATCATGCTTTAGTAAGTGATATTATCCCGTGATTTTTTCGGAAGTGATATAGTGATTATATTGGAATTTCAGGACATATGGGTCTTATTATAATGCATGATTCATGATTATATATGATCAATATTAAATTTATGGAAAACATATTTCACAAGGAAGAATTATATTTGGTCTTGAAACTCAATATTTCAATAAAATGACTTCTATTAATAAAATTGTGTGCTTTTAGAAACATTGCTTTTGGACGGAATTACAATTATCAAACCATAATTATTCTTCTGATAGAGTATAGTTATGGTGTTTTTTAAATAATTGTTTATTAATTTAATGGTTCAAAATTAATGCATTTTATTGAAACATTATTTTAATTTGTTTTTGTTTTTTGAGGTGTTATGATAATGTGTATTTATAGATTACTACTAGTCTACTCCAACTAAAACCATTGAGTATCTATTAAATATAAAAGGAGATGAAAGAGATTGTATTGATCCAAAGGGTAATATTAAATCAGTATATGTTTGATACTTTAGTTGGTTATTGATTTGAATTGAAAATAAAAAAATTCAATGAAATTGGATGTGTGTTGATAATGTATATGTTTGATTCGTAGAAGTGTCATATGACTTAGAGAAGAGGGGTAAAGAGTAAATAAGTAGATACACATGGAAAATAATTCTTTATATTTAATAACACATTTTCATGAAGAGTATCCTTAATATGTTAAATATTGAATCTTTACTATGAAAAATATGAATAATGGTTGTTCTAAATAGTGTTGATGATTATATTTGTTTATTTCAATTCTTAGAGGATCCACTAAACATCAAGATTTTTCATTTGAATGAAGAATTTTTTTTGGGTTGTTTAGTAGAAGATCTTTATTGATTAATTTCATAGTTTTAGTGATCAATGTGAATAATATTATGTGATATTCATGTGAATGTTGATTTAGGGATTCTTTTTTACAATAGATGAATCATATTATGATTTCTTTCAATAAGATGATGTAAATGTACCCTAAATCCATAAATATATATTATTTGTTTCGGTTATACCATATGTGAGGATCTATATGTTTTATATGGAATGCTATATAAGAAATGAAGGCATGTCGTACGCCATTTTTTGGGATGTCATTTGGTACGATATAGATACATAAAACAATTTCCTTTATTTATATTAGAGTGGATGTCTTTGAAATATCATAAAATTCAGGATATTGTTTATCAATACAATTAATATGGGAAGTAGAATGTTAAACATTAACTATAGTTCATAATCCACATAAAACTATTATTAACAATAAATGATCCATATAAATAAAATTTTGGGAGAATGAAATGAATTTATATAGGAAATTCATCTACATTCAGTCGAACATTAAATACATTTATAAATAGATTATATTTAGTCACACCTATCATAAGATTTTATTAAATTTCATAATGGATTTAGGAGAATTATAAAATTTATAAAGGCCATTAAAATAGAATATTTAGTTTTTATAGATTCTCTAATGCTGAAATCCCTCTTATACATCTTTCTTTACCTTGATTGACACCAAAATAATATGGTGGAATAAAGAATATCACCCAATCATGTGGTGATTATGACCATCATGTGAATACACCATGTAATAATGATTCTATTGGTTGCTTCTTAGTGATCTTAATTAAACTCGGGATTAAGGAAATAATTATGGCTATCATCATTGTAAGGTATAAAAATTATTCATTTTTTCTACATGGTTTAAATTTTTTAGACCTAAGGTCTTTTTAATTGGGTTACTTGATACCATAAAGTACATTAATAATATTTACATGATTATTATAAAACTAACCATTATACATGATATTTCCATAGATCAAATTTTTTAAAAAACATATTTTAAAATAATGAAAATTGATATTGTTTTACATATCATATTACATATCATTTTTGGTGATATGGATTTTTAATCATTGTTATTTTTATAATATATGATATTTTACTATTTGATGGTATTTAAAATTATAATAATGAATAATATAAGAGTAATTATAGTTCATTCATTTAGTTTTATCATATCAAAAGGTATGACATGAGAATTAATGGCTTATAATGTCATTAATTTTTACTATTTATGCTACATAATATAGAATCATGATATTTTAATAATGATATTAATGCCAATAAAAAAATAATATACTATATAAAATAATAATTATATCATACACCATAGATTATTGGATGTTTTACCCAATAGACTATTAATCAGAAAATGTTATAAGGGTTCATCTACATATTATGATATGAATATTTCATTAAATATGATAAAATAACACATGTATTATCTATAATATGTCCCTATCCACAATTTATAAAAAATATATAGCAAAGTAGATGGATTGAGGCTTAATGTATAAAGTACGCCGAAAATATGATATGAAGAACATATCTCCTCTAATTTTTTAATTTTCAATTGAATTATATAATTTTAAATTTTTATAAACTATTGAAAAAAGTGCTTTCAAATATTATTTATAATTAATTTTCTTATAAATTAATGTATACAAAATACTATAATTAATTATTAATTATTATGAGATATTTAATAAAATAATATCCATAATATTAATTTTTAATAATAAATACATTTGAATTTATATGACATGATATATAATTTTTATATTAAGTTTTTGTAAAGAAATTTTTACTCAATTTATAAATAGAATATAAATTAAAAAATGGGGGAAAATAAAATCACATTTATAGTGAAATATGAATTGTTCATAATTTTCAATTGAAAATTATCAAATAAAAATACCTTATTTTGGAATTTATTTGAATTATATCAAAATGAGTTATGTTAAACTGAAAATATCCATTCATAAATAATATTAAATGTGTGATTCTTTTATTATAAAAAATGTTTAAAAATATATTTGAACTATAAATTTGTATATTTAAAATATTATATATTAAAGTAAATTTTTTAATTTTTTTAATATCATGGTATTAAAATTTAATATAAATTTAATGATTTTATATTTGTTGACATATAGAATGACAATAATGGATGAATAAATTATAATGATTTATAGTTTCTTTATAAATGTTTTCCCATAAATGATCATATCATGTCAAATTTATGAATTATTCATTTATATAATTATATTTCCCATTTTATTTATATATATGAATTTTTTAAACTATGAATGGATGAATTAATTAATTTAATGTGTTAAATCTCATTTATAATTTATCATACAAGAATTTAATGCGTTTTTTGTTAATAATGATAATTTTTTTTGTTTTCTTCTACCTTGATTTTTTGTTTTACTATGTTATAATGTTAAATTATGAATTTAGTTATAGTTTTCATATATATTATGTCTTAGAATTGTGAGTGAATTTATGTATCTATTTAGAAAAGAACAATTGATAGAGAATTAGGTCTCTTTAGAAATGTGTTGCTTGGGTACCTACTACTCCATGCTTAATCTTAGTGGTATTATTGGTTTAGTATAAATATAAGAATTTTCATAAAAATGTTTCATATTCCTTATAGATGAGATGCATTTTGATGTGTGTAAATATGTTTGGATTTGATTTTAGGATTGTAATATGACTGATGTGTTGTGTAATGAGTTTCCAATCAATATGTTGTAATTAGATTGGTTTAGGGGATGTAATATGATTCAAAAACTAAATTATTATAATCATGAATAAATGTAACTAGAATACATGTATTGTGAGATATTAAAAACCCCATCAAATGAGTAGTTTTAATATTACATCAACATTGAATGCATTCCGAGACCTCAATCATCTAAATAGGAAGGTTAATATTATAATTTTGTTCACATGCATGGAATGGTTGAAATGTTATCTTGGTTAGTTGGTAGGAATTATAACAACCCAATCTCCAATAACCCATTGTATCTTTATAATTTATTAAATTTTAATCTCTATAGGGGATATATTATTAAACGAATAATCCATTTAGTAACCTTGGGGATATAGATACATTCATGACCCCCATTTTCTATTTTGAATAAAATATAAAACATAACAAAATTAAACATTCTCCATACATGAAACTTAATCAAAAATTAAATATTCATTAAATATGGAGAGAAAACAAAAAAGGGAAATATAAAATGATTAGATAGGGTTACAAACAATGTAATCTACCATGAGTAAATAAGTCATAACTTATATGGTAAGGTAGATAACATAAAACACAGTCTTTACAATCAATAACATGAATATAAATTTTTTCCATCAATAATATAAATGAAATAATATCATGGATAATAATAATTCATTTCCCGATGAAAAAATTGAATAACATTTGTCATATTAATCTCAAACATCATGATATCTATATCATCAATAACTTATACCAGGATAGTTTAATTGATAATTAGGTATACACTATAAATCCATATAATAATTTTGGCCAACTGATTTGTCTCATGTGACCTATTAATGCATTGGGGGGCTATCTATAATTGGGATCCATCCATTAATGAGTGTCCAATGAATTCCTCATATATTGAATAACCAATAATTCCTTAATAATATTACTTATCAACAAATATTTTTATTGAGTAAATAATATGTAATTTCTATATTTTTCCACTAAATCAAATTACTTTAAAGTAAATCATCGTACGTTGAAATAGTATATCGTTTATGAAATAAGCATATCCCTGATATAATTAATATAGTAATTTATGATTGATTGCATATCAAATTATTATAAGAACTTTAATAATACAAGGGGAATTTAATAGCCAAAAAATTATTAAAAATAAGAGATGAAAATCGATTCATCATAAATATATGTTTTATAATAAAATAAAACCATTAAAATAAATAAAGATACTGGATGAAAAATATTAAAGTAATAATTCAACAGAGAGTTTTATATATAAAACCATTGAAACTTTTTAGACGAAGCTATGTATCTTAAAATAGTTGTGATGGTTGGAATGTTTTTTAACATCATATACGTTGAAATGAAAACAATCCTTTTGAATTTATATAAAAAAAGTTGAAAACGATATATTTAGAAAAAAACTAAATATTCTCTTAAAAACATTAAAAATATCATGGATAAAATAAAATTTAATTAATAAATAATTTTAGAAAATTAATGTAATTTTATTTTTTCATTTTTGATAATATAGATATTGAAGAAAAATATTTTAGATAAACAAGGGAAATGATGTCTGAATTTATTTTGATCCATTATTTTTATGATTTAAGTTACAAAGAGAATAATATTTGGATGAATAAATTATGAAATACATAAATATAAATAGGATAAAAAATAGATGGATTATATCTAGGATGGATTATATTATTCCATTAATTAAAACTAAGGAAATCCTAAAAAACATGAGATTATCAACCAAATCCTTACCTCTTTGATATCTTGTAAATTATAACCCCTAGAATGAATAAAATGGAACTAAAAAATTAATTATAATTAATAAATAGTTAGTATTGTTAAATATCTCAAATTATTATTATATACACCACATAAAATTAAATAGTTTTATACTATCAAATATGTCTCATCCCAAAATAAATTAAGACGAAATCCCTTAGCTCATGCATCCCTTTAGTTGAACGTGATTAAACCACACAAATAATGGTTTTAAAAATTTTATTAAATTATAATAGTATAATAATAATATTTATAATTTCATATATGATCCTCTTATAACATCTTATCACATTATATCTAATAATGTTTCATTATTACCATTAGTTTGCGTATTAAATGCTTTGTCTTCTCATGGAAATTCGATAGTGCAAGTTATTTTTATTTTCCACTGGATATAGTTACATCATATAAAAAAAAATATTAATGTTAAAAATATAATATTTATTCATTATATACATTTTAATTAGAATTCATAAATTTTATACATTCAAAATGATTCACATAGAATTAAGGAAATGGTAGGTGGTACGTACACATGAGAAATATTATCATTTTTCTTAATGAATAAAAGGAAAATTAAGTAGAGGATAAATAATTTTTACAAAACAAATAATACATTACAATACATCATATATAAAAATTGGTTCAGTTATTATTACTAACCATGTGAGTTAGTAATGCAAAAAATTACATCAGTTCACGAGGTGGTACCCCGCCATACACATGAAGGATGTTTTTGTTTCTCATTTGATGGAGAAAGAGATGGAAAAATGATTTGTAAAAAACAAAATAACATATTATTATGTGGTATATACTGGGTTTGTTATACTGTAAATTTTTGTACATAATTAACTTTGATAAAAGAAGAAGTAAAAAAACCAAATATCTTAGTGAATCTAGTTATAAACAATTGGAAAACCTCATTTAGATCTCTAATTAAGGACCATAGGGTTTTTATTTTGGGAAGACCGATAGCTGTAATGTTTATAAGGTTTTTAGGGTGATATTCTGTAATATTTCTGTCAAGATAAATGGATTGTGAGATGTAAAAAATTAAGGGGAGGCGGTTTCATTTTATATGAGAGGGGAGCAGAACTATTGGAAGTTTTATGGAAAACATTAATATAAATTTTTTTTCTTGAAAAATGTCTCCAAAATAAAATATTTGTAATATAAGATTATTTTTGTTTGAAATAATCTCATCCAATAAAATTTTTATGTGGTGAGAGAATGATTTTATACTAATATTTTTAATCCCTCCTCCATTAACCATTTTCACAATTACATTGATAAAAATTTGTTTTACTATTTATAGGTTGTGATAGTTTCTATAGAAAGAAAATAGGACCACAAATAGACCATGATTGATACTTTTAAAAAAATACAAATCATATTTATATTATAATATTTTTTTGGAATCATAAACAATTTAATAAAATATTATTTATTTTAAATTTCCATTATTTTTAGTTTTGGAACTATTCACTAACCATAACATTAATTTCATCACCATAGAACATTTATTGGAATATAATCTATTCAAAGTCACCTGAAATGTTACATTAATATATAATGTTTTTGGAATATAATAATTGGTTCAAATTATATTATCTTTTATATTTCCATTATCATTTTTTTATTAAATGAATCAATACTATATGGGTGTTACATAAATTTTATTTGTAAATATTTCATAGGAAATTTATAAAAATTAAATTACAACAAAAAGAGAAATTATTTTTCAAATATTTATTTATAATCAAATATATGTTTTATCGATCATAATAAAAAATTTCTCTAAATTAAAAGTACAAATGTTACATTTTTAACTTTTCTTTAAATAAAATAGTATAAATGTTGAAAATATGGCCCAATGGTAAAAAAATATCATGTATTTGATTTTTGGATGTTTATAGATAAATAAAATTATAAATAAATTATCTCAAATTTTACAGTCATGATTTAGTCTTTATCATATTTTTGTAACATTAATTAACTCATTATACCATTATCATGGAAGAAAAAATTATAATGATTACTATTCCAAATGAGAAATATTAAAAATATAAATTTACTAAATATTAATTATTATTTTTAAAAATATGGAATAACTTTTATGAACATAATTTCATATGGGTGGCAGATATTAATTTAAAAATAATCCAAGTAAATGTGTAAACAAATGGGGTTTCAATAAATGTATTTTTCAAGCATAAAATTATCTTAAATTAACTATAAGACTAGTAATAATAGTTATATGGATTTAAATTATAAATCTAGGTATAAAATATCAAAATTTAATTTTAATCGTTCATAACAATGTATTATTTTAATTACATACAATGGAAAAACATTACGCTCTTAAAAAAATAGTTTTATGAAAAATGTCTATTTTTACATGAAAATTATCTTATCATTATATCTATAGAATTTATAGTAAATAAATTGTTAATTATAAATATTATAACGTATAATTATAAATAAAAGTTTTAATAATTAAATATTATAGTTGTAATAATTCATATAATCTTCTTTCCTTGGGAAAATTTCAAAAACATATTCTATTCTAATTTCGAACTAGAAAGAAAAAAATTGATATTCAACCTATAAAAGTAGAATTCTTGTAACATGAAATATTAAAATGGGAATTATATTATTATTTCATAAAATTATAGGTTTCACTTATAATAAATGATCATTGGGTGATACATTCTTCCCACCTATAAAAATTTCATCCTAAAAATTATCCTCAATATTATATTAGAAGTAAGTGATCGTGGTGATTCATCATAAAATCCTTAGGTTCCCACATCGATTAACCATTTTATGGTTTATCCAAATTACCATTACTAGATTATTTTATATGTGAGAATATTAATTTGGCCTCGCATGCACATCATTTACAATTATATATGGATCAATTCATGTACTTTTGAGAGGCTTGGTGGAAGTTCCAATTATTAAGACACTACTCTGATTCTATCAATATAACTCTTTTTCCTACATTGATATACTTTAATATGATTCTAAATAGTCTTTACATTTGATGTTGTCTCATAAACATATTTTAATACTATAAGTTACATTTTTCCAAATTACTCCCAAAAACATGGATTATAAAATCTATTTCAATATAATGCTTCATAAAGCACCATTTTAAAGTCACGGGTGGAAGAACATGGAATTACATAAAATTATTGAATAGTCCTTTCAGATTGTCCATTAGTTTGAGGGTGAATTGCAGTTGTCAAATGAGGATCAATATTAATATACTTTTGAACAAATTTCCATAAATTTTATTTAAATCAATGATCACAATAAAACCCAATTTAAAAATGTTCAACAAAAAGTATTACAATATAATTAATATAGAGTAGTATAAGAAACTGGAGTCCTAAATATTCCATTGTAGTAGGAAAATGTGTATTTTTTGCAAAGTGATTAACAATAACCTATATTTAATCATTCATTCTAGGTTTATTTGGTAATCCCGTGAAAAATAGGATAGTAATATCACCTATTTTCCATATATAAATCAGTATTAGGTTAATTATTCCTCTAGGATGTTGTCTCTTTACTTTCACATGAATTCAAACCCAGAATCCAGTTATATAATCAGTAATTCCCTACATTATATTATCCCATAAGAAGTTCTATAATGACAAAAACATTTATCAAATCATAATTCTTATCTTATATATGTGTCACATTATATAATCCACCTAAAACCACATTAATAACAAAATAAAAACATTATAAATGAATAATAAATGGAATAAGATGTATTTCTGGAAGTTATGGTACCTAAAATGGTGAAATAGTAAATTGAACCTGGAATAGTTTTTTTGAATTTATGAACAGTAAAATGGACAATAGAATAGTAATCTCACCCATTAATGTATCAATAAAATATATCCATATTATAAGTGACATTATGATATAATTATATCATATTATAAGCACATAAATATTTTAATAAATACTAATTAATTGTTTGTATTTTTGCAAGTCATAATTAGTTAAATAGAATTTTATGATTAAATTAATAAATTAGAAGAAAATATATTTTCATAAATTTCATCATAAATTAATATATTGTTTTCTTATAATTAAACTATAATTTTATGGGACCTTAATTACGTTTACAAGGAGTTAGAAAAGATGTTTTAATTTTAAAATTTTAATTTTCTATGCAAATAATAATTTTAAATAAAAATTAAATTTCTCATATCTAGATATTTTTTTTAATATATTGGAGTTCATTTTTAAATTATACCCCTCAATCAATGTTTAGGGTGATTTTTTGGGATTTATCTGAAATACTGGATTTTTTGTGAATTGTAAAAGATAGTAGTTTATGGTCAATATACATTATAAGTTAAATAAACTATTACATATTTCATGGACTGTTTAAGAACTATTTTTTATAACTCACATGGTTTAATTACTATATTTTGTCTCAATATTTTACATTATTTCCAATTCTGAAAAAATAATAAACAAATGAATTAAATAATGAGAAAACACCCCTCTCTTCAACTTTAAAAACAACCACTAACCAAATCTTTTACACACACCACTTTAGCCTTGATACTTGTCCAAATTTTTCACAAATATCTTCCTAATCCACTATACCATGTCCAACAGTTTTTTCCTTTATCGAAGTCCAAAACTAATCCCCTTAAAGAGGTTCTATAGAAAAAGGAATCTAGAGGTAAAACCTTTCTCTATTTTTTTAAATTTAATTACATGTTATTTCCTTTTATTATATTCTACTCATTTAACCTTGTCCAAATGTAATGAAAAATATAATATCATACATATATAATAATTTTATCATGTTGATGGAATAAATATTCATAAAATCCCTTCTCATATCACTGTATTTTAATAATGAAAACATTGTCCGTGAGGTGCTGATTTACCACATGCGTGGTTGATGTGATTTCATCTTTCAATTAAACCTTCAAATATGGACATAAAACCATTTTTATGATTAAAAAATATTATATTATATGAATTAAAAAATATTTAATGTTATCTAACCTATATATATTCATTATATTTAATAATATCACAAAACTAAATGATAATGATAAAAAAGTGTTAAATTAATCTAAACGATTATCATTACTGATTTATATAATGAATCATCCACAGTTCTATAAAAAATTATATTTTAATATTTAATAAGTTTATTAATAAAATATAAGTTTATTTCTAGAAAACGATCCTTATTCAACATTTTTTTCATACACATATACAAATAAATCTATCATTAAAATCAGGGAAACGAACACTCCCAGATGATGAAACAGAACCCAATAAAAAACCAAAAAGCAAAATAAATTAACTTCATAAAATTATAATAAATCATATAAATGTATAAAATGTTATATATTAATTAATTAATGGGTTTATTTTTTATTTTGGGAATTAATATCATGTTCATAATCATTTCAGACTTAAGTTAAGAGATTCTAGCAGAACCTCAGTTTTTTCATTCAGTTTAATCTTTCTCTCTTTAACCCAATGTAATTATTCTATATTTTTTGTATAATTATTCTAAATTATTTCTATAGGTTTTAACGTCAAATTTTCATATCAGATAATCCCACTTTGATAGGGTAACACTTAATTCCCCTTTTAAATTTATCCTAATAAGAAATCCCGATTCGAGGGAGCTTGCTGATATCTTACACACTTCCATGTACACTCCATAATCCGTTTAAAGGAACCATTATTTTTCTAAAATCTCCTATTTTATCATCAAAAACTATTTTGGTTCATTTTATGTCACATAAAAATAAATATGGTTTTCTCCTTTAAATTTTCATTAATATTTTCCTCTAAACCACACTTTGGTGGATCATTTCTAATGTTTCTTAATCACCCCTTTCTCATGTTTACATATAATTTTGACATGAATTAACATGTTCTATGCCTATTTTCCCTTTATATGTTGTAATTTATATTTTAAATCCAATCATTCATTGACACCCTTAAAAAAATTTCATTTTCATGCCTTATTATATGATTATGATACCCATTTATTTCAATGGGTAACCATTATGTTTATTCTTATTGTGTCATACTTATTCATGAACATGTTATGATGGGTGCACCAAGATATCACTCCAATTAATTAGGTAATGTTTAGTCTCATGATAAATCAAATTAGGATAGGTAGTGAAATCGATTCCTTTATGGGACTTTGTCCACCATGTTATATTGTCTTGGATGTTTTCCTTGACTCATGTTTGTGTCATGTTATATGTTGTCTTCACATTTATATAATTCCATGATTATTTGATCCCAGTTTATGAATTTCATTCTTACTCAGATTAATCATGGTTTGTACCTTTTATGCCATCATGTTATGAATTCTAACCAATTTTCTTTGTTTTTTTCTTTTTTTTTATTTACTTACTAGGATTTTCATGTGATACATTCTGGTCATGTATTCCCCTAGTTATCCTATGTTGATATAAGGGCCCATAGTGAGTTAGGAATGAATTATGAAGATTAAATAAAATATTTTCTTATTTGATGATGTTTAATTATGGACCTAATATCCAAAAAACTCTTCTTCATGATCCTTGTATTGTAATTTGATGATTATATATGCTTAAAAACATATAATAATATATGTAAAAGGCCAGGGTTTCTGTAGTCTGTATTTTAATCATGGTCTAGATATTTTTGGAGATTATGAATAAAAATATTATTAAAATCTCTAGGGTAATACTAAGTTTGAGAAAACATCCCAAAATTTTGGTTAGTATAGTGTAAGTGGTATATCTATTAAATACATCCCTATCTGGATACTACATGTTGATGTGGATTTGGAACAGCTATACCATGGAGTAACAACTCCAACATTGTGTTCCAGGAATGACTTGGGATACCCTAGTAAACGAAAATGGGTCTTACTATGCACCCAGTTTGAAACTCCTACAACATATTCTTTGGTAAATTCATAATATCATTTTGAAACATTATTAAGGGAACAAAGAAAATTTATAAAATAATATATGTTGGGATACAGTGCATGGAAAACATAGATTTAATCCTAGGGAATGACAAGTTAGGATATTCTTTTTCTTTTATGAGTTCAACCATTAATTTTAAATGATCACTTTTTATTCTTCATAGCTATGTATTCAAACCCCCTAATTGTTCTTTATTTTCATTGTTAACTGTGGGAAATAGAACAACACATGAAAACACTCAATGTGATAGTCAAAATAACGATTCCATTAATAAAAATCAAAATATGATGAGAATGATAGATTAAAACATAATGATAGTACTTTATCAACATCACCATATTATGTATAATTACATGAATCACATGGAACACTCTCATTCTACTATGAAATATAATGTTGTCGTCTAATCCTTTGTGTAGAAGATACCTACCATAATTAGTGTATCTTCTTATTCCCTCATCTCTAAAAAATGGATTTACTCTATTGAGTATATATTTTTGGTAGTTCAGTGCTTAGAAGAAGAGAAATTTGTGTTGGATGTTTATCATTTTCATGGGGAAGCAGATCAGTGGTGGACATTGATCAAGAACACAAATTCATAGAATATTGATTCTAAGGAATGGGATGATTTCATGAAAATATTATTCAATATATGTCTTTCTTCAACCCATTATCTCAATTTGGAAAGGTAATTCCTTATACTAATGAAAAATTAATATGAGTTTATTAATTTATATGAAGAATCCCTCACAAGGCTTGCAAGATCCACCGCTTTATTTGACATGAAAACTCAAAGAAATCTGGATCACTTCTTTAGTGCACAAAAATCGATTCTACCACAAGCATTGGTGATTTGAGACTTTGGTAGCTAATATGGTATTATTCATTATACCCTTAAGGATGAATTTGAGACCACAGACTCTCAGTGGTATCATAGGCCCAAAGAAAAAATGAGTAAAATAGAGTTTAATCTAGGTGATGAATCCCATGCTGGAGAGAAGTCCCAATATCCCACATGTTAACAGTGTGGGAATAATCATATGAGAAACTAGTTAATATGAGCCAAGATATTCTTCAAATGTGGAATAGAATAGAATATGTCTATTAACTACTGAAGGTACATGAACAATCCCACAAACGTGGAAGAATAAAGGAAGTTTCATATCAACACTCAACTAGTAGTATAATGTTTCAAATTAAAGGAACATGGGTGCCTTGTAAACTAATTCCCTAAGACCAAGGATTTTGGATGAAATCATCAAAAATACCCAAGGAATCAAAGAAGGGAATATGATATCACTACTACTAATGTGGATCATTAAAATGACAAAGAGATAGGTACACTGGTAATTCATTCTTGAATTGTGAACATACAATTAGATTTTAGTTCTACTCTTTATTTCATATATCATTTGTTTTCTAGAAGTATTCAAAAACCTCCTCAAAATATGGAGGATGAGTTGTTTATGAGGAAATTAAAAGGGTAAATTATATCACCCAAAGTCTATAACATGTTACCATTTATTTTATTGTGGATATAACATCCTATAAATTTTTTTCAAAATATCAATGGTGGAGTTTGATGTTATATTGGGCATGAATTGTATATATTTATACAAATCCAACAATTACTATCTAGAAAAAAAGATCGCTCTTTACCTCACAAAGAATCCTCCAATGTTGTAAAAGTGTACGGAAAGGGATGAATATCCTTTAGAATTGTCATCTCATGTGTTGATATTGTTTCGTTATGAGAAAGAATTTCTAGCACAAATGATTATGACAAAGAAGAAAATCAATCCAGAAGATATTCCCTTCATGATGGATTACATAGATGTATTCCAGGAAAAGTTTCACTGTCTTCATCCCGGTGGAGAGGTTGAGTTCTAATTTAAGCTTATTCCTAGATTTCTACCTATATCTAAGACACCTTATAAAATGGACACCATGGAGTGGGGAGAATTGATGAATTTGTTATAGCAGAATCTGGATAAGGGTTTTATAAACCTTAGTGCATCACCATGGGGTGCACTAGTCCTATTCATAAAGAATAAATATGGATCAATATTCCTATCCATGGAATATAAAATTCTCAATAATATCATGAAAAAAAATTGTATCTACCACCAAAGATATATAAATTTTTTGGTCTGCTTCAGGGGTCCATTTAGTTCTCTATGGTGGAAATTTGTTCTGGATATCACAACATAAAATGGAGGAAGGAATATATTCCCAAGAAATCATTTCGAATGAGGTGCTGAAACTATGAGTTCATATTGATTCCCCTTGAACTCACTAATTATCTAGAAATTTACATTGATTTAATTAATAAAGGCTTTAAAAATTACCTTGACCAATTTGAGGTAGTCTTTGTTGGGGATATTCTGATATACACCAATATCATAGGGGAACATGGGGAGCATTTAGAATACTATTTTGAAGACATTGTAAAGTAACAAACTATTTTAAAAGTAATGTATATGTGAGTTATAGATGATGTTGGTATCATTATTGGGGCATGTTATCACAAGAAAAGAGATATCTATGGACCCTTCCAAGACAATACGAATTTGAGTAGTGGACCCAAACAACATATGTAATGGAGATCCATAGTTTCCGTGGATTAGATGAGTATTACCACTTATTTTTTAATAAATTCCCTACAATTGTTGAAGCCACTAACGAAATTGAATCAAAAGGGAGGTTTTTTGGACCATTTAATGTGATGACAACTTCATGGAGTTGAAAATGTGTTTTATTACTACACCATTTCTCACACGACCTATAAGTGGGGAACTAAATATGGTTTACATAGATTATTTAATAAATGTATTAGGATATATACTGGAGAAAAAAATAAAGTGATAGCCTATGCCTTAAGGAAGTTGAATATCTAGGAGAAAAAACACCCGAAACAAGATTTGGAGTTGGTATCTGTTATATTTGATTTAATATTTCGTCATCATTATCTCTATGGGGAGAAGAATGAGATATATACTGATCAAAAGTGTCTCAAATATATATTAACTTAATTGGACATTTATAGGAACTAGGGAAGATAGTTAAAGATTATTAAGGATTACAACAACACAATCCACTACCATTCGTGTAATGAATAAAAGGTAGAAGATGATCTATGTAGAAAGGATCATGTATCTTTAAAAATTATGATAATTGAGAATGATCCAATCTTCCAATACTTTCAATGGATAGACCTATGTATAATTAAGGGAGGAACATCGTCAGTACTTTCTCAAATGATTTCTCAACTATCCATCATGAAGATTATAAC
Organism: Viscum album; assembly: GCA_963277665.1. Taxonomy (NCBI): domain Eukaryota; kingdom Viridiplantae; phylum Streptophyta; class Magnoliopsida; order Santalales; family Viscaceae; genus Viscum; species Viscum album. The sequence continues at coordinate 1,788,515,813 of OY728119.1, read as the reverse complement.
GGATTCCAAAATAATTGATTTGGAAATTTAGAAGAAGGTTGAAGCTATGAGAAATTGAAAATCCTTAAAGTTCAAAATGAATGAAGAATGGGTCATGAGATTTGGGTCATGAGTATGGGTACCATCTTATCTAGAGATAAATCTGGATCTTCTAAATGACTCAAATTGATCAACCTTCTCTGTACACCTAGAGGTCACAATGATATTTTGAGATCTTTGAGGGAACTATTGAGGGAACAATAGAAAAAATTAGATCACTGAATATACGTCAAAGTGCCTCGTATTTCATCAAGTGAATGTTGAGATAAAAAATTCTAAGGGGATGAAACAATCACTACCCATACAAACATGAATGTGGGAGATCATTAACATAGAATTTATCAATTGATTTCCATGGAAATCCACAAAAGAAAATGATATTTAGTTCATTGTGGATTATCATACAAATACATCTCACTTTCACTGTTGAAAAAATACCCTATACCAATAGTTTCAAATCGTTTGTATAGTCCTCCAAACCGTTGGTATAGGATATACCAATAGTTTGGGGAACTGTTTATAAGTACGTCTGTGGGATATGTTAATACCAACGGTTTTCGGAAAACCATTGGTATAGACCTATACCAACGGTTTTGAAAACCGTTGGTCTAATTAATATGAAAATCTATACCAACGGTTCCATAAACTGTTAGTATATTTCATCCAAAAATAATCATCTGGTTGGTTTTGATCCCAGCACCACCCACTTGTGATTGAACAACCTAACCACTATCCTAACTTACTTTTGGGAACATAATTTCATAAATTTATATATATATATATATATATATATTATCATATGTATTTTAAATTTTTAATTATTTAATGTCTGTTGTAATAATATTCCATTAAAAATACATGTACCTATACCAACGGTTCTCAAAACTGTTGGTATAGACCTATACAAAGGGTTTTGATAACCGTTGGTATAGGTTCTTTGATTTTGGGACCTATACGAATGTTTTTACCAAACCATTGGTATAATTCCCCCCTATTACAATGGTTTGTCCAAAACTGTTGGGTTAGGTCCATATAAGTGACCTATACCAATGGTTTTGGCCAAACCGTTGGTATATGTCCAAATTATGGAACTATACCAATGGTTTTCCCAAAACTATTTGTATAGATCTTATTTCCCATAGTGTTTATCTCAATTAGAGATGAATTCTCATTGGATCAAGTTGAACACATATATATCAGAGAACTGGTAGGGCTGCATTGAGTACCACTATCAACTGTATCTGATCATGATCCGAGATTCATCCCCATGTAATAGAAATTTCACCAACATGATATATTCACTTAGTAGAACTTTATCACTATCTATCATCCACAAACTGATGTCCAATTTGAGCGAACTATTCATACACTAGAAGACATGTTCAGAGCGTGTTATATGTACTTCAAAGGATTATGAGACCAAAATCTACAACTAGTTGAAATCTACTACAACAATAGTTTCCCCTCGAGCATGCAAATGGATCCATATAAAGCTCTTTATTTGAAAATATATAGAACAATGAAATACATGGATAAAGTTAGTGAACATAAGCTATTGAGACCTAAAATGGTTGAAGAAATATCGGAGGAGGTGAAAATAACTCAGTAGTACATAAGCGTATCCTAATGTTGAAAATTCATTTATGAAGATAATCATTGTGGAGACCTTGATTTTACGTATGGAGACACGAAATTCTTCTATATATCTATATGGAAGAGGATCATGAGAAATGGGAGGAAAGGAAAGATAAGTCCTTGGTTCATTAGCCCCTTAGAGATTCCTGGTCTTGTTAGAGCTGTCACCAATCAACAATCAATTCAACAAACTATATCATGTGTACATGATATTTTCTATGTATCTATCTTGAGAATGTACATACTATATCCTTCCCATGTATGGAATTTAGATATGCTATAGTTGGAAAATGATCTCTCATACTAGGAGAAAACAGTGAAGATGTTGGATCATGGAGATAATGTTCTATTCCACAAGACTACTCACCTGGCCAAAGTATTATAGAAAAACCATATGTATGACGTACCCATAAAATAACTAGAGGAAGTAATGAAGGATAAGTACCAACATCTGTTTTCAAAATAGAAATAAAATAAAATTCTTGGGGTTAAACATCATAAGAGGGATGAATGTAATTTCCCAAACAATTATCTACTTAATATTAACTTCTTATATAAATTTCACATACTATAAACCATATTAAATTACTTTTGGAATACAATACAAACTTTATAAATAAAAAAATGAAAAAAAGCTTTTCTAGAATTGGGGGAACCTTTACCGATAAAATAGTAACTTAACCATTGGAATATTGTTATGACCAGTATGAACAGTAAACCAGACAACAGAATAGTAACATCACCTATGAAATTATAAATAAAATGTATTTAAATTATAAGTGACAATATTATATAATTATATCATGGTATAAGTAAATAAATATTTTCAAAATTAATAATTATGTGTTGGTATTTTTGTAAGCTATAAAAATTTAATTAAAATTTAATTATTAATTTTTGAAATTAAAATAAAATATATATTAATAAAATAATATTTTCTTCCCATGGTTATAATATAATTTCATGAGACCTTAATTCAGTTTTCAAAGTTTCAGAAAAACAATTTTAATTTTAAAATTTGTATTTTTTTTGAGTAAATGAGAATTTAATTAAAAACTAAATTTATGTTATTTAGAAAATAATTTTTATAAAATAGAATTCGTATTTGAATTATACACATCAAAAATTGGTTAGGGTGAATTTTGGATATTTTTCTCAAATAATTAAATTTTGTGAATAGTAAAATACAGTAATTTATGATATATATATAAAATATAGGTTAAATACACTATTCCTTGAGTCATGAATGATTTAAGAAACATTGGGTCAAACTCACCTAATATAAAAACTATATTTAGTCTCATTAATCAACAACATTTCTTTTCATGAGAATAATAATATACTGATGAATTAAATAATGAGAAAACACCCCTTCCTCCACTATAGATACCACCTCTCACCACCTATTCTTCTCACCCCCACCAACCCTGAGCCTTGTCCAAATTCCTATAAATTATCTTTCTGATCACCTCCCTAACATCCAATATCTTTTGGTCTTAAAAAATACAAAAAACATCCACCCAAAGGAGGTTCTCTAAAAGAAAGAATCAATATGTGAAACCCCCTTTAGTTTTCTTTCAATTAGTTTTCATGTTCATTTATTTTATTATCTTCTACTTATATCCCCTTGTCCAAGTGGAATGAAAAATATATTATATAATACTTAGTATAATTTTATTATATTTATGGAATAATTATTCATCAATTCTATTATCATATTCCTTTTTTTTAAGAATCAAAACATCATATGTAAGGTGCCGATTTACCACCTTCCTTAGCGATATGAATTCATATTTCACTTCCACCATCATGTATGGTCCTAAAACAATTTTAATGGTTAAAAAAAATATTATATAAATTAAATATTATCCAATTTTCTATAACTATTAGATATACATGATATTTAATAATATAACATAACAAGTTTGTGATGATCAAAAAACTAAATTAATCTAAACGATTATCATTAATGATTTGTCTAACAAATTGTAGCACCAAAAGGTATTAAAAATAAATTGATAAAAAGAAACAATTATTCTCTATATAATGAATCTTTTTTAAGGGATATTGTTAAAAAATATTTGTTAAACCTAATTTTTCTGCTTCTATGATTTGAATTTCAAAAAATAGACATCAACAGTTGTGATCAGTAAGTTATTTGATGTATGATGGAACCAACTTGTTTTTTAGTGAACAGTAACATGCCCTTATGAATATTAATATGACCCTAATGAATATTAAATAATATTCATATTTTATTTTCATAAGATTATATGATAATTATGTCTTGATTAATTTTTCAAGGTAATATAAAATGAGTTCTAGTTTTAAAATTGTAATTTTTTTAAGGAATTTTGATTTTACTTAAAATTTAAATTAATGATATTTTGAAACATATTTTCAAAAAATGGAATTAGTTTTTAAATTATATACATCAAAAAAATGGTTTGGCTATTTTTTTGGTGTTTTTCTTAGATAGATGAATTTTCAGTGAATGAGGAAAATACAGTTGTATGTTTTCGGGTGTTTAATGACATCGTAATGATGTAATAATTCTGGTTGAATCATTAGTACTATAAAATGATAATAGGTGTAACATGTGGCCAATACCATAGTGAAAACCCATGATAAATCCTAAGGTTTTTCAAATACAAATAATAAGGTTTCCTTTGAAATTAATTACAAACTCCCTCACATTCAATATAAATACCACCCTCACCTCCCTCCCCCTTCCTCTCACACGTCTCAATATTTTATATTCGCCTAAAATATACCCAATATAATTCTTAAGGCTCTTAACCACATCTAAAACCTACTGGACTCACTAAAAGTCCAAAACCAATGGCCTTAAATAGGGTATGATAGAGAAGAGATCAAGAGGTAATGATCTTCTTTCATTTTCTTGCATTTTCTTTTAAATTATTTTTTATTCATATAATCTATTTAACTCATTATATCCAAGAGTAATGAGATATATATTAATATATATATTCTTTATTTTTATTTTTTTGTAAAAATTTATCGTCATTATTCATCTCCTTTTCTTCTTATTCTAAAAATAAAAACACCGTCTGTGATGTTTCGATTTACCGACATCGTGGATGATGTGTCTTAAATTTACCTTACATACTTAAAAGAATATCGTAAAAAAATTTAATGGTTGAAAAAAAATTTAAATTATATTATATGACTTCTATTATTTTTTGTAATTAACATATATTCAAAATATTAATGGTAAATGATGAAAAATGTTTGTGATTATCAAAGAACCAACAAAATGATCTAAACGAATATCACTAATAATTTATCTTTTGATTCATCATCATTCCATACTACCAAAATGATTTAAGGTGTCATTTAATATTTTCAAATCATATTAACATCATTTGTTTATACAACTAAATTATTTCTTCTATTTGACAAGAATATCATTTTCGAACCGGCCATGGAAATCATGTAAAGCACACAACTGAAACAATGGAATTTATAAAATATTATTAACAAATGGGTCAAATGAAGTAATAAAATGATCTTATAATGTGTTATATACATTATTAATCTTTAGTAAAATATTAACTACACCCTTTTTACCATTATATAGATGTTTTAAACAAGATTTATTTAAGATTAACCTGAGGTAAGTGAATTCTTAACCTAATTTCCATTCACTAGGTAGACCCTCTACATCATTCATTATGTGGTATTAGTATTATTTTTGAGATTATTTTTTATACTATATTTAATTATGTTTATTTACTATTTATACAAATATTAATTTTTTTTATAAATTCTCACTTTAATTCTATTATATTTTTATGGGGCTTTTCATTAAAAACAATATTTTAAAATTCTATTTTATAAAATTCAAAACCAATGTTTTTATGCAATTATTCATGTTTTACAATTATGTTCAAGTTATTGGGTAATTATAATGATACATGGTTGTTCCTATATCTCTCTCAAATTCATTGGGTATGTGTATATTAGAGGTCAACATAGGGTTACTCTAAGTGTAACTACGATGGTTACACCATAAGGTAGCTATGAAGGAAATATTATAATGAATCTGTGAGAGTTAAAAATCATATGTTATCCATGAGGGATAAAAAATAAGTATGTAATGACCTAAGATACCTTTATGGTTTTATATATTTTCTTTAATGATTTATAGAAATCCCATCTTTCACAATGTTTCTAAATATGTGTAATAATTATGTCTTTGGGAATATGATTTCATATGTTTTTAAGTATTCTTGTACCAATGTTTTCTTTCCTTCTTTTGATATCCCTTACATAGAATTTTATGATAATACCATGTTTTAAAAGGTATTTTATATGTTGTAAGGATGTGTAATAGAAATAAGGAAGTCGAGATTTGTCAAATAATTCATGTTTTTGTTTTGTGTTAAAAACATTTTTTTTGCATGAAATGGAAACGGATTTTATGGTACCAACATTGTAAGACTGTGGATTGATATGTGTATGTTATGTCCTAAACTTTTATAACTATAAACCAAAAATATATTTTGTAATTTAATGAAGATAAATATTGTTTAAATATAATGATTATGTCCTGTTTAAGGTTTGTTCATTATAGTTGGTGTCATAGCACAATTTTGATAACATTAATAATTATTATGATGTTAAAAGAATATCATAAATGATTTTTACATTATATTTATATTGAAATATTATAGAATTTAATTTTTACCATGTTGTCTCATCTAATTTATCTCTGTTCATAATTCTTTTCCATGGATGAAATAGGGATGTTGAATTTGGATGGAACAGAGAGGCTGATATCTTTCTGAATCTGCAATTGAGAATAATGGGAATCAGAACCAAGTAGTTTTTTTACAATAATGGATTTTTTCAAATAGAAAATAAATGGAGGTGTATTCCATGGAAGGGAAAATCATATCTACTACAAAGGAACATGACGATAGTGGGAACTTTTATGAGGAAAAAACCTCATGCGTTTAGCATATCTTCTGACCTAGAAGTAGTTGAATGATGAATTAATGAACTTGAAAAGATATTATATTTTATCGTATGTCGAGATAATCTTAAGGTTTGCGATATAATTTATCATTTTGAAGTTAAATATGATATGTGGTGGTCAATGGTCATGAATATCCGGGATAGTTAGGATATTGAATCCCTAGAGTCGAATGAATTTAAAAGTAATTTTCTTAAAAAATATATTATTCTAGTTGTTCGACTTAAGAAGGAGAAGAAATTCATTGAATTGATAAAAAAGGAGGAATATTCTATGGCTGCACATGAAGAAAAAATCGCCTAAATGGAAAGGTATGCTATAAATATTATTTTTTATCTTGATAAGAAACTGAACTCTTTTTAATTAGGATTGAAACCAACATATCAAAGAGAATTGGCTTCCTATGAGTTCAAAAGTTATGATAATATTATTGGATGTGTTGAGGGGGTAAAATAGAGTTTTTTCATTATCACTTGTAATTTTAAAACACTTATAATAAGAGGTACATATAAAAATATATGAGATAGATTAAATCAAATAAATCATATGGTAAGAATTTCCAATTTCTAGTTTGTGAAAAGTGTGGTAAAACGCACCTAAGGGAATATCTTACCAAAATCGGGAAGTGTTTTTGATGTGGAATGTTTGGAAATTTGGCCCTATATTTTAATGCAAATGATCATAAGATATATTTTGATAAGAAAACTATAAAGGGTTTCAAATGGGGTGAGATGTGTCATTATGAAAATACCTTCCCAGAGAAACATATGAGTGATAGAAACCTTCCAGATTATAATAAAAAAAGTTTATTGAGATCCTTTAACACTATGTCAATAGATATCGGTCCATAAAATGAAGTGGTATCATGAAATTGGTTTATTTAATAATATTTTTCTAAATTATTTTTTGATAGGGGGTCTACAAATTTCATTATTTCTAAGAATCATTCATGTAAATTGGAAATATCACCTAAAAAATTGAGAGTAGAACATTCTGTTAAAACACACAGGGGAAATGTTACAGAAAAAATAAATTTTGAGAACATTCATATTGTTATATATGTAAATATATTACTTGAAAACCTTGTTCTTTTTCCATTAGTATAGTTTGATTTCATTTTAGGTATAGATTGGATTTCTATTTTTCATGGTAATATTGATTGTAGTGCTAAAGAAGTGGATTTGTATAATAAAAAATTAGTTTCTATACAAAAAAGAAACCATAAAGATTATAACATGTCAAGAAGCTCATAAAATATTGAAATATATAAATGAAAATTATCTTTCTCATATTTTGAAAGCAAGGGAACTATTCACAGTAATGATGTTCCTGTAGTAAATGAATACCCTATTATTTTTCCTAGTGAGTTTATCAATGTTATACCTAATGAAGAAGATGAATTCACAATGACCTTAGTCCCTTATCATAATCGAATTTCAAATCCCCTTATTGAATAACTCCAATGGAACTTCTTTAATGAAAAAATAAGATGTAGGAGTTTCTTGATAAAGGATTCATTCATCCTAGAACTTCACAATGGGGAGATCCTATTTTGTTAGTTAAAAAGAAAGATGGTTCCATGAGACTAAGAATTGATTATCGATCTTTGAATAACATTACTATAAAGAATATGTATCCATTTCCTTACATATATGCCTTTTTTGATCAGCTCGAGGGAGATCAGTACCTTTCCAAAATTTTCTTGTGATCTAGGTACCATCAGCTGAAGGTGAAGGTGGATGTCATTCCCAAAATAGATTTTTGAACTAGATATGGTCATTATGAATTTGTTGTTATGCTATTTGGGTTGACTAATGAACATATTTTATTCATGGATCTTATGCATAGATTCTTTCATGATTTCTAGAATACATTATTGGTTATGTATATTGACAAAATTATGTTATATTCTATAAGAAAAGAGGAGCATAAAAACATATAATGGTTTTTTTCAAACCTTACACGAAAACAAACTGTATTGAAAATTTAGCAAGTGTGAATTTTTGTACCAAAAATTTCTTTCCATGGTGACATTGTTTCTAAAGAGGGCATAACTATTGATATTACTAAAATGAAAGTTATTGAAGAATGGCCAAGGCCCACAATTATAACCAAGATTCATTATTTTCTTAGTTTGGTAAGAAATTACTTGAGGTTTCTTGAGATCTTTTAATCGCTATCTAGTCCCTTGAATATATTGATACAAATAGGAGTTAAATTCATCTAGAAAAAAATATTGTGATGATTTTTTTCATGAATTGAAATAAATATTAGTGAATTCTCATGTCCGGACCCAACCTTATAGAAATGGTGAGTTTTCCATATATAGTGATGCCTCATTAAAGGGACAAGGTTGTGTTCTAATGAAGAATGATTAGGTAACTTATTATGCATCAATATAACAAAAACCTCACGAGGTAAATTATCTCACACATGATTTGGAATTAGAATATATGTTTTTTTCTTTAAAAAATTGGAGGCATCATTTATAAGGAGTGAAATGTTAAATATATACTAACCAAAAAATTATAAAGTGTATATTCAGTCATAAGAAATTAAACATGAGGTAGAGAAGATGGCTTGAATTGGTAAAATATTATGATTTTAAAATCAATTACCCACCTGGAAGAAAAAAATTATAAGATTCCTTGAGTTGACAACATCAGACATCTTTAAATATGTTATGGCTAGAACAAGGCCCATTGATTAATGATTTGAGGTATTTTTCCTTGGAAGTTGTTGGTGAAAGATATTCCTCTATTTTTTTCAGGTTTTGGTACATTCAACTTTTATAGACAAAAATAATAAAGCATAGACGACAGATGGGGAGATATAGAAAAAGGTAGAATTTTTTAAAATGGGTAAGTTTCCATAAATTAACATTGATAAAGACTGTGTTATATGATTTGGAAGGAGATTTTTTGTTCCTTGTGATTCTCAGATGAAGAAATAATTATTGTCCGAAGAAAAGTTTTCTCTATTTTTAGTTCACCCTGATTAGAAAATTATGTATAGTTAATTTCAGCAGTATTACTGATGGGATTGAATGATAAGGGATATTATAGATTTTACTGTGAAATATTTTATATGTCAACCGGTTAAAGTAGAGAGGAAATTTCTGAATGAGATGCTTACACTTCACCAGTTCCATAGTAAAAATGTGAAATCATATCCATGGAATTTTTTGTGGCACTACAAAAGACATCTCGAGGTAACAATGCAATCTATGTTATTATTGATCGACTGGGTGAATCTTTCAATTTCTTTCCTATTAGAAATGCTATGACATTGGATCAGTTTTCTCAACTATACCTCATATTGATTTTCAGGTTACATGGATTTCTTATTTCTATTGTATATGACCATGATCCAAAGTTCGCATATATCTTTTGGAAAGTCCATCATAATTCATTGAGAATTAAATTAAATTTTAAAATAGATTTTCATCATAAATCAGATGGAATGTGAGAATGGATGATTCATACTTTGGAGGATAATCTTCGATCTTGTTCAATGAATTACAAGAGAAGTTGGTGTCAACATATTTCTTTAGTTTAATTTTCATATAATAACAGTTCTTATTCTAGTATAAAAATGACATCTTTTGAGGGATAATATGGAAGGTAGTGTCGAACTCAATATTTTTGGGATGATTTTGGGGAAAGGATGTTGATGGGATAAGAATTACTAGAGGAAGTGGCTGAGAAATTGAAGATGATCCATCAACACATGAGGATATCTCAAATCAGGTTGAAATGTTATTCATATAACCTATGGAAATGCTTTTCTATTGAGATAGGTGATTATGTTTATATTATAGTCTCACAATGGAAAAGGTTTATACATTTTGGTAAGAAATGGAAGATTAGATCATGGTTCACTGAAACAAATGACATCATAGAGAAAGTTGGATCGGTTGCCTACAGAGTTTATTTTATGAGGAGTTTGTCTCATATACACAAGGTTTCTCATTTTATGACGTTGAGAAAGTATATTCCAGATTTATATCACGTTTTGAGACCAAAATAAGTTCAGCTGGAAGAGAACCTTTCTTATGAAGAGAAACATGTTAAGAATCTTGATCGAAGAGAACATGTATTGCAGAATAAGGTAATCCACAAGGTAATGGTTTTGTGGAGAAACCACAAGGTTGAAGAAAAAACATGGTAATTTAAAAATGCTATTAGGGAAATGTACCATCACTTGTTTAATAAGTAAATAAAATTGTGAGGATACAACATGAAGAAGTTTGGGGGAATGTAACACACTAAGGGTTTAAAAATAAATTAAAATGCATGAAACAATAATTCTCTACATAATGATAAATTTTTAAGGAGATTTTTATAAAAAAGTTTTTGAAGATTATTTTTCCACTTCTATAATTTTAATTTCAAAAAACAGACATCTACAATTGGGATGAGTAAATTATTTGGACTCTTATAGTACCAACTTGATTTTTAGTGAATTTAACATATCCTTATAAATAATAATATGAATAGTAATATGACCCTTATGAATATTAAATCATATCATTTTTTTATTTTCATAATGATATAAGATAAGATGATCTTGATTAATTTTTCACAGTGATTTGAAATGACTTATAGTTTTAAAATTTTTATATTTTGAATAAATTATTATTTCATTAAAAAAATTATATTAATAATTTTTAGAAAATTATTTTCAAAAATTATATTCCATTTTGGAATTTTAAACATAAAAATTGGTTAGGGAGTGTTTTTGAGATTTTTATGGGATAAATAAATTTTTGGTGAATAATAAAAATATAGTTTTATGTTTTCAGGTGTTTAATGATATGAGTTGTACAAAGTGACCAATACCATGGTAATAACCCATGGTAAAGCCCTTGGTTTATCAAAAACCACTAATGGGGTTTCTTTTCTAATTAATTAAAAATTCCTTCACTTTCACTATAAGTAACACCCTCACACCCTTCTTCCTCTCACACCTCTCAAGAATTGAGAATAATTTAATTATTCTGAATATCCTTCCCCTGGTTCTTCCCGATGTCCATGACCTACTTGTCGTATAAAATTGATAAAACCAAAGGACGTAATAAGGATCTGAAGGAGAATAGATCAAGAGCTAATGATCCTCTTTCATTTTCTTGGGTTTTCATTTCATTTATTTTATTTTCTTATACTCTCTTCACCAAAAATTATACAAAAGGAACAAAAGCTCTAGTATTATTTGTATGCCATATTATTATCATGTATATAGAAAAATTAATCCCTCTTCTTCCTCTCCTCTCCCTCTTATTCTAAAAATAAAAACATCATCTGTGATGTGTTGATTTACCGACATCATAGACGATGTTTCTAAAATTTCCTTTACTTCCTTAAAAACATGTTGAAAACACATTTTAATGGTTTAAATGGATTCAAAATTTTATTATATGACCTATAATATGTTTTGGGAGAAAATTATATTAGTAATATTAAAGGATTATGATGAATCGAGTTTGTGTTTATCGAAGAACTACCAAAATGATCTAAACAAATATCACTATTGATTTATCTAATGATTCATCTTCATACCATATAACCAAAATGATTTATGGAAAAATTTATTATTTTTGGATCATATTAACACCATATAATTCCACTTATTAATTTTTTCTTCAATTCATAAAAAAATCCTTTATGAACCGACCATGGAAACCATGTAAAGCACACACCTGAAACAATGAAAATAACAAAATATTATTAATAAAAGTGTTGAATGGTGTTATAAAATGATCATATAAGGTTCTATAAAATTTATTATTCATATATAAAATATTAATAACACCGTTTTAACCATTGTAAATGAGTTTTTAAAAAGTTTTAATTAAGAAAATCCCGAGGTAAGGAAATTCATAAAAAAAATTCTATTCATTGGGTTGAACTTCCACATTAATAATTATTTCATATTTAGATTATTTTGGTGATGATTTTTTGGTTATAATATATTATATTATGTTTATTTATAATTTATTCTCATAAGTATTTCAGTATATCAATTCTCACTATAATTATATAATATTTGTAGGGGACATTTCTTTAAAAACACTCTTTTAAAAATCTATTTTAAAAAATTCAAATTCAATGTTTTTGTGAAATTATTTAGGTTTTATGGTTATGTTATGGTTCTTGGATATTTTTTATTATGAAGGGTGATACCTATATATCCCTTCAATGAATTGAGTATCTGTATGTTTGAGGTCATCCATATGGTTACTCCAATCATAACTATGATTTTTACAACATAAAGTAGTGGTGAGGGTTTCATTGTAAGGTAGCTGTGAGGGTTACAAATAAAAAGGTATCCAAAAGGGTTACAAAAAAATTATGAAATTTCCAAAGATACCTTTATGGTTTTATATATTTTCTTTAATGTTTTATAGAAATATCATGTTTCACAATGTATGTAAATATGGTTGAGAAGTATGTCTTTGGGAAAATGATTTCATATGATTTTAAGTGTCTATGGACTAATCATTCTTTTCCATAATTTTAAATCTATTACTGATATTTTTATGATCATTCATTTTTTTTAAAAAGTTATTGGTTATAAGGATGTGTATGTGAAATAAGGATGTCATGATTTTTCAAAGAAATCACATTGTTGTTTTCTTTTGAAAATTTTATGTTTTGGATGAAATGGATACTTATTTAATGGTACCCACTTTGTAATCTTGTGGGTTGATATGTATAAGTTATGTCCAAAAGTTCTAAAACTCTAAATTTAAAATATCTTTCGGAATGTAAATAAGTGAAATATAATTGAAATAGCTAGATTATGTAATGTTTAAGGCTGAATCCTTATATGAATAATCCTCAATTATGGAAAATATGGTATTTTAATATTCCCCTAGTTCATTAATGACATATAAGTTCTGTTCTGGACAATTATACCAATTCTACATGACTTTCCATACACATATACAAGTATACCAATCATGAAAAACTAGGAAACTAATTCTCTCGTACGATGAAATTGAATCTAATAACCCCTAAAAAGGGACATAAATGAATACAATAAAATTATAATATATAAAATAAATGTATAAAAGGTTTTTAATTAATTAATTAATGTATTTATTTTTATTATTTAAGACAATAAGATCATGTGAATAATAATCTCTAAACTAATGTAAGGGATTCTACCCGAAGCTCAATTCTTTCCTTTAGGTTAATATTTCTCTCTCTATACCCCAAATAAATGATTCATTCATTATGTATAATTATTCTATATTATATTTATAAGCAACCAAATCTTGTATTCATGTCAGATCGTACCCCTTTTATGGGGTTACAAGACTTTTAGAAAGGTCCCCATTTCAATTCATCTCGATAACTAACCATCATTAAAGGGAACTTCCCAATTTAATACCCACTTCTATGTGCACTCCACAATCTGTTTAAATCCAACATTTTTTTTTCAAAAACCACTTATTTTAACATGTAAAATATCTTGTTTCATTTTTGGTTTTGTGAAAACCAATAATCTTTTTCAGCCTTAAATTATTTTTAATATTTTCCTTAAAACCATACTTTGGTGACTCATTTCTAATGTTTCATAAAACCCATTTTCACATGTTTACAATTAATTTTGACCTGATTTATCATGTTCTATTCGTCTTTTAACTTATGAGATTCCATGTGTGTTTATAATTTATTATTTCATGTACACCCTTCTGATATACTAATCTGTTATGCCTTAGCTTGTGATTATGATACCCATTTCTTTCAATTGGTAACCCTTATATATACTCTTTATGTGGAACACATATTCAAGAACATGTTATTATGGGTGCACCTAGAAACCTCTCAAATAATTTTTTTAATGTTTAGTCTCTGGAGACATCATGATGGGACATGGAGTGAACCTAGATCCTTTATGGAACTTTGTCCACTATGTTATATAGACTTGGTAGTTAGTCGTGACTCATATTTCTATCATTTCATATGCAATTTCCACATTCCTACGATTCCATGATTATATATTCCCAAGTTAAACATGTTATTATTCCTTATGTTTATTATTATTTCATGCCTTTTATGTAATCATGTTGTGCTTTCTAACCCATGTTCTATGTTTTATTCCTATGATTATTTTCATACTGGGTTTTTAGCTCATCTATTTTGTTCATGTATTCCCAGGTCATTGAATGTTGATATAAGGGATAAAAGAGAGTTATGATCTCATTATAAATATTAAATAAAATATTTTAATATTTCATTATGTTTATTGATGTACAAAATCATCATGAAACTAGGCTTCACAATCCTTCTCTTGTAATTTGATGATTATCTATGCTCAAAATCATGTAAAAATATGTGTAAATGGATAATGTTGCTATATGTTCGATTAAATAACAATATATATTTGTGATATCAGTGCGTATAGACAAATTTTAGCAATGAGTATCATCTTATAATTCTCTTTCCAGCACAGTTATTGACGGAACACATAGTATCATTCCAAATTTTAGAACACTATATTCAAAAATTAATTCTTTCAATTTTTTATCTTTCATGGATTAAATTTTTTAAAAAAAATTCTCATTATCAGGATGAGAACAACTTATATCTTTCAAAATAAATGTTTTATAAATCATTTGAAAAATGATTAATTTATATCCTTCAATAGTAATTTTGAAATCCTTATTTAATAAATCCATGAACATAGGATCCATATCAATCCATGTTTTGGTCATAAACTCATGATCATTCTTACTCAATGCATATTATGCCTTATTTTACTTCCATGGGTGGTATTTTATTAATAAATCATAATCCCTGAGTATCTTGAGGCATTGTATTTTCATCATGTCGATATGTTTCATTGAAAATAAATATTTGATAATCTTATGAACTGTGTATATATCAATATTTCCCAATAGAGATAATGTCTAAACATCTTCAAATAAATGATCATGGATTCCAAATCAAGATCAAGAGTTATATTGTTCTATTCCTTAGTCTTTAACTACCTTTTTTCATGGGAAATAACATTTTCATTCTACATAAGGAAATAAACGAGTCCATTATTTTATACATCACTATACATCACAAATAAATAATTTTATGATGGTAGAGACAAAATTGGAGAATTTAACTACATACACTTAAATTAGTAAAAACATTGTTTACATTACATTCCTTATAGATGTAACCCCTTTACATGTAGTCTTGGTTAAAAGGTTATCTAATCATGATTTTTTTGAACAAGTATGTAATATTAACCTACAAACACAATGAAACTATATACCTCAGTTATGTTTATTGTTGTAATAATGTCTTTGAGAACCTATTTTTTCATGGGATCAAATGAGATTCCATCCTTGTAGATAATATGGACAAAAAAAGAAAAAAATTAAATATGATTAAAATTTATAAATTTCATTTATAATTTTCTCCTCCTATGAGTCTCAGGAATGATTTTATAGTAATTTTCATTTTCTAAATATGTTTTAGAATAAGCCATGATATCATTAATAAATAAAAAAAATTCATTAAGATATTCCTTGATTAAACTATTCATTAGATCAATAAAAACCGAGGGCGAATTAGGTAACCCAAATGGAATTATTGTAAACTTGTAATGTCCGTAGCTTATAAAAAATGATTCTAAATAGAATCCTTCTTTACTCATAATTGATGATTTCCATAATAAAGGTCAAAATTTGGGAAATAAATGTCTCTCTAAAGTTGATTGAAAATATCATCATTATAAGGTAATAGAAAATTGTTATTTTTAATAATATCATTGATTTACTAATAATAAATGTAGAGCCTCATTGATTCGTCCTTCTTCTTAATGAATAGAATTGTGGTGCCCCATGGTGAAACAACAGGGAGTATAAATACCATGTCACAGAAATCCACCAATTATTTTTTTTAACTTCAATATTTTTATAGTCTCTGTTATATATGTATTATTTGATATAGGTCTTCAATTAAGATTTAAATTAATTGAAAAAATATATTTGTTCTCTAGTGTATGTCCAGGTAGTTCCTTAATAGATAAATAAATGTATTCATGTACTATAATTATATCATCAATTTAAATATTACCCTTTTCACTCATAAATTCTGTATTCTCTTCTTGCTCGAGAATCACATTCAGAAGAGCTATGAGGGTTAGATCTAAACAAGAACCAAATTACTAAATCTCCATTATAAAGATTAAACATTTAATATCTTCATCACAAATCATAATTTCATTCTCCTTAAAATAATTTTTTATATAATATTTTTAAATATAAACCATTAAAAAATATTTTATCAAAGTAAAATATTGGAATAATAATAAATTCCAAAAAATAGAGAATATTTTTTGGTCTTAAGGGAATTTAATGACATAACATTATTACAATTAAATTTATATTTGTTGCTTTGGAATGAAAATTATATTTTTAAAGTTATAGGGAAAAAATTATTTTTCATGAAAATTTTGGAATATATAAATGAATATAAATATCTAGAATTTGATAAATTATCAGTTAAATTCTAAAATAATAATAAATTACATTCTACCGAATCGTTAATAATGTAAACCAAAACTATACTCATTGAATAATATTTTCCCTCTCCCCTTAGCCTCTTATGTGGTAAGTTCCCATGATTTATGGTATATTGGTTTGAATAATACCCAATGTCATTATAGATAATGCACTAGATAAAAGAGGTATATTTATCTCACTAACATTAATTGGATAGATAACCATTATCTTCAAACTTATAACACACTACCATTTCATTAAAATATTTTCTAAGATGTTTGCTTCCACAATTATCACAAGATGAATCTTTTTTTCAATTCATAATTCTTCTTTTAAGTGTTCCATTTTTATTTGTGTTTAGATGAAATATTATTCTCTTGATTTACCATGAATATATATGATTCATAAAACAAATTATTTGTTTTTATTCAACATAATAATATTTTTTCATTTGATGAAAATGTTTGAGAAATCGGTTCCCTTTGAAGACATTGAATATGTTGTTCAATGAAATGGCCAGTCTAGAATTTTGTATTAGATATGTAATTAATAGAAGACTAGTATAGTCTTTTAAATGTATTATCATAATCTAAAACTCATTTCTCTTCCATTTTATTTAATATGGGAAACTTTATCTTAAATTTAAATTTTAAGCTAACGCGGGATATAATTTTCAAATAATGTTAAATTAGAATCTATCTATACTGTGTGTATTAATTAATATTCCTCCCTAGTATTTCAGAACAACAACTAATATTATTTAGGATGGTCTCCGAGAAAAAATACTACCAATTCAACTTTTTCCCTTTTATCAAATACCATTGCTAGAAATATAATTTCAAGGGACTTAAACCATTTCTTAACTACCACGGTATTGGTAGTAAGATTAAATGGCGGAGGATTTTACCATACAAAATGAACAATAATAGGTTTATTATATTGTGAAATATCATGTTACTCCATATTTTTAAGGTTACTACTCATAATCTAGCTGAATTGGCCAAATATTTCCTCGATCTCCTCTTCTCCGACACTAGTTGTATTAGCTTGCTCAGCTCGTAAATTTATACAATATCCATGATTACAGATATCATTCATTCTTCCATGTTCCATTTCTAAAAAATATAATAAACTATATTATATTATAAGATTACTAATTTTAAATCACAATATATAAATATAAATTTTCTTTAACACTTTACATAAATTAAAAATTTATGAATTGTAATCATAAACTTGGTTTCTTTTGAAATATCAATATATCACATAAATATTATCAAATTATACATATTGGTGTTTAAATAAAATTTTAATTAACCAAATAATATCCCCCAAGAGTGTTAAAAAGGTTCACTAAAAGGGAATTCTCACCATTATGCAGAATGATGGTGGAGGTATACTCTACCAACTCTTTTTAGGGTTATTTACCCTATATGGCTCTATTCTAGAACCACATCCACCAATATTTCCCAATAGGGATGTATTTCTAAGAGAACCATATAATAACCTATTTACCAAATAAATTATGAGGGTTTCCTGAAATTAGACATATCCTAAAATACTATTATATGGTAATGTTATCTAATCTATTTTTTCTAGATCTAGTTCCCAAGGATTCAACTAAACATCCAATAATACCAACAGTAACAACCCCAAATACAGTAACCTTGAGTTGATGTCAAATTTATAACATTGGGGTAGATACAAATGAAATTATCCTAAAGTACTAGTCAGTTTAGTAGTCTTGGATATCCCAATACATACATGATACACATTTGAAATAAGAAATAAAATATAAAAAATAATAAATATAAACACACTTCATACTGGAAACACATTTAAATATTTTTTCTTCATAACCTAGAGAATTAAAAAAATAAGGTTGTGAAGAAATTATAATTAATGGTTACATACAGTTGAAGCAACAATTATTAAATAACGAATAATCAATATGGAGTGTTAGATTACAAAAAACACATTCCTTTTATTCTATAACTTGATCATGAGAAGAAGACACAGATAATATCAATACAATAATCTCATGGATGAATATAATTTAAGTCTCAATAATGTAAATACATAATATTGGATTACATTATCTCATACACTATGAAATATATACAATAAAAAATTTATATAAAAAATGTTTAATTAATGTTTAGGTATAAACCATAAATCCATATATTATTTTTTTTCAACTAATTTGTCTCATGAGACCTGTCGATTCATTGGGGAGATATCTATAATAAGGCACCAATAATCACCACTTGTCAAATTCTTTACTTATATATTTCATGATGAATTAAATTAATATAAAATATTTCTTATTAATAATTATAAACTTTTAATTAAAGAATATGAAAAATTATTGTTTTAATAATCAATCAAATAAATTTCAAAGTAAAACACCATATTTAGAAGTAGAACAAAATTTAGGAACAAACAATATTCATGATACCATGAATATGGATATTTAATAGGAAATTAATTTCTAATTATCATAACAAAATTTATGTTTCAATATAAATCTAATAACCACAAAAATTATTAAGAGATAAGATATGACAATAAATTCATCAGGAATATATGTTTTTTAATAAAATAATTCCCTTTAGAAAAATTATAAGAATGGAAGAGAAAAATTATAATAATATTTTGTTGAAGTT
Organism: Viscum album; assembly: GCA_963277665.1. NCBI lineage: Eukaryota > Viridiplantae > Streptophyta > Magnoliopsida > Santalales > Viscaceae > Viscum > Viscum album. The sequence goes on along the minus strand of OY728119.1, from coordinate 1,788,495,964 downwards.
TTTTATTTTTAAACTCATTTGAAACTCACATAAGAAGCTAAATATCATAAAATAGTTACAGCAGTGGGATGATATATTAATGTTGTATACGTTAAAAATAAAACATTTATTTTGACTTTATATAATAATGTCAAAAATGAAATTTTCAGATAAACAATAAAATATTTAATTAAATTGTTTTAAAATTTCAAATGTGGCATAAAATTTCATTACTAAATCATTTTTTTAAATCTAATTTAAAAAAACTAATATTATGGACTTGGATGAAAAATACACCTGATCCAAAAGGGAAACAAGATATGATTTTATTTTAAAATTTTATTTTATTGATTCAAGTTAAAAATATATAAAAATTATGAGAAAAATATTTTAACTTCTTAAAATTAAGGTGTTTAATAAAATATTTATATTTTATGAAGGGTGCATCAAAAGAACCCTTCAATTGAAATTAAAGAAATCTTAAAAAAAAGAGATTATAAAATAAATACTTACCTCTTTGAAAAATTTTAAATTGTATACCATGGAAATAATAATACTGAATTGAAACATTAATAATAATTAATAAATATATACTAATGTTAAATATATCAAAAATTTATTATATACACCATATAAAAGTAACTGCATGGATAATATCAAATATGTCTTAATAGAATGGTAATTGAGTCAAAATATCTCACCTCATGCCTCCCTTTATTTGAAAATTCATTAACCACATGTATAATGGTTTTAAACTTGTTATTAATTTATAATAAAACCATATTCATATTTATAATATCATATATTATCCTCCTATAATGTCTCTTCTCTAATTTTCTTGTAATATTTAATTATTGGCATTGTTTCGGGTGTTACCTAATTCATTTTATCATGCATTGTTTTTCATTGAAGTTATTGTTATTTGAATTGGATAAAGATATATCATATTTATATTTAGTTAAATTTTATATATAACATATTTAATCATTATATTGTTTTATACATTAATTATTTATTTTCTAACAATTGAAAATAAATCACATAGATTTATGGAGATGGTAGGTCATACAAACACATGACATATGTAATTATTTTCATAATTAGTGAAATGGAAAGGAAGTAAATGATACATCAATTTTACATAATAATTATCATATATTATTTATCATATATATTCATTATTAATATTATTATGACAATCTGGGTGAGTTAGTTATAGAAACAAATTACATCAGTTCACGAGCTGGTAGTCCACCATACACATGAGAGACGGTTTTGTTTACCATTAGATGGAGAATGAGGTTGATTAAGATTATTCCATGAAAATATTAACATAACATCATATGGGAGATAATTTTGTTATTATATTGGAACTGTTAAGCCATAATTGATGGTCGTAAAAAAGAAGTAAAGAAAGATAGAGAATCGTTAAGACGATTACATTTTAGTAAAACGACATCCTTTGGATCACTTATTAAGGATCCTAAGGTTGTTATATTGAGAATAAAATCACCTATAGAATTTTTTTAGGGAATTTGGGGAAAAACATTAATGGGTTTTTTCAAGGAATTTTTTTTTCTAGGTGTGAAAATGTGAGGGGATGATGTTCCCTATTATAAGATAGGGGAGGGGCACTCTTCAAATTTCTTAAATTATTAAATAAATATAATTATTTATCAAGGAAAATAGAATAAAAATGTTGTATTGAAAATATAAGATGAAGATTGATCAAAATATATCTATAGAATAAAATTCAGACAATTTTGGACTATTTTTTTACCCTTATCATTTTTCGAATCTTCTGTTAACCTTTCTTATATTTATGACAATACCATTGTTTTTTACTCTTTAGGGATTAATATATTTAATATAAATGGAAAAGTGTCCCATACATGTACCATGTATTATATTTTAGTGCATATACAACTCTTTTGGTATAAGATAATATTTAATTATAATTTTAAATCATTTAATAGAATACTATTTATTATAAAATATCATTAAAGTAATTTTTAGAACTATTAATTTACATTGAATTAATAACATCAAGACATCATTGGAATTGAAATATAAAAATATAAAACATACCTAACATTTTATTTTCATTTAATTTTTTTGGATATAATTATATATTTAGATTATACTAATTTTAATAGTTTAAATGTCATTTATTTTATTTTTATATTAATTAAAGCAATACTTTGTCGGCATTGCACAAGAATTTGTGATAATTATTTCATATCTAAAAATTAAAATTAAATTATCAGTATTAAAAATTATTTTAAATTTAAAATAATTATTTGCAATAAAAATGGTTTATTTTTATCCATATCACAAAATATTTTTGGAATTGTAATCGAGAAATAGAAAACTTATAATTTTCATTGTATAAAATAATATAAAATTAAATATAAATGCCAAACAAAAACAAGTCATATATTATAATTTTATATAGTTATGGATGAAATTTAATAATTAAATAAATTTAATAAAAGTGTTATTATCATTTTCCATAACTTATCCTATTATTTTTAAACCTAATTAACTCATTTTACCTTTTCCATGGAATAACCAATTACTATGATTACTCTTCATAATGAAAAAAAATAAAAGTAATCTATTAAACAAATATGAATTATTATGATACCAAATATGGAATATAATTATAAAATTATATTTAAATAAGTGGATGAATTTCATTTAATAATAAACCCACAAAATGTGTTGAAAAATGGTTTTTCATGAAATAAGTTTCTCAAGCACAGGACAATTTTACGTTAACTATATGTATCATAATCATAATTATATTAATTTAAGTTCAAATATTTATATATCTAATGTGTAAATTTAATTTAAATCATTCTAAAATAATATGATTTTATTTAAATAAAATCTAAAGACATTATACATTTTTAAAAAATCATTTTTCTGAAAATTATCCCCTTTACCTCCAAATGATATATTCCTTAGTTATTGTTAATTAAATATAAATACATATTTCATTATATAAATTATTAAATATTATTTTAAATGAAAATATTTATAGTTAAATATTACATATTTAAATATTCAGAAATGATTATTTCTATAAGAAAATATCAAATACTCATTCCTTGATTCTTTTGATCATGTATGTTTAAAATAGTTATTCATCCTATAAAATTAGATTTTTTGTTCCATGAATATTAAAATTCAAATTATATTATATTTTTATTAATATATAATATTCACTTAATATAATTTAATCTTAGGTGTTACAATACTAACTCGATTGGTTGGTGAATTTAGTCATTAACTTTCAATGTTATTAAATTTATCCATTTTAAAACATCTTTATTTTAAATTAACTCATAGGATATCCTGTATTTTAATCTTAAATATTGTAGTAGAAATTTGTTTAAAATAAATACTACAAACAAGATATTTTTACACTGTTTTGGGGTTTCTAATTAACAACCCCTGCCCACATCCACTAGAATACAATATATGTTCTTATATTTTAAAATTGATCATTTTCTTATAGATTTCAGAACTACATGTAGGCCAATGAGAATTAGTATAGGTTAAAATATGGTTCAGTCAGAATCTACCTCCCACTAAAAAACTAAACCTATGATCGGTCTCCCACACATACATTACATTAGAAACATGAAAACAAATCGTTATAGGTATTGATTATCAGAAAAAAATGGCATAATATTTTATACACTCACAACTAAAGGTAGGTAAATATTCTGATAAAAAAATATAAATCCTTATTATTTCCAAAGAAAATATCCTTTTTGATTGATGTTTCATTAATTTATATATAGTTGCAACATAATTTATCTAATATTCATCCTTATATCATTAAAATTAATGACAATAAAAGTAATAATTAATATTTTTTAACCGTTCTAAGTGATCAGTGGTATAATAGCCCTGTCACATTTATTCTTTTTATTTTTCAATCACATAACCAAAAACAAAGATAAAAAACGTATTGAATAATAAAATATGTCATAGAAGTAGTATATTATTTTATTGTATCACTTTTCTAAATATTTCTATATATTTTTATTCTCCATAAAGATATATATATATATATATTAAATATTAAAATTTAACTGAGGTAAAAATTAACCTTGGTATTTTCCTTAAAAGTAATTATCTTTATTGTTAGTAGAGTATATTTATTACTCATATAAATAATATCTTGTAATTTATTGTGAAAACTGTTCTTAAAATTTATACCTTTGAAAATAAACTACTTTATAGTTTATAAACATTATACATTAAAATAGTACTTTAAAAAACACAATGATTTTTTATAAAAACATCATAATATTTAAATAATATAAACCATGTATAAAAGATTAATTTTTTTTATAATTCATACATAAGAAAAAAATTCTTATTCCTAGTGATTATTTAAGAAAGAAATTTATCATCACAGAGTACTTGAAAGATACACTCTGAAATATTTTTCTTAAATAATAATTATAACTTAACCAAGTTAGATAATAACTCAATATATAATATTTAAATATTAATACATAATTTTAGTTCAATGAATTCTACCACATATTTATGAGAGGTATATTCAAATATAGAGTATCATTCTCTGTAAAATTGATATAGAAGTTGGAAGTCAAGAGAAAATAACTAAGATATAAAATTTTAATTTCCAATCTCTTCAGAATATATAAAATATAATAGTTTGATATTTCTCATAATGTGACAAAATTTTAATTTTCAATTAAAACAATAAAATTAATTATCTACATATAATATTCAGTTTCTAATAAAATTCATTTAAATTAATTAGTATAATTTAGAATAATAAATCTAGATTGGAAAACCATTTAAAATATTAAAAAATAAAATAAAATTAATTATAATAGAAGAAAAAATATGGGAAATTTTGATCTTAAGAACATGTAATATATAAGTGTATGTTATTTCAAAATAACTATCCAATAATATCAACCTTTTTTATGAGCACATATCCAATGAAATTAAATCAACACATTGTACATGTTAGGTAAAAAATAAAATAAATAAATAAGATTATAAAATTAGATATGAGTAAATTTTGATTTTTATTCTCAAAATTGTCTCTTATTCTCCACCATTTTGTTACATCAAAAAGATTGTTTAAGCGAGGGTTTGACAAAATTAATTTGTTATACTAAAAGGACATCCATTAGAATATAATAGTGAAAAATAATGTAATTATAAAAGTGATTTTTATTAAGGAACCACTGTTGGAAATAATAGTGTCAAAGTTAAGTTATATAGAAATAAAAAAATATAAACAAAAATAGAAAATAATTTTCACTTGAACTGAAGTTATGTTGCATAATCCATATGTTTTAAGATAAAAGACTAAATGTATTGTTATTATTCAAAAGGTATATAGACTTGGCTAAAAGGAGTCAGTTTTAATGATAAAGAGTTAGTTTAATTTCCTAAATATTTAATTCTATGAAGATTATTAGTAAAACTGCTTACTTTTCTCAAGATGTATTAATTAATCTAAAGACCTTAATGTATTTTTTTTGGTGTTTACATACCTTCTCAAAATATTATTTTAATGGTTTATAAGTGGTAGAAGTATGACATTTTATAGGCTTATATGCAATAATAATCTTGACTGGGACGTTCTATAGTGATGTTGGATGATATATAGATAGTGACACATCACTATTTCATAATAATACTTGATTTTCAAATTATATTTAATGAATTTACATTTTAATTATAAAATATAAAACTTGAAATCTGATCAATACTAATAAATTATTTCAAATTATTTGAAAACATTTTAGTATAGGTATGGTTTTTGTAAAAATATACCAATAGTTTGGTGAAACCATTGGAATATGTATGCTGTATAGCCACATATATTAATAGTTCTACCAAAAAATTCTTATAAGTATACCTATACCAACAATTTTCTAAAACCATTATTATAGGTAATTCTTGTGGCCAACTATACTAATATTTCAGTCAGACCATTATTGTAAGACACTTATACCAACAAATTGTATAATTGAAACCATTATTTATGTATAGTAAAAAAAAAAATTATAAATTAATATGTATATATATATGTATGTGGGTGTGTGTCTGTGTGTGAACATAAATATTGTTCTAGAAGAGTTTTAATGTTGTTTGAAAACAACAGAGAGTTATTTAGATAAATAATCAATGTTGTAAATGTTTTCAATAGAATTCCTATTCAACTTGTTAGAATAAATTATTTGTATAGGTATTTCCAATTAAATTACTTATACCAACATTTTTGGGGACCTTTCGTATAGACCACCCATATCAACAATTTGACCAAACCATCGGGATTGGTATTTCTCAGGTGAAAATCTCCCAACATCTATTCAAAACGTTGGTATATGCTATACCAATGGTCTGAAAGGATTTACAATTAATTTCAAAAAATTCGTATATCATTTTTTATAGTAGTGAACCATATCTAGTTGAGTGTGTGAATTAGGTAAATTGTTGGTTTAAACAAAACATGTAATTTTTTCTATGAGGTTATATAGTTTATTGTGAGTAGTATCCAACATTTAGAAAAAAAAATATTTTTTTATAATAGATAATGACTTGATATCCTTTATGGAGACCAAATCATTATGATTTAAATATTTAATTCATATCTTCTTTTCTAACTAAATCAATATAAAAACTATAAATCTTGAATTTTTTTGATCTTTCTTATTAACGCTTCTATCCTCTTTATCACATGTGTATGAATTTTATAGATAATTTTTGTCACAGATTTTTCAGTTTCAATTATTTCATTTAAATCAAATAATTTTCTTATTATCTTATAAGATCATCAAAAAATAGTTACGGCATATTATATGTGACCTTACACACTTTAGTTTTTATAGTATATGTCTCAATAGTAGAGATTTTGTAACAGAATTTTTTTTTACTTTTGTTGATTGTTATATATTTTTATAATCTTGAAATTATAATTCCTCATCATATTGAGATTCAGGGAAATAGAAAATTTCAATATTCTCAAGAATTTATTTTTGGCCAGGTTCCAAAAATTTAAAATTTTAATTAAAAGTTACTTCAAACTCTTTTAATATAGTTCTTTTACTCACATGCTATATGTTGTAAAATTTATTTAAATAATAAAATACAATTTTCAGCCTCTATCTTAATGTTCTTAAATATGTTTTCCCTAATTTTATATCATTATGATCTTGACTATTTTTATGGTTGATTTGGATTTAAAATTGACATAAAAAACATTAAATTCCTTGATAAATAGTTAGTTTTTAAAATTTATTTATTCTCTTCCCACATTATTGTCATCAATAGGAAACTTTGTTATGAAATTTTAAAAATTATCGAAAGTAATATTATTAAATTCTAAAATAATGATAACATCACATACAATAGATATATCAAAAAATTTATTTAAAATAGCCAAATAATTTCTTTGAAATTTATATCCTCATAAATATAGTGAGTGATATTTTATAAAATATATTATCCTTACATGAACAAATTATTATGATATTTTTTCATTTACCTAATCTCATTTTGGAATGGTTTGTTATAACCAATTTCAATAAGATATTTCTCCTTCATTACTTCTAATTAATCTTGCATAATTTCTATATGTTGACTATTTAGACATCTATAAATTCTAGTATTACAATTTTAGAATTCATTATCATCTCTATTTTAGAATTCATTAATTCTTTAAAAAAATATATAATGAAAAATATATTAACATTGGTTATAAAAATAAATTTTAAAAACTAAATTTCCCTTGTATTCATTCAATTTAGAACTACCTTCCATGAATACTAATTTTAAAACTCAAATTTTATCATTTACCATGTTGAATCTCTAGGAAAACAGTAGATTTAAATAGTTTTATAATCACTTCAAAGATATTTCCTTCTTCTATTTCATCTATTTGAAATCAAATATTCTCATCATGTATAACGTTTCTATTTACATAGTGGTTACTTTAGCATCATATGTTTATTCATATTCTGAATAATATTTTTCATTTTAATTAGTATTTTAATCCATAACTCCAATTCATATATTGGATTTCACAAATTCTTATCAAACTCCAAAAATTCCCTAAAATAATTCAATCTTGATTTATATTATTCTATATTAAACTTCATTTGAGTTAAATCATAAAAAATATAATCCATAAATAATTCAATTCTATCATTGTTATTCACAACTGCCACTTCACTAGAACTGTAAAAACTAATGTCATAAATACTTTGTTCATTCAGTACATATTATTCTAAATATCTTGTAAACACCCATAGTATCTTGTGCTTCTTCAATTATAATAGTCACCCCTTAAGTGGTACTGTGATGCACTTGGTCATCTCCTCCACCTATCTCATCATCACTTTTCTAATATTTCAACTTAATATAAACCTAATGATTTTAGGTTATATAACAAATATAACATATTTTCTTCACCACCTAATCATTTTTTAAATTGATATTTTCACAATTCAAGGCTTAAATATCAATCAACTCTATTTACTTCTTCTAAAATTTTAAAATCACAACCAATGACAATAGTTTAGGTTTAGTTTCTTCCATATTTGGTTATAATGTTACATATACCATACAATATACCATGTTAAATTTATCATCTTTTCATTACACATAAACTATAATAAATAATTATATTGGTAAATGATCTTCTTAAATTGTCTATATATTGGAGAAATATATTTATAAATGAATTTTGAAAGAAAAATATGCTAAGGATATAAATTATTTAAAAAATTCTTCTAATTTTGTTGATCCAAAAAAATAAAAACATGATATTTATATCATTAATGTATCCATCTTATACAAATATCTAATTTACCTATAATTTCCTTTATGATGATAATTAAAGAGATTATGCAGAACTGTACAAATAAATAAAAATTCCATACCACTAATAATTGATTAAATAAAATCACCAAAACATCCATGAAAGAAATTATTCTCATAGAATTCATAAACAATATCTTTATAGAAAAAACAAATCTTTGTACCATCAAAAATAAACTCAAATCCTTAAAATAATATCAATTTATTCAAAAAAATATTCATATAATTTATAAATGAGAAATATTTGTAACATAAATATATAAATCTTCTTTTAAAAACACATATCATTACCACTTTTATTATCTAGGAGAACTTGTCAATGATATATTTTTCATCCCGATGACTGGATTCTAAAATTTAAGGTTTAATGTTTTTAATTGTATAGAAATAAATAGAAGGATTCATTGAAATTTATATTTTTAACCAAAATATAAATATTAAAAAAACAAATAAAACAAAATAATATCATATACCACTTGAAAAGACCTTAACATGCAAGAATAAAATATTAAAACATAATATTAATAAGAAATAAACTAATAGTTAATATTAATGAAATTAAATATTATATATCTGGAATTTATATTACACACCATTTATTTGTGTAATTTAGAATTCTATATGACATTATTCTAGATTAAACATTTAGTACATAAAAAATTAGAACAATAAATTAGAAAAATGATAAAAAATAAAAAAAGTATATTAAAAAAAAATATAGAAATTGATAAATTCATTTAAAATTTAAAAACCCAAATCTCCCTTAATAAATCATAATTATCCGAAGAAATGGTCATGATGATTATATCTACAAATTAGTCTTTAGTATACATAAAATTGAGTGTTATGTCAGATTTTTGAGTTTGATAAATCTAGATACGTTATTTAATATCAATGTATTTTTTATATATAGAATTATTGGATTAATTGAAATATTGATAGAGAGATTGTTATTATATTTGATTGAAATAATCCCAAATTAAAACCAAAATAATTAAATGTATGTATTATCGTTATAATGACCCTCGATTTTCTATGGTTATTTTGGTTTTTTTTCACATCACCTTTTCATATTATCCTTGTGGTTTTTGTTGGATGGTTTGTTGGGGTTTGGTATTGGGGATTTCCTAGATTTTTTCGGAGGATTTAGATGATTTTTAGGCTAGGAACGGTTAGCATGTATTTATGAAAAAATATAAAGATCCCCAAGGTAATCGTACAACTGGATAATTCAGAGACAATGTCATTTGTGGAGTTAGTGCATGGTTCAAAAAACCATGTAGCATAATCATGTGAATTATCCTTGGTTTGGATAGTGGGATTCACATTTGTTGAATAGTGTTTTCCAAACTATGTGGCCTAGCTATTTTACTTGAATTGGGTTTGAAAAATAGCTTCCACATGATAGGCATATAATTTTTCAAACTATATAGAAATACTATTTATGGAGTTTTTATTAATCAGAAATTTTTAATTTTTACCTAAAACCGCCACAAAAAAATAAATTCCTTCCACCCATGTATACAGCTTTCAAACCATGAAACTCATTTTATATATTTTAGGGATTTTATTCCGTCTAGAACACATTTGTTTTTCATATTTTGTATCATAAGATCTAAAATCAAAGATATGTATCTATTATTTTCCTCTTCTCTTTTGTATTCTCAATATTCATTAAATGGAACATTGTACTAGATCTTTCATACCAAAAAACTATATTCTATATGATGACTTGAATAATATTACATGCATAATTGATGGAAATGAACCTAAATGAAAAATAAATACCTCACTTTTCTTGTCTGACACAATATCTATATGTTATGGTGTTTACTATTTGGTAAGATTAAGTCTATCTTAACACTAGGTATTTCTTTATTATTATATCTTTAATCTATAATTATTATGTAATGAATTTAGGGATGATTATACGTGTTAGTGTGTTAATATTTCTTAGAGTGGTGGATCATGGAGACTTTAGTTTTGGTATTCATAAGGTAATAAGTCATTACCTTGTTAAAAATATTTATATAAAGATTTATATTTTAGTTAGCATGTGGGTGAATGTGTAGCCATGTTGGACCTTATGGTGTGATTCATTGGCTATCGATCCATGTTTTTCCCTTTGAGAAAATTCCTATGTGATTTGATTAAATTATATTTTTGTGTCTAGCACTGTGAGAACATTATGGTCTGAATTTTTTATGATGATTGTAATGACAACAATGTCGGTATCAATTTATAAGACTATTGATTCATGGAATAAACTGTGTTATTGTTTTATTTACCTTGAATCTATCAACCGTAAAATTGCTGAGTCAAGGGATGATTTGTATGACTGGTAATGATATTATCAATGATATCTTTCAATGAGATTTTTGATTCATCAATAAAATTATGCTACCGTGGTATAATTATAATATTCATTTGATATGACATATTTTTCAACATGGAATTTAAGTAAGTAATATAGGGGTTTGTGGAAGCCTGGTTACCTCATGATGACCATTCTAGTAGTGTAATTAAATATTATTCAATTCATTTCATTAATTAAACCATTATATACATGTTTCTAACTTATTCTAATAACATATTGATGGTGTGAAACTAGGTTTTATACTCTCACCCAATGATGAAATATAAATTCATGTGTATTTTTTATGGTAAATGATCAATAAAACAAAAAGCGTCCTATGTTTAGTTATTTTTCAAGAGGATCAAGGTGGACTGAGGTGATACTGTGATAGAATCCAATGTCTTCTATTATCATGCCCCAATAATCTTCATTCCTTTTGTTTATTTTGGTACATTGATCTACCACATATGGGGATTAATTGACATTATATTACTCTTGTATTCAATTTTACATAGCATGGGTATTATTTCTATATTTTTCATATACTGTATTTATGTTGGTGTTGTTGGTTAATTTATTTTAATATTTCTTATACTATATTTATGACAGTTGGATTTCATCAAACGTAGGAAACAATCACCCCAAATTTCTACGCATACCCTCACCACTAGACATTAGGCTCATTGATGGCCTTAAGCATGTGATAATTTATAATATTATTCTTTTTTCAAATGATTTTGGTCGAGGTGTAATAGAGTTTTACCAATAGTGTATTATTTAAACACAACATGGGATTTAATAGAATAGTGATATTATGGTTGGGAACTAGGTAAGGGATTTGTTCTAATGTTTTACTATCACTTATATTACGGACTTCCACATTACTAGGGATTTGGTATTCTTTTACCAAAAATGTTATCATTGTTTCAGGTCCATAAATGGGTATTATTATGTTATTATAGTATATGGGATATTCTCTTAGTCAATAAATATGTGTGGCTTTATTTATACATAATGGATAGACACATAGGTTAATAGGTCACACACTTTTATCATATGATTTTTAAAGAATGAAAATGTTTTATATTTTTGGGGTTTTACTTATAACAAACATTTAAGTATCATTGTGGGTTTATTCATTAGGGGGTTAAAGGGGAGTGTGTCTAGAAACCATGGTAAGTCTATAAGGGTGTGTTTATTAGGGTGAGAATCCATCGTTTAATTACGTTAAATTTTATTGATGATTTATTTTACAATATGAAATTCTATGTTTCATTTTTAAATTTCAAATATTCTACCTAGTCAACATCTCATTGTTCCACCCAAGATTCCATGAGAAGTGGTTGTTGAGGTGGGAGATGCTCTTATTATGCCTTTAAATTTTTTGGAATGTGTGACTGGTAACATTTCAATAGTTGTTACATCAATATAGGTGGAAACCCCAATTCATCATATGTTTTTTCATTTATTTTGGCTACAATGTAGAGGTGTTCATAGAATTTGACCGATTATGGTATATTTTTATTTAAATTTTCATTTTTTTTAATCCTTTTCCATTCCAAGGAATATGAGGTGTACCAACCCGAACTCAAGTAACCCAGAGTTATTGTCTAATTTATTCAATTATAATAGATACAATATATATAATTCCAAAATAATGATTAGTTTAGTAGTTTTATAGAACCATTTATACACATTATACAAAATTTATATTGGGAATAAAATAAAAAAAATTGTATAAAAATTGTTAGGAATCCTTGAACCTACATAAAATATTTCTAATTTATATCTTATTTAATGGAAACAAATTATAGTGATATCAAATTCTGAGTAAGGATTGAGTACAATAAAAGATATTTTTAAGTATATATGGTATAATCAAGGTACAAAGGTAAATAACATTAAACACAATACATTTAATAAATAACATAAAAATGGATTGAATTCACAGATTCAATAAATTTAATAATCCCATGGATAATAATAATTAAATTCTCTATGAAGGAAATGAATATTTTTCAACATCAGGATCTCAGACATCATGATATATCTATCGTCAAATCCTTGTTCCATTACTGTTTAAACAATAGGAAGACAATCACCAAAAACCCATTTAATAATTTTGAGCATTTGATTTTCCTCATGAGACCTATAAATGAATCTAGGGTATATATAATTATATTCATCACTCATCCCTACATGTCCAATTCATTCTTTATATTTTTAATGGACAGTTTAATTCATAAAAAATTCCTTATTAAAAAATGTCTGAATTGAATAAATAATTAAAAATACCAATACTTCCCCTTTTAATTAAAAAACATTCAAAATAAAAAACCATATGTCGAACTCGTATAAGGTTTATAAAATTATCATACCAATGAATCAGGGAATATGTATATTGAAGAGAAATATAATGTCAAATTGTATCATGTAAGTGGAAATTTCAAGAGAAAGTTAATGACAAACAATTAATCAAGAGATAATATATGAGAATCAAAAAAGTATATTTTATATTAAATTCAATTATTTACAAAAATATAAAAATGGAAAAAAAAAATCAAATAATTTTACATTAATGTTTTTTAGTAAAGTCAGTGAACTATTTTAATGTAATATAATGAGCATGAAATGTTTTTCTGCAGTGGGATAGACTGTTATATTTGTCCCTTTGAAGTTTTTTTAATTAAATATGAAAATTAAAATTTCATTAAAAAAATATAAATATTCAACTAAATTTTTTAAAAAATCCAAGATAACCTAAAATTTCCATTGAGTTAATACAATTATTTTTAAAAACAATTTTGAATAATATGTATAAAGGATAAATATTTACTGAAACAAAAAATAAATAATCAGCATTTTATTTTTTTTCATTTATTTGATTGATTCTGGTACCAAAAAAGTAAAATATGAAAAGATATGTGGAATACCCTTAAATATATAGATAATTATAAAATTAATACAATTTAATAAGGATTAATTATAATATCCTTCAGTGAATATAAGACCAATCCAAAAAAATGATACTGTAAAATAAACTCTAAAAACTTTTGTAACATTCAAGTTTTACCCCCATAAATGATTAAAATTTAAATGAATATTTAATAATAATTAATAAATATATATTTATATTAAACACATTATAGTAATCATATATACACCATATAAATAAAATAGGTTCGTAATACTAGAAAATATCTCAATAGAGTTAAAATCGAGACGAAATCTATTACCTCATGTTCTCCTTATTTGAACATTGTTTAACCACGTGTATAATGGTTCAAAAATTGTTTTTCATTTTTAATATCCTCATATTAATTTTTTTAATATCATATATGATCTATTTATAACATTTTAATACAAATTTATTAAAAATATTTTTATCATTATCACTGTTTTGGGTGTTAATTGCTTTATTTTCTCCTGCGTGTCTTTTCATGGGAGTTATGATCTTTATAATTTGATAATTCTACCATAATATAAAAAACATTAATCAGGATATAAATATCATACATATTCATCTGGTATTTCCATATTATCTTCCATGTAAAGTGAAAATGAAAATCGGATCACATCTCTATGTGTGGGTGGTGGTCCACACATACGCACAAGTGACCCACTTATTTTCAAAAAGATTAGAATGGAAAAGGGTATATATGATATTAAAATTAATGAATTATTTTTATGAAATAAATATCATATATATTCAATAGTTCTATCCTTATAACCATCCATGTTATTCAGTGATGAAAAACAATTTATACCCTACATAGAGTCGGTAAGTCGTACGTACGAAAGAGTGATGTTTTTTAATTTAATGGGATAGAATAGAGATGAAAACTGGTTTTATCATAATCACAATAACATATAATTAAATTTATGATATTAGATTTATTATTTTATGATCGGAAATACATATTTAGAGTAATTTTAAGAAAAAATGAATTTGAAAAATTCAGTAAAGATAATTATCTCTTCTTCCAAAGATATCTTTTATAACTACTATTTAGTGACCATGGGTTACTCTTTTAGGAATAACATACCATAAATATACTAAAAAAGGATGTTTGTACATGGTTTTGTTAGGTTTTAGTATATTTAAGATGGTCTAGGTGGTGTATATAAGAGAAGAGTGGTGGTTCCTTGTTATAGGTAAAGAAAGGACACACATGGAATTTATAAAAAAGATTTAAATATATTAAATTAATTTTCTTGTGACAGTGAAAAAATGTTTCAGTAAGTTTATATATACAAAAATATATGGTTGAAATCCCTTACACTAATAGAATTTTTTCAGGTTTATATTGTATTTAAAACCTTATCTTTTGGTTAAACACGTTTGTTATCCAATTTTTACTTTAATTCCAATAAAAATCTTTTAAATCAAAAAGGGTTATATTATTTCAATTAAGTTATTAATTTTATCATAATTTGAAAAGGGATTATATTTTCAACCATTCATGATCCTAATTTTACTCTTAAAATATTTTTATGATTTTTGTATAATTAAATATTATTTTTTCATAAAATAACAATAATGTAATTTTTAACAATATTCATTAAATTTGGTATTAAAGACATCCGGCGAAATATGTATTTCATGTAAATACATTTAATACATATATTATATTTAATATATGTCTATAAAATTCATGGGCCTCTATAACTAACCAAAAATGTATTACTTTTATGTTTTTTAAAATATCTTATTTTATTTTTATATTAATGGAATAAATATTTTGTATGTGTTGAATGACTATTTAATATAATTATTACATCACTAAAAATTAAAATTTAATTAATATGAGATGAAAATTATTTTTTTAAAAAATTTATATTTTAAATTAATTCATAACATATTCTTATCCATATGTGATCATATTAAATAAATCAAAATTAAGAGAGTGAAATTTTTGAAATTTTTTACATAAAGTAATATAGATATCACTACTATGGTAAAATGGAAAAAATAAATATATTAGAATTTGAGATCAATATGGAATAATTACTCCCATAAAATTAAATAAATTCAAGTGTTAGGTTAAATTTTTTTTCCTTATCACATTATTTTAATTGTAATTACTCAATATTTCCTTTACCGATGTGAATTTTTTTACAAAAATTACTATTTATAAAACTTATAAATAAAAGGGGAATATTAACAAAATTTTAACATAGTGATTCCAAATATGGTATCCATTATTCAATATTCATTTTCTATATTCTGAAAAAATTAATTTTTTTACAAATTCATAAAATTCAATGAAATGATGTTTTTTGATAGATTTGTTTTTAAGCATAAAAATAATGTTAAATCAGAATAAAGAAAATTGATTATTAAAATTATATTATTATTAATAAAATTTATGAAATTTAAATTTATGAGAAATTAAAATATATAATGGTATTTTAACTTCAATTATTTATTAAAAATAACTGATTGTATTGGAAAAATTTGTATTTTTATTATTTATTGAAAAATCATTTATTTCAAAAAAAAAGAAAACATTTCACCCTATGTTGATTTTGATTTTCATATTTTAGAAATTAAATTAAATTTAGAAAAATCAATTTAATAATTTTTATAATTCATGTTTTAATCGCATTCTGGAATAAAATTATTTGTATTGTGATATAGTTTATTTAAAAATGAAAATACAATATAATTGATTCTTTGGTGTTAACAGATGTTCTCATGATTTAGAGGATTTGATAGAGAACATCAAAGAGTTATTTGCTCTTGATTTTAATCTTGATGATGAGATGGTGATGAAAAAAATATATATACTACTATGATTCTCGATGAGTCGGTGTGGCATCATGACTTAGTTAAATAAGAATAAAGATCTGAAATGGGGGGAAGGTATTTATGGAAATATTCTCTAAAAAATTATTTATATAGATGCAGATGATATATTGAGAAAATATTTTTATGGATCGTCAGCAAAGAGCTCTATTGGTGGCTAGAAATTAGACTCATTTTGTAGAGTTTATTTTATTTATTCCATTATTATCTCATAATAAGTTCCAAAAGTTGAGAAAATTTTATATTGGTATATGAACCATGGTGAAATGAAAAGTCAAGGTCTTCAACCTAACATTAAACCAAGATGTGAATTGTAATTAATTACAATTGAGAGGGGTCTATAAGATTCCCAGTCAACAAGGATTATTCCATTTTTTATGAACCAAACAATGACCTTTATAGTGGAGTTATGGGTGTCTATTCTTCTGGTTGTAATATGAGAGATAAGGATATACACCAAGGAGGTGAAAATAAACACCGATATTGTAGGGGTTTTTAGATCCTCCATTGTGAGGTGGTCCTCCACAATATTTTCAATGTAAGTAGATGGGGCCAAACTAAAAGTTTTGTATAGGTCTACTTAGTGTGTTCCATCTATGTGGTAACATGGGTCACATGTAGTATTTTTAAGTCATCCATACATTTATATACCATAACCTTTAATTGCATGGTACTATGTAGAGGATATTTTAATGTTTAGTATCTTGGAAATAAGCTACAAAATAAATGAAAACATAAAAATTCATATATATCTACTTGAAATACATATTCTTGGGTTCAACCTAGGTTAAGTTTTTTTAATCTCATTTCCAAAGGATATACATCAAAGGAATTCAGTGAGCATGAATCCTTATAATGTAATAATCAAGGGAGACTAAAAAAGCATGTGTTCATGAGACATATGAGTAATAACATGATGGATAACAATAAGGAATGAACAGTAGTAAAATAATAGAAATCAGCACATGAATCATAACAAGTAAATGTGGATAAAAATTAAACCACCAATGTTTATCAAAGTGGTGTCATAAATTAAAAATTCCAATATTATTAACTAAGGTATTGTAAAACATATCATCTATAGAGATTAAATTCTTTACCCAATCCATTGGAGTGCTATAAAGGCACACCCTTCACATTAATTAATTAATTTGAGCTAAATATTTCTTAATAAATCATTTCATTAATAAACCATGGATAATAAATAATTTTTTTCATTTCAAAATCATTCTGTATAAAATTTCTTAAAGACATGATCATTACATCCTTTCTTCATCCCATGGAAATGGAATGTGGGTTTCATGTTTATAAATCCCATAATATATTAGAAATTATTATATATTTTTTAATATCAATTAAATATAAAATATATTTGGGTATTACATGAAAATGTAAAATAGAATTTCCTATATAAAATATATAAGTTCAAGAAATAAATTTGGCATCACGATGGGTAAAAACATGGTTTTAAAAAATGGTAAAATTAGACGGTAAAATAGTCTAAAATTAATAAAATAATAATATTATTATAATGAAATGAAATAAAGTGTAAAAAATGATTGTTTTTTGAAAAAACATAAGACATTACTCAATTAGGGAACATGAATGTAAAAGAGAAGTGATGATTTCCCAAACCATGAAGAGTAATTCCAAAAAACTCAATGATGGAATATTTGAGTCTTGAGGACACCAGGGAGAGACTAAATGGGACGAAAAATAACCAGAAATTATTAGATAATATGTATTTATAGATGGGTAATGGTTAAATGATTGGGTATTTATAGGAAAGGTGGATGAATTATTAAATAATTTCTAAATATTGGTCTTTGAAATCTGGGTTCTAGAAAATTCAATAACATTGGATTACCCATTGTTTTTATCATGGTTTTTTAAATTGGAGTCACATGTTATGATACTTTAATACACCAAAATTGGAATCCACTTTTTAATATATCTTTTGGTATGGAAAAAAACATTCCAAAACGTAATGTTTTTTAGAATGAAAATTTATTTTTCAGAGTTGGCAAAGGTACTTATAGTTTAGAAAATGATAAAAATCTATTAAAATTCATTATATTAATAAAATAATTTATTTTAAGTAATTTATTATGTTTAATAATATGTTACATAATTATGACTTCATTATGATATCATAAAACTTTCATAAAACGCAAAAATGTATTTTTACTATTCAGGAAAAAAATAAATTATTTTTTGAAAACTCTAAAAAAATCCCGACAACATTATTCTAAAGTTTTTATATCAAATATAATTTTTATTTTATTATATAAATTCTATAAATATGAAAATTTTAACTTTTAAATATGAACATACTTATTTATTTAAAAATATATGTTTCAATGCACAGTAAAATTTCTGACACTTATAACAAATTCATAGCCCATTTAAAAATTGTTTAATTATTTATATTTAGATAAGAGTGTTTTGAAATAAAATTCAATTAAAAAAATGATATTTGTAATACTTTAGTTAAGTAGAAAATTTCATATATTTTCTAAAAAAAGAAAATCATGTTTTATTTTCATAAAATATCCAATTTATCAAATTCATCTTCATTAAAAATATATTTTATTACTAAAAAATATTTTTAAAATGAATTGTTGAAAACAAATATTTATAAAAATCAAATTAATAATACCTTAACCAATTCTTAGAAACATGACCTATTATTACAGTCACATACATTCTAAGGTTATAGTGTTCGATAAAGGTAGTTTTAGGGGGTGGGTCAGCTGACATCGACCAAATGGTAATATCCACTAAATTGAACTTCTCCTATATAAAATATATTTCAAGCTTCACTTGTTGATTCTCG
This sequence comes from Viscum album, assembly GCA_963277665.1. Classification (NCBI taxonomy): domain Eukaryota; kingdom Viridiplantae; phylum Streptophyta; class Magnoliopsida; order Santalales; family Viscaceae; genus Viscum; species Viscum album. The sequence goes on along the minus strand of OY728119.1, from coordinate 1,788,476,098 downwards.
GCTTGGTATTGGTCAAGGGAAAACCCAAGTAGCAATACCTTCCTCTAATGTTCAATCAAATGGGTTTCAAATGAAATGACTCTACTGCTTGAGACCATCGATTATATTTTCTGTATCAATTATCGTTTGACAATACTACTTATAATAAATAATTATAATTGTAATATATTCAAAAAATGATATATCTTCTAATGGTCATATTGATCAATGGTAATATTCAAAAATATTCATATTGATCAATGGTCAGGTTGACCAATGATCATAATTTTCCCAACGATCATATTTGACCAGTGGTCTGATTTCCCCTTATACCATATAAATTCCAATTCATTATTTCAATAATAATTGACTATAATTTATTTCAATTGTTATATTTTCATTACTTAAGATTTTTATTGGATTGATTATATTTTATTAATTTATATAGCAGTTGTTCATGGGGGATAAGATTCTAGAAGACTAGGGTGATCCATACATTCTCATTTTAACTATTATATATTATATTTTTTTAACTTGTAATTTTTGGAATTTTAATAATTTTCATACCAAACTAATTTAATGGTCAAGGTTAATATGATAAATTTTTTATTTTTTTAAAATTTGTATAATATTATATAATATTCAACAAACATTTATTTTGGAAACAATTATCATTTAAAAATACTGGGTTCTTACAATCTTCCCTATTAAGAAACTTCTTCCCTCAAATTTCAACTCATTCTCTTGGTTTAAAAAGGTGAAGGTACATTTTCCTCATTTTCTTCTACAGTTCCCACATCACTTCTTTATATTTTTGGATCCTTCATAATACATTGATAATGTGGGTAATAATATTGTGTATAACCTTATCTATATGGTCCAAGATCTTCATTGGATGCTCCTCATAAGAGAGGACAAGTTTTAGTTATACCAGCTCAAGATTCAGTACATGTGAGGGATAAGGTATGCACTTCTTCCAGATAGATACATGGAATATATCATGAACCTGATATTTATTTGGTGGATGTTCTAGCTGATAGTAACTGTTCTTTTGCGATCAATGATTTAAAAGGGTCAAATGTACCTAGGGATAAACATACCTTTCTTTACATTTTGTATGACTCTCCTCTATGGTGATATCTAAGGGAAAAAATTATCTCCAACATAAATATATGAGTCCCAACAATATTTTTTAGCATATCTCTCCTGCTGACTCTAAGCATCCATTGTGTTCTTGAATGGAATGAACATTTTTTTACATCTCTTGTAAAAGATCATTCTTTATATAGTATTACCTCCCCAACATCATCCCAAAATGTATGAGTTATACATTTCTTCCCATATATAGATTTATATGGCTCTATTCGAATACTCGAGTTAAAGGTATTTCTGTATAATAAATTTACTAATGCGAGGTGTTGATCTCATCCACTTTTAAATTCCATTGAAAATGTTATCATCTTGTCCTCGAGTGTTTGAATACTTCATATATATTAGGCATCTATTTATTGTGATAGGCTATACTGAAGATAAATTTAATATTCAAATCATATTAAATATTTCTCTAGATTTTTGGTGTGAACCTTTTGTCATGATCAGAAATTGTTGAAATTCGACCCCATGCATCCTCACCACTTCCTTTAGGTTTAAATTGAAAAGTTGATTAATAGAAAAATATTCCTATATAGAAATTAAATGGGAATTCATGGTGAGTTTATCCACTATAACCCACATTAATTTTTTTCATTTTGATGTTCACAGGAGACCAGTGACGAATTCCATTGTGATATTGTCACACTTTTAGTTTTTTATGGGTAGTGGTTACAATACCCATTTTGGAATTTGTTTCTCCACTTTCACTTTTTGACACACCATTCACCTTGTAGTGTAGTCATAAATCTCTCTTTTCATATTATCCCCCAAATAATGATCACGAATGTACCTATATATTTTAGTGATTCTTGTATATATAAATAATTTACATCTATAAACTTCATTGATCAAATACTTCTTTATATCTAGTATAGACCAAACACACATCCTTGAATGAAATTTCAATACACCTTCATGATCAATTTTGAACTTAGGAAACATCTTATCATTCATATCCTCTATCTTATTTTGTAATAAATGATCATCTATTTAATATCTCATGATGTCATTTAGTAACGATGGTTGAGATATAATTTAGGAACGGATTGATTTTTACAATTCCCAAAATATTACCATGACCAATTTTAGAAGGTTGTTTATCAAAGGATCGCCTTGAATCCACATGATTTATATCACAACAATTTTATTCCTAATTACTGCATCAGTAGCTTTGTTTTCTCTTCTAGGGTGATAATTGATTTTATAGTCATAGTATTTAATAAGATCAAACCATTTAATTTGTCTCATGTTAAATTATTTTTTTGTGAAAATATACTTTAGTCATTGGTAGTCCATGTATATATATCACATTTTCTCAATAAAGATAGTGACTCCATATTTTCAGAAAAAAAATAAATGAATCCAACTCTAGGTAATGCATGATATAATTTTTCCCATGAAGCATTACCTATCGAGAAGCATAAGAAATCATCTTGTTATATTCCATGAGGATTCACCCAATACCATTTAGAAATACATCAATATAAATAATTAATCCTTCCCTAACAGAAGGTAGAGTTAACACAAGTGAAGTAACGAATCACATCTTCAGTTCTTGGAATCATTATTCAAACTCCTCTATCTATATGAACATATCCCATTTTGGAGTTAACTCACCCAGTTTATTAGAAATTTATGAAATGTTTTTCAAAAATCTCTTATAATATACTACTAAACCAAGGAAATAGAGAATCATAGTTACTATTGTGGGATAAAGTAAATCCTCAACAGTCTTTTTCATGGAATGGTCAACAAAGATTCATTTATTGGTCATAAGTTTCCCCAAGAATGCATCTTTTTTTACTTGAAATTGCATTTGATTATTTTTTGAAAATATTATACTTTTTCAGTGTTATCAAAATATCCATTCGATGATCCTCATTGTCCTCATAATAATTCAAATATATCATAATATCATTAATAAAAACTACCACACATTTATTAATGTATTCCTTCAAGGACATTTTTAATCAAATCCATAAATATCGTTGGATTATAATTCAATTTGAAGAGAATAATAAAAAACTCATAATTCCTTTATCATGTTCACTAGGAAGTCTTTGAAATTTTTTATTTCATCACCATCAATTGATGATACCAAAATCGAAGTTCAATCTTGGAGAAGAATTTATCCTCACGAAGGATATCAAATATATCATCAATCCTTGGTATATGGTATTTTTTCTTCACTGTGATCCCATTAAGATCTCTATAATCAATGCATAACCTCTTGGATCCATCATTTATCTCTATAAAGAGAGTAAGGGATCCCTAAGGTGACACACATGGTTTGATAAATACATTTTACAAAATATCATTAATTTTTTTTTAATTCCTCTAACACCCAATTTTCCATTCTATTTGGGGCCTTTGATATCAACTTGGATCTATGTAAGAGTTCAATGGATAAATCTACCTCTCATTTTAGGGGAGGCCTAGATTACTCCTTAAGAAACATGTCAATGTATTTCAAAATTATGGGGACATTATCTATCATTATACATTCATTTCCTTTTCCTTCTTCAACGATTATCTCTATAAATAAGTTTATGGGAGGTGTTTTTAAAAAAATATCAAGTCAGGATATATCTCCTTGGAAAATAACTATATATTTTCCAATCAAGACTTCATAAATTTCCTTTCATCTGTATGTGAACGTACAATTATACATGGAGAGATAGTACATCCCAAGAATAATGTCAAATTTCACCATGGGAATGACTACTAGATTTTTGAGGTAATTTTACATACCCAATAAATTTATAGAGTTGAAATATACAATTTATTCTTGGATAATGCCTCCAGAATTTTTGAATGACAACTCTACTTCTTGTAGTTCATAGATTGATTCTATATTCATTGTAAATATGGATGAAATGAAGGAATTTAAACAACCATAATCAAACTAAGTACATTATAGATTTGATAGAAAAATGAGTGTACCTTCCACCAAATAATTTTAAGCCTCAACATCATCCATTGTGATAAAAAAATGTTAAACGATTATCTATTGGCCTCTATTGAGTTTGATAGCGGCTTCACTTTATTATCATATAATTTGGGCATTAATTAGAAAAGTTCTCAAGCTTTAAACACATTAACCATTGACCTGTCAGAAGGTTCTTCACCATCATCCATTTTTATTACTGTTGAGACTTCACCTCATCATGATATTTTTGAGATATATGGCCATCTCATCAACACTATTTGAAATTTACACTCATACAAAAATAGTTCCCTAAATACTACTTCCCATATTTATTTCATGTTGGAAATTTCACTTTCATTCGTTCTCTTCCGTAGTCTATATTCATCACAGAGTTTGGATCCATTTATGTATTCTTTTTATTCGACATATGTGACCATTACATCTCTCCAAACACAAATTAAACCTTTATTTAATTTTACACTATCTATTTATAGATTTCATAGAATTTATTTTCCAGATTACTCTGTATATGGGGTCTCATTATATCAGAATGTATATCAACCATAATCATATAATCCAAAACAAATCTAGAGATGTATCCATCATTTGTTATAATGTTCATCTCATAGCTTCCAACCTATTAATTTTCCTTCATTTGTAACTCTAGAAATAACTTCTCTATTTTCGTTTGAATCAAATGTGGGAAATATTTATAGGAAAATAATCCTATAAAATATTTATACTCTATTTCATAGATCATCCATACTAGATTCGTGTTCTTAATCAGTGTCATACACTGATCATATTATTCATATTAATAGTATACTTCTAGGGTGACTTTCTCCTTCTCAAAATATTGATGTACATAAAAGAACTTTTCTTTTGAGATGATCCATTTTTTCTGAATCAGTTGGTCGGTAGAACCATTAAAAGTAAGTAGTCATTGAGGCATAAAGGTCTCAATAGAATGGTTTTCACTTTGAGGTGAATATGGTCTTTCAAATTGAATCATGTAGTTATTCATAACTCAAGTTAGTTGATTCATCATACTTGTGATGTTTTCCATTCAATCTTCCATTAGAATGTCTTCAGTGAACCATCTCTTTCACTCATCATTTATGTGGTTCCTCCTATTTTCCACCATTTTTCTAAAAGAAAAAAAAAACTTATTAAGAAAAGTGATACATTTTGGAATTTTATAATTCTAATGTTATATTATGTCTTATAAAATCATGATTAAATATGTTATTAATATCCTCTAATAATAAAAATTTATTCTATATATCCCTCATAATGATTCATAAAAAGCTCATGGTGAAGCATACATGTCCCCCGGGTGTCTTAAACTAGGCGTGAAGCATGTCCAGTTGGCATGAATCAGTCCTAAATTGAGTCTAGATTAATTCATTTTTTTAGTTGTTAACAGTAGTTATATCTATGATAGATCCACATACACTTATAGTATCTAGACATGTATGTATTTTTTGGAAATCACTCACTGAATACTTACGAAAATATCCAGATGTTTTCTAATATTTAATCTTTACCCCAACATTGTTCATAATATAATCAATTCCAAATTCCCATAAATAACTAAAATATCCTTAGATAATAACTATGGAAATCTAACTTTCTTATTACATAACTTTTCTTTACAAAATTCAAAACATAGGATCTTCTAATGTTTAGATCTGTGAAAATAAGGTACATAATACTTGAAAATATAAAAACTCATTCTAAATCCACTTGAAATATATATTAATGGGTACAACGTAAGTTAATTTTACTATATCTCATATACTATGGACATAAATCAAAGCAAACGTGTGATCATGAAGCCTAGTAAGGGAATAAGTAAGGGGGATAAAATATCATGTGATGAGGAGACATATAAATAAGACCATGAGGCATAACAGTAAGAAATGAACAACTGTAATAACATCACAATAAGATCCTGAATCATAAAATCGGAATGTGACTAAATAATTTAAATGATACATTCATAATAATATCAACATTTTTTATTGCCAAGGTCTCATAGATGAAAATTAATAGGGTTATTCACCAAGGTATCGTAAAACATGTCATCTCTAGAGATAATAGTTTTTTCCCAATGAATTGGAGTGTTATCAAGGGAGACCCTTAATATATTTTAATTAATTTATGACACATATATCATAATAAATAAATTCATTACTATATTTTTCAGAATAATTAATGGGTTTCTAATCAAAATAATGGCACACAAAAGTTCTTGAAGACATGATCATTATGGAATTTTTTATCCCATGGAAACAGAATGCATGTTTCAAGTATATAAATACCAAAAATAAATTATTAATGTTTAAATATACTTCAAAAACCATATAATAGGAAATAGGTTCAGTTATTAAAAAATGGAAAAGATAATTTTTTATGTAAAAGAGAGAAATTCAAGATATAAATTTGACAACAAGACATGTATAAAAGTGGTTCTTGAAACGGGTAAAATGATATTGGATAACGGTCTAACATTTATAAAATAATTTTATTAAAATTAATTGTAAGACATAAAGTTAAAAAATTGAGTTGGTTTTGAAAAATAGATGACAAACAAAAAATAAAGAACTTGAATGGAAAAGAGAAGTTGATATTTCCTTTACATTGAAGAGTTGTTCCTAAAACATGAGAATGTAACCTTTGGGGATTGAGGAAAAATTGGGGGACTATTTGGGAGAAAAATCATCATAACGTTTTGTAGGATTTTTTGTTAGTGAAGGATAATGTTGAAATGGTTGGGAATTTTTAGGAAAAGTGGTGGACTTATTTAATGATTTCACTGTATAGTTTTTTAAAACATACATAATGGAAGATAAAAAAACCTTTGGATTACATATGGTTTTTATACAAGGTTTTGGTAATTTTGGTCAAAATATTTTATATTTTTATAAAAAAAAATCAAAACCATTTTTAATACTTCTTTAAGCAAGTAAAACTAATGATTCCTCAAAGTAGTGTTTTTTAGAATTAAATTATCCATTTTAGACATTGGAAATCCACTAATACAGTGTTAATTGATTAAGATATATTAAATTACTTAATATTAATAAAATGAAATTTTTTTGGTTGTAGATAGTGTTTAATTATTTATTAAAACATTATGATAGAATTATAAAGTTAAAAAATATACAAAAACATAAAAAATATATATACACGAAAAAATAATGTATTTTTAAAAAGTTCACATAAATTAAACATAACGTAATTGTTAAGTAATTAATTAAAATATAATTTTTTTATAATAATAATTTACAATATTTGATAATTGTAACATTAAAATATAAAAATCCTTATTTATTAAAAAAATATTATTTTGTAAGGAACAACAAATTTCTTCCACTAATAAAAAATTTATTAGGCCATTATAAAATTATATGATCATTTATATTGACAAACGAGTGTTTTTAATGACTATTTTATTAAAACATTTTTATTCATAATATTTTAGATTATTTTATAATTTTATATATTTTTTAAAAAATACAATTATTCTTTATTTCCATCCAAAAGTCAATTTATCAAATCCATCATAATTAATCATATATTTTGTTAGAAAAAACTATTCTTACATGGAATTTATGGAATAATATTTTTATTTATACAAAAACATATAATTTATGTAACTAAGTCCTATAATCATAACCCCATATTACACTCCCATACTCCCTACGGGTAGGGTGTGTGATAGTAGTAGTTTCATGGGTTTCTCAGCTAACATAGAATGAGTGGTAATCTCTACTATCATGAACTTATCCCGTAGGAAATTTCATTCAAGCATCACTAGTAGATTTTAAGTTTGTTATTAGTCAAGGTAATAGACCATTGATGATATATATATCCCCCAATTTTTGAAAAATGGGATTCAAGAATTTTGACTCTACAATTTGAGGCCATAGATTCTTCTTTCAGTATCAATTGTCAGTTTTCATTACTAATTATTAACGATAACTATAAAAGTAAAGTTATCAATCAATGTAATTTTCACTATGATTATACTTCCTAATAGACATATTGACTAATGATCATGTCTAACAGTAGACATATTTTACAAATGGTCATATTACCATTTATACTCTATAAATACCACTTCATTATTTCATTAAAAATTCACTATAATTTCTCACTATGGAGATATTTTCATTTCATAACATGATGATTGGTTTAATAATTTTTTAATTCATATATAATTTACTATTGGGATGATGATTCTAAAAGACTGAGGTGATCAATACATTCCCAGTTTATCAATTCTATTTTATATGTTTTCTATAGGTGTAATTTATTAAATTTGAATTTGTTTCATAACAGACTAGTGTAATGATCATTTTTAATGAGAAAAAATATTTTTGGTTTTCCTTTATTTTGTATGTGTATAATATTATATAATATGTTAAAAATATTATTTAGGAAAATATTTAAAAAGTATAAGATGTTATTTTATTGATCAATAATATATAAAATATTTTTAAAAAGGAAGCTTAATAGACATATGAATCAAGGGCATGGTCAGTGGGGCCTCAGACTAATATTTTGACTACTATATAAAGTCTTCATAATAGAGTGGGCCAGGAATATCAGCAAGAGATACAAGATATAGATTATTTGATCACCCAGATGAGCCAGTGATGGGGAGGACATTGATTTATATTTGATATAGGTAGATTTTATATGATGGATCATGTTCCAGAAAACACTGTAGAAAGAACTTAGATTATGAGAGGTTTCATTCTAATTATGTCCTTGATTTATAGTATCTTTTTTGAAAAATGATATTATTATTCTTTTATCTCTATTAAAATTATTCTTTTTATAGATTTGTTAGTAAAATTTTCCCTAGGAATTGTGTCCCTTGACACACCACTTGGGAAGATAGTATATATTAATCATAGATTCCTAAAGTTTCATGTTGTGATTTGGCGTTATATATATTAATCTGATTTTCTTATTTTAGAATGAAAAGAATTGATGTCATAATTAGTATTGATTGGCTAACTAGTTTTTGAGCTCATGTTAAAAGATACTGAAGGTGAGTTTCCATTACCCCTCTATATGTAAATATTTATGTTTTGATAAGATAATGGGATTAATATGATGGAAAAATGGGTTCAGACAACATTTAAATCTATACCACTATAGTTCATATGGTAGGAGTCAAACTTACTTATTACAAGGTGACTATTCTATACACTATTCCTTCTATGTTATATCATTTCCCTAATGAATTTGTAGAGGTGTATTTCAACAATTCCTATTAATATGAGAATTGAGTTAGAGATTTATCTATTTCTAAGTAAGCAACCAATATAGATTCCCCTATATAACATGTAATTTTCTGAGATGAAGTATTTAAATGTGATTCTTGAGGATCATGAGGTGAAGGGAATTAGTCGGCTAAGAAATTTTCCTTAGGGTGCTCATATCTTATTCTCTAAGGAGGAAGATGGTAGTCTCTAGTTTTTTATGGATTTCTAAAAGATGATTCAAGTCAAAATGAAGAATATTTCTCAATGGCCAATAATAGATGATTTTATTAACTAATTAAGAGGATCTTTATGGTTCTTCAAGATTGACTTGAGCTTTCAATTTTCAAAAATATTTTTTATGTCTTTGGATGTTCTAAAAATGTCATCAAGAATCATCTATGGATTTAATGAGAACTTTTATAGATCTCATGAATCATATTTTTTACCCCTGCCTAGAATCCCTTGTTTTTATTTCTATAATTGATATCAGGATATAATCAATGACCCAAGATTTTCATGAACGACATTTAGAGATTTTGTTGAGTACAATTTGGTCACAATGTATTTATTCCATGTTCTGTATGTGTTATTTCATTTTCCAAGAATCATGTTTTTTCATGCATTATATACCCGATGTTGGATTGTTTTGGATCCATAGAAGATGGATGTAGTGATGGGATGAGTAGGACCTCAGAAAATGATAGAGATATTGTTATTTTTTAGGTTATAAAATTCATATAGGTGTTTTATTTAGGGTTTCATTCATTTGAAAACACATATGAACAATCTAGAAAATAAGGGATACAATTTTAGTAGATGAATCAATGTGAAGTGGATTTTTTGAAAGTAAAAAATAGGTTGATATATGATTCCATTTTTACTCTATTAGTCAAAGGGATAGGATATACAATGTTTTTTATGCACAATGAGTTGTCTTTGGGGATATCATTTGGCCCAAATATTGGGAAATAACATATGGGTATCGTTAAATGCAACCCGATAAAAAAACCACCATACTCAAGATTCGGATTTATATATTTTGGTTCTTGTGTTCATGTCATGGAATCATTATCTCTTAATTAAGAGTTTTTTCATCTATAAGAACCATAAAATCATGTGACATATTTTCACACAGTGAGATAATAACTTGTGAAAGATGCATTGTGTCGAGTAATTGTAAAAATGTGACTTGTAAATGGTGTATTACCAAAGTAAAGAGAATTTTTATATTCATGCTCATATAAAACAATATGTATGGATTTGGAACATATAAAACCCAATTACATTGTATGTTGATGATATAACTAAAATATTGGAAGATGGGTGCATCTTACGATCAAGGGGTAGTAAACGATGCCACCTCTGTCAACACATCCTCAATTGTAGGTTGAGTAATGGCTAGCCGAGAATTTGTTTCAGACTATCAGGTGATGCGGGAACGACTGGTGAGAGATGATCCTATTCTAGGATAGTCATTTTATGGTAATAACATACTTCACATTCATGGAAGGGTTATGTTTCAAACATTCATGAGGGATAAGATAATGAGATACTCTCATGCCTCATATTGGGTGATACATCTGGGATTAACCTAGATGTATCACAGAATGAGATACCATTCATAGTGGTAGGGATTTAAGAAGGGCATTGTAGGGTTTTCACTCATTTCCATACATTTCAGAGGGTAGAAGTGAAACCCCAATGACCATGTAGATTCTTTCATCGTATTATAGAGAATGTATTGAGATTAGATGAAGTACTGATAGAATAAATCATAGGACAAACGAAGGTGTTAATAAATCACGATTCATTATAAGTAGAAATTGACCAATTGAAAAAATTTGTACACTTCTTGCTTATTAATGAAACATAGATAGTGGATGAGCAGGGTTGACTATATATAAGAAATTGTGACACTTACTATTGTATATATGGGTTTCATATGATATCATGATTTTTATTTACTATCATAAATTTGGACATTTCTATAGAAGGAATTTTCATCATAAATGAATCTGATCATAAAATATCATCCACATACAAACACATAGTGTGGGAGTGAAATATCGATTATTAAGTATACGATAAGAGATTATGTTAATTATTTTAGTGGGACATGGGGTGATAATATGGCCTTTAGAATGTTTTCGTATAATAAAACAATTCATGATTTCTTTCAAATGGTTATATTTTAGAATCTCTATGGTTGACTATGTTTTTTACTGATATGTTTGATTGAAATGGGTGATTTAATAGTGATCATAATGAGCTAAGTAGATGAGTCTCTTGAGTGGGTGTAGTTTATTATGATATGGAGGATTATCACTATGATAAATTAGCATTAATATGTCTGAGTGGATCCTCATCTGCCTATCGTCGTGGCTAGGGTTTCCCTTCAACCTCATTTCCCCTACCCCTTATGTCCTGAATGATTCTAGATATTTTCTTCCTATGGATCATCTCGGTCCAAGAATGTCTTAGTGATGACATGATGTAGTGGGGGTCTGATTTGATTCAGCGTTGTCTCGTTCTTCATTTCCAGTGATGACATGACTCAGTGGAGCAATGACTTCTCAGGTCGGTTAAGCATGGCTCGTCCCTTTCAGCGACGTCATCTTAGTGCATGGCTCGGTCGTCATTGCTCGTACCTTGAAATAATAACATGGTGCGGAGTGGATCCAACCTCTCAGTTCAGTCTGGCGTGGCCATGCGCCATCTCAAGTACGCTTCTAGTGTGGGTCGATGACAGATTTGGAGTGGCTTTGAGGGGGGTGCCTTGACTCTGGTGTTCTAACTACATGGGATCTGTCTTCTTGTAGTTCTACCCTTGATGATATTTCATTTTTTATGGTTGTGATGATTTGGTGGATATGATTTTGTGAGATTATTGTATCAAGATGAAGGGGTGTTGAGAAAGATTTTCATTTTTTGCGTATATTTTTGAATGTGTTGAAGTGCTGGTAGAATTATTGAATTCCTTGGATGTTTCTTCTTCTCACAATGAATGTCATACCCGCATCTTACTACTGAATAGTTCACGATCAAATATTTTATTTAGATACTATTCTATATGAGGTTTAGAGGTACAAGATTTCACCAGTCTTACATGATTCGGGTTTAGATTTTTGATAGGGTATGGCCTTGGCCATCGGTATCGGCCCATATTTTTATGGGTATCCTTTCCATACATCATTGGAATTGTCAAAACTAGACATAATGTTTTTATTCATATAAGGGTCCTTATTCTGTTGTTTGATCTAGTTTTTTGTATTTTGGATTGCTGGGGAACGATTTGACATATTAAGTCTTTTATGTAATCTCTATTGGTCTCTCACTTTTTCTATAAAAGTGTTTATTTAATAAAAATGTTAATTTTCATGATGTCACACAGAGTCTGCATGTGTGATAGAGTATTCATATTGGGGTCACCTCGGTTGGGGCATAAGTGCTTACATAAGAAATGAATATTAACACCATAGTTTTTTGGTTTGTGTAATATAATTCAATGTATTGGGATAGGGAGATAAAAGTTAGACCATAATCCATGAAATCAGGGTTTACACAAAAAAAGTTTCATTAGACATAGCTTTATAAGTATGAGATGGATTCTATGCATTTGATTCTTAGTGAAGATGTTTAGTTAGTGGAAAATTATTTGAATGTGGAATGTCTTGTGTAGATTATTGATTGGAGGGAAAAGGTGTTGTGATGGAATATTTTGCATATTTTTTGAGTGTTTTGGATTCATATCCATATCATGGAAGATAATTGGGATTATAAATTATATGTATAGGTTCAATGGACCAAGTTATTTGATGATGAATACTAGAGACACTTATTCAGGATGAAAATTAATTTAGATATGGATTTTGTAATGATCCTTGGGTATCAAGGGTGAATTAAATTTATGATTTATCCTATTTTTTATCTTGTATTTTTCAGTTTTGAGTGATGTTTTTTGGAGTTGTGTATTGGGTAATTTATAAATATTTTTGAGAAGTTTTGGAGGAAGCATAGAGGGTTAATTGTTTGCACGTGGTTAGGGAAAATGATTCAAATTCCAAAAGTAACAATACAATTATATACTTTGGATATAGTATTGAAAATATGGTTGGAAAATTGTATGACTAACTTCATGGCATATCCTTTTTACCAAACCTTGGTTTGGATAGTGGTGTGCACACAATCAGCACACTATTTACTAAATCATGTGGCACAACTGTGTGACCTAACCTGTGTTTTTAGACTAATTGACTCAAAGATGGTGAATAATTTGTCAAATAATTTAATAAAACAATGTTCATGGTATTAAATAATATATAAATTATAATTAAAACCAAAAACCTGATAAAAAATCTCAATCTTCCTCATATATATATGACTCATAAACTAGAATATGCCTTCAATAAATATTAAGGATTCATTTTTATCTGAAATGTGTTCTGATTCGAACATGGATTGTTGGATCTGAAATTCAAATTTTTGTATAAATTTTTTTATTCTTCTCCACGATCTCCTCATCTTATCCCAAAAATAAACCCTACATTATATTTTTAATTTCATGGAATTATGGTGTAAAGCATGATCTAATTAATCTACCTTCTATTATTGAAGGAAATAGAACCAAATCAACCATAATTTCATCTCTTTTCTTTGATGATACAAGATCGATTCATTTAATTCTATTTTGTTTAGTAATTGTACGAAAATTTTAATTTTATATACTTTCTTCTATTTAGATATTCATTATAGATTCCTTAAATAATGAATTTATGGTTGTTTCTAGGGATTCGTTTTTTTATTTATATTGGTGGATATTTTTGATTTGAGTTTCAATATACATGAGGATGGATGTCCTAATTATGTTTCAACATCGATATAAATATGAATTTTTATATTTTCATATGGATTCATACATAGTTGTGTGAGAGAAAAATATATGACTGATTGGCATATGGTCAAATGTTTATTCCTATGAGAATCCTGATGCTGGATTTGATCAGCTTCTGGGTTCATGGGTAGAACTCTGAGAACATTGTTGTGTGTTTTTTTGTTCTATATATTAATTATATGGTTGTTATCCATTAATGATATGTTTGATTAATGTAATAAACTGTGAATTTGTATCATTTATGTTGTTGTTGTGTATCATGAGATGGTTGATTCAGGGGATGATAGGTATAACCCTATTTAAATAATATTATGGTCATACATTGATGAGATGTGGAATAACTGGTCAAATTATGATACAATTTTCATATTAAGAAAATGTTCTGATATGAAATATCCTACAACATGGGTCTAAATTATATAGAACCTGGGCTTTTTGTATCTTTGTTATTGTATGATGAGCCAATTGGTAGTGTGATTACATATGATTTAATTCCAATTATTTTATAAAACATTATATTCATTTTTTCACTAATACTAAATATATATTGGAGGTTTCCTCATAGGTTTTATACTCACAACATGAATGATCATTTAAATTTCCATGAAGGCTTTATGGCTAGAGATCCAATTTCCGGAAATATCCCTATTTCAAGAAGCTGAGTAAGAGGAGATGGGTGGATTGAGAAGATTCACTAATAGAAACTAGAATCATTTATTTTCATGCCACATATATCTATATATAAGTTGTTTCATATGGAACATTAATCCACTAAATGTGAGTATCATGTTTACTTGATAATAGAATTATATTATATATGTTACAATATAGACAATATTTCCTTTTTGATTTCACTATTTTGATTTGGGTGTTGATGGTTCAATTATCTTTCTAATGATTGTTCCATATTTATGATGGTTAAATATCTTATATTCAGGGAATAGTCTCTAAAATTTTCTTCAAAGGGCCTTTCCTCTAGCTTACAACCCCTTATGTATGGGGAGGCAAAGATGAGGTCATATAGAACCTCCATCCCGACCAGGTTCTTTGGGTTCTATTGTTACAATCCACACAAAATTGAGTGAAACTACTACGAACCATAACATATTCTTATAAAGTTGTATATAATGGAAAAAATATTGTTTTTTACTACACTGAGAAATAAATTGTCTCCCCATGAAATTTATTTTTTGTAAATATTCTATATATATAGTCTGAAAATCGATTTCAGCATAAGAATATGAAACTATGTCAAACAAATAGGTTTTGGAAATAATAAATAATGAAAAATGAAACATTTAAGATACATTAAAATTCTTTTTGGAATATTTTAGATGAGGTTTCTTATAATTATTCGGAAATCTATGACATATACGTATAAAAATTCTGATGTTTTTCCTATATGTATTTAGATATAATATGTTGAAAATTAATTCTACATATAACTTAGTGTCTACTTCTTTCCAAGTATCATTCCTATAATGTTTAATATTATAACATGTTGGATTTTACTATTATTTTCTATTTTCAAGTTCTATAATTTTTAGTTAGTTAAGTATGTACATTATTTCATTTAAAACATTTCTAAAACCACATTGGAAGAATAGAAAACTATGGATGAAATTTAAATCATCCATTATTCTCAAATTAATTTCATTTTTTAAGAGTTTATAAAATTAATTACATAATTTCTAGATTATTCAATATAAAATTACACCATTAAAATATATTTCAACTAGATAAATATCCACATAAATGTTTTTCTAAAACATTATAGAGTTTATTATTTCTATAGAAAATTAATTTGATAAAACAAAATAACTGTTATTATTCTAAGAAGTTATAGGTGTTTATTTAAATATATATATAATTTTTCCATGTTTTAAAATTGAAATTTTTGAAATTGGAATTTCAAAAACTATAGATTTACGAACAATAACATACAATAAAATAAACCTATCTAAAAAGGATATTTTTCATCCATTTAGAAAATCATAAAATTAATATATGATGTATAATATTTTATAATTATAATGCATTATAATATTTCATTTTGATATTTTTTTTAATCTATCCCCTCCACATGATAATAACCATTAGTAACTAACGTATTTTTATTCACTATTATCACTCGGTGATCATATTTATTTTTATCTAAACATAATTGTCACATATAAAAGGATAATTATAAAGTCTATGAACTAATTTCAAAATCTTGTTTCTATTAAACAATTTTAATTCTTCTTGCCTATTTGTAAACAAAATTTTATCACCTAATGCTTCTTTTCTGCTATTAAGTTCAAAATATTAAATATAATTAGAAAAATCCATAATTTTTTCAGTAATTGTAGTTCTAAAAAAATTATCTAAACCACCAATAATTGTTTTTAAGGGGTGTTCCATTAAGGTCCTAATCTTTCTTGGTAATAAATTCAACTATCATTCTACTCAAAATGAGTGTGTATATGAAAATATTTCTCATAGGGATCATTTTTTTATATGAAGGTTTATTATATATCAAGATATTTATTGAACCTTCACGGCCATCAATGTAATATATCTTTTGAGAAAATGGATTACTTTTGTTCAAACATCACAAGAATTGAATCTTCAATTATCCTTGATATTTTGCAAAAAGCATTATAAGCATCAAAAGTAGAAGAATAATTGCTTCCTTTATGCTTTCATGAAATTTATGATGACTTTGAGGAAGGAATACTTTAAATAGAAGAAATAAAATTACAATGGTAGGGAAATTTTACCTTCCCCTAAACCCTTGAGGTGCATCCAAGTTGATCCTAATCATGGAATTTTCTTGAATAAGTAAATCATACAAGTTATGCCTTTGTAAACCTCCTGTATAAGATACTAAATTCACTAAGTGTCCTATATGTTCATAGAAATAAGACTCTTCGGATCATGATTTTCACATTTTAGATGATGAATAGACGATATGAATTTCTCCTCATTATATTATATCACTCAATTCCTTATATCCCTTAGGAATATTATTAGAGACCTAAAACTAAGTTAATTAACCACAAGAAAGGGTATTTTAGTTCCCTAATGGCCTAAGACACTAACAAACATTGGGAGGAACTACCTTTTCCCAAGTATGAGAAAACTAGGGTGAATGATTTATGTTAGAGTTTATTCATGTTACTCTAATAAATAATAACATTGGTGACCAAGGGGTTATCTCACGAGGAAGTTACAGACTATGTTTTCAAGCTATCAATTTGAAAATTTGTTTTTGAAAACGTTAGAGTTGAAATTGCATATTTAAAATGAACTAAAAAATTAAAATTACCAAAAAATCAGATTATAACAATATTTTAAAGTTAGAGATTATAAATTAGTCATGTTATACTTTAAAATACGATATAAATATTATAGTAGTGAAACAGTTTTGATCCTCAAAAGAAATATCTATCATCATCATAAATAATTTTCAAAATATATTTCTCAATGATAAATTAATGTAATCCAAGTGAACAGTTGAATTTCAAAGACACCATATTGAGACATAAAATATGGGTATTCATCATTATATCAATGTGATCTAATTCATTGAATACCATTGAGCAACGAAAACAGATTGAACTCACTATGATCAATAGGAAGACCATTCCCCATGAAATTTAACTAAAATGAGAATAACCTATTTAATTTAATAAGTTGAAAAATATTCCTGATAAAAAATAGAATAAAATAATTTCATGAAAGAAAAAATACCACTTTTAATTATGAAAAAAGTTTCTAAAAAAATATAATAAGAATAAAATGAACCACTAAACTAAAAAAAGAAGAATTCTAGGATCTTCATATACACTATCACATAGGGTTTATCCCATCATGGATTGATTATCATTATTAGAATACGACTCTTCTAGATCCAATAATCTCCATTATATCCACTCCCTCAATTTAACAATTATTTTTAATGATGTGAAGATGAAAAAATATATGGAAAATAGTGTGAAAAATATTTTTTCTAGAGTTTTTATCTCGAACAATTTCTCAAATTTGGACCTCCTATAGAAATAATACTACTTAGATGAAATGATATATATTTTAATAAATTTAGTTATATTTCCCCCAAAAAATAGCTTATTTTGACTTGTGGTTATAATTTTATTCTTAAAATACTGAAAAAAAATTCCAGATGAAAAGACAGTTTATATTTATCCAATTTGTTTCATTACAACACTTCTTTAATGAGATATTTATGATTGGTATAATGTGAAGATATGTTCCCTAAAATTCTATCTCTTTAAAAGGTGTTATAACATCAATTAGACACATGTAGTTAATGTTTTTTATTATTTAATTAATTTGAGTCAATTTTTCACAAAAAATGAATTTCTAAATTAACTATTTTTGGGCCTCTAATCGTCAATTCAGATGATGGTGTAGTTAATGGAGCTGAATCCCATGATCTGAGGTTTCTTATAAAAAATAATTTCAAAAATTAGAACAGTATTAAAAATATTATGAAAAAAGTATTATTGAGAAAAAAAGTTTTAAAATTACAAATTTTTGGAATTTTATCAATTTAGATGCAAACAATTAAAAATTTAAAAAATAATGTAATTTCACAAATTTTAAATGATTTATGGGGATTAAATCATTTAAATACATGTGATAAATAATTAAAATTTCACCCCTATCAATTATCCCTTACTTAAAACATGAACTCATGGGTAGGTGAACATTAAAAATAAATTGACAATGAAAATCCAAAATTTATTTCAATGAAAATCACAAGTTCAGAATAAAAGAAAAAAAACTTTTCATGCAAGATAAATA
Organism: Viscum album; assembly: GCA_963277665.1. Classification (NCBI taxonomy): domain Eukaryota; kingdom Viridiplantae; phylum Streptophyta; class Magnoliopsida; order Santalales; family Viscaceae; genus Viscum; species Viscum album. The sequence goes on along the minus strand of OY728119.1, from coordinate 1,788,457,056 downwards.
ACATTAATTTCATGTTCTTTAATATATTCTTTCATTTTATTATGATTTCTTTCATTATTTCATTCAAAAAGATTCTTACCTCACATTTTTCTCTCATCACATAATGTTTTTTTAAAATTTTATCTCTTCAAAATAATGAATGTTTCACCATATGATTAAAAAATTTACAAATACACAACCAATTAATTAATGGTATTTTCTTCATCCTGATGACATATTGATGGGTTTTCTATGGATTGAAGGTAGTTGGGATTTAAAATTTCCAAAATTCTAAGTCAATAAGAGATATATTGGCTCTTATTTTATATAATATGACATGATACTAGATTACAATTTAGAATGATAATCTCCCCATTTTCATTGAAAAAATTAATCATTAAAAATAATTACAAAATTATTTCCATGGAAAACCCACATCTTCTCTAATTCAAAAGTTATGTGACACCAATTACATCCCAAAATTTATGAATTCATTTTTAACTCTTTCGAAAGGCAAAAATATTTCATTGGATGATCTAAAATTGAACATCTTCCTAATCCCTAAAATCTCCACAAATGATTAAATTTCATTAATTTATTTTTTTCACTAGTAAAATAATATCTCAAAAATTTTTATTTCCCTCTAAAGTAGAACCAAATAATGTAGAATAGCAGAATTCACCCCTCCACACACACAAACACATAAGTTCAACTAGGTAATTCAGTTTCACTTATAGAGTTGGTTAGAAATGTACAATTGGCTTGTAAAGTGGCTAACCTAACAGAATCGGCATGCCTACAAAGGGATCACAAAAATCAAATGTATATGTCATTCCAAAATAAAAATAATTCTCTTGAATTGTGTGCTTTAAAATCAAAATAAATTCCCCATTGATTTTGAACACAAATTATTTAAGTCTCACTAGTTTTGAAATAATAATGGAATGTTCACATTAAAATAAAGAACAATTTGGTTCACTCAATAAGTTGGGTGAATTTTAAAAATATTAAAAAAATGGTTCATAGTCCCCATGGGAATGTTATATTCAACATTGGACATCATTCATGACATCAAATTTTTATTTCAATGGTCTTTTCAGGAATTCACACATTTGGAATTCAAGCCAAAAAAGATATTAGAAATTATTTATTTTTAGTTCCATGAGTCAATTTGAATAAATTCATTAAAAAATAAAATTACCATGGTTATTACATTGATTCTCAGAAGTTTCAAAAAACACAAAATTTGAAGAAAAAACACACAAAATATTAAAGAAAACATCGAAATAGGAATTTGAAATAAAAAAAATACTAATATTAAAATGATGATCCTCCCCCAAACATATTATTTAAAATTTCATTATTTTTCGTAATTTATAAGAGAAGTTAAAATTAAAAAGATAACACATGAAAAATATAATTGTAAAGGAAGGACACAAACTATTTATTATTAAGAAACAACAATATTTAAATATCCTGTTAAAATATAGAACCCTACAAGAGAAACTAAACCATTGAATAGTAATTTTATTTATATTAACTAAATAATATAATAATAAATAGAAGTAAATGTATCCTTATTTTGAACCCAAAAAATGGGGGCAAGGATTTCAATACTCTTGGTTAGACAATTCCAACAGGTTATACCCAATCTGGATAATGTTGTGTTTTCTTCCTCATAAACCTACAAAATTAATTTTCTATAATCTTCATCTTCTCAAACTACTTATAAAAGCTCCCAGAATAAAATTTATTTAGATTCGCCTCCATTATATTTGGAATCCAATAATGTGGTGGAACTGGAAAAAAATATAGATCTAATTTCCCAATAATTTATCCTCCTTAAAACCTCAAATGGATTTTGAAATTTATTTCCTTAAAGTGTTTCATTTTTTATTTATATTTATAACTGTTTATTATTTTAAAAACAACTTGGTACTCCCATCCTATTATATACTAGTACACTCATCAATTGAGAAATCAATTCCTTATTAAATCCCATCCTTGAAACCCTTTTCTTCTGAAACATAACTCAAATCAAATAAATAGGTATTAAATATTCATCAAAGATGACTCCCTAAATCTAATAATACTTTAAAATGAAGTGAAGATGAAAATATATAGGAAAAATTCTTTTGAAAATATTCAATTCCATGTCTATATCCTGAAATGTTTCTCAACTTTAGACCTCTTAATGAAAAATATTAATTTTGTGACTTCATAAATGTTGTTTTAACATGATATTAGAGGTATTGTTATATTATTACATTAACATCACAAAAATTTATTAATGTTCCCCTTTCCATAGTGTGAGCCTTAGAAATTTCATTCCTTTCTCAAAATCATAAATTCTAAATGAATATATTTTGGGAAGATTTATATGTGTATGAAACACAAGATTCTATACTAGAGAAACATTCATAGAATATATTTGATAGTGGAATGATGTTAAATATTATTCCAAGCTTCCTAGTCATAAGACATACTACATTATGATAATACCCATATAGTAAGATGTTAAACTACATGATATAGTCATGTCAAATGACCTCAAACTATTTCTATTTACCTATGAGGGATTTGATTCATGATTCAATAGGATACATTGGATGCCTCTATGAGGATCAAACTCAACAGAATCCATCTTATTGTTTCCTCAATAAGGGATATATTCCATATGTATCATCCCTCTATGTGACCATACTCTTAATAAAATAATTCCCTAGCCCAAAGGGTTATATTCCCCCAGGGTCTTATCACTTTATTTTCATCAATTCATATTTTATGAGAGACCTATCTTTATAAGTTAATATTCTTTATGAGACCAACTCATTTTCAATGAGATTTATACTCTTTGAGGTCATCCAGAAATCACCAAACATCTGTATCTCCCACACCAAACATATGTAGTAATTTTTCATGTCGTCTTCCTTACCATATAAAGTTATAACAAAAAGATCATACATTTTTCACATGACCTTAAAAGGGTAAGATATCCACTATTAAGTGGAACTGAAATACTTGTTTTTTTATTCCTTTCACAAGGATATATATGAAGCCCCGTCAAAAGACCAATACTAAGACTATAAAAACAACCACATCCCTTAGAAATGTGAAACTCTAGAGATCCCAGCTGTGTTTCATTAAAAAGGAATTTCATATAGACCATGACCGCTTTTTAATAAACAAATAATTGTAGGTAAAAACTAATACATATTGATGTTATCTCAATTTACAACATTTCGTATAAAAATGTATTTTCATTAAAATAATACATATGATATATACATACATTAACATCTGCATATGCTAATAACTAATTTCAAGAATTCAGGTAACTAGTCCCATACTGGGATTTGGGAAATATTAGAATAAATGACTAAAATTTATAAGAGAGCCTCTAAGTAGGATATAAATACCCCCAATATGGTGTGATGATCCCAAATTCCCATCCTCTCAAACAATTTTAATTTCTAAGAAAAATTGGTAAGAATCCCCCATCACCACCTAGCTTTAGAAAGAAGGGCAATATATTTTCATGGATGCGAGAGTCATTTTGTATTTCTAATTCAATGATTAAATCCTACTTGAAACCATCAAATATTGGACTAGTGACCCAATATGAGTATTTTTCGGCAAAACATATCATTGAACAACCAACTGTAATTCCACCGCATCCTAGTTAAATAATTGTGAACATGATATGAATCATTCAATTAAAAAATGAAACTAGGTTTCCACAAATTAAATTTTGTTAAGCCTGATTTCATAATTATGATTCTAAAGTGATAGTTTATTTTTTAGTATTTCATGTTCCCTCAAATGAACTAAAACACTATAACTCACTTTGATAAAAATGGCATCATTTTAATGAAATAACTATTCATTAGTACCTACACATGATGAGGCCTTACCAAATTAGAAGACTATATCACCAGTCAAGTGAAATCAATTTCATATGATGAATTCCCTGATCTAGGTGTACCACATGAATAATATGATTTAAATATTTTTGGTTGCATGAAAATCCCTCTGTAAAACATGACATCAAGGAGAATCTTCACAATGAAATTCATGAAAGAGCATGTGGAATAATCCCACCACCTTGTTTTGTTTTTAGAGTTTTTAATAAAGTATAAAAATAACTACCACCCATATCTTGGAGAGTCCTCCTAGAAACAAGTTGTTAGAAAGGGGTCCTAAGACCATTTTAGGGGCCAAAGAAAACATGAATATGATCAATGCTTATACTCAGGCTTTGAGAGACTCTATTGGAGTTATATGCCCAACTTCTAAGGGAGTGGCGAGCCAAAATCCATGCACATATGATATGGATGTGTGTGCTAGTGGTAGATATTTTTTGAAAGGGTGATCTACTCTATTGAAGATATTAATTCTAAGGATGTACATGAGTGGGAGCAGACTTCACATGGTGTAGTTAGTTCATAGAATACTAGATAGTGAACAAAATAGAGGTAGAAATTTTCTTGTATCAACATAATCAACTGATTAGAATTTTGAGTAACGAGGGCGAGTTTGAAGGAAACATCAATTTTCCATATGATGATAAGTCTGATGGATATGGACAATCCTCAGATGGTAATGATTTAGGAGGGGTTATTAAAGGTTTTTAGAGCCAAATAATGAAGAAAGGGAATAAAGAAAACAGGGACTCAGGGATATGCACTCTCTCCAGGAAGCTGAAACCTAAGGGGCACATAGAATACTCATATCTTACTAGGATGATGAAGACTCGGTAGGCAAAAAATGTGGGTAAACTCAAGAAAAATGAAATCCATATAGTGGTAGGGGAGGAGGTTCATAATTTCAGTGTAACCGAGTCTCAAGAGAAATATAAATAATCCTCAAAAAATGATTTCCATCAAGAGAATAAGAATCTTCAATCTGAGGAGGTGATGTCGGTGATGGAGGATACTATCCCCCCTGGAAAATAGTGTGCGGCAGGGTATTTTGACATCTTTCAGTTCCTGAAGGATGTGGATTTGTATAATATTAAGGAACTACTCATGCACTTTAGTGAAGAAATAAAGGAGGGCGTTTTGGTGATCAAGGGGAAGATGGAAGATATTGATCAAATGATGGGAATATTAATCCAAATAGATGCTACCAGGGAGAAATTTTAGTGGATTAACAAGAAATACCATATACTGGTCAGAGTATTCAACCTAGAAAATATTTGTAAATAAGATTATATGAAATATTAGGATTATTTAGCAAGGCATTATGAAGATATCATAGAGGAGGATCCAGACCAATAGGTAAATTCCTTTCCCACGAAACTATTTATGGAAAGATATTCCAACCTCCTTAGGCTTTTGTATGATAAGTCAGTAGTATCCTTTGATGTTTGATATACTTTAACTATAAGGGTTCTCACATCCCAATTAAAATTGTTAGAAAATAAAAATGTTAATTTGGAATGACTATGACATCACCCCAATTCAAGATCTATCAAAGAGGGTTCCTATCAACAGCCACCATTTACATTATTTGATATCATCCCCTCAACAACTGATTGATGATTCCATCCATGAAATCCCTGCTCCAATCATTGAAAACTGAGTATATAGAAAATTTTGCTTGGTATGCTGTGTTTTCAAACATTAGTAGAAATCCAATATCCTTGCTTCTACAAATGAACCCTACCAACATATCTTGATGGAAACCTCTAGATATGGAGACATCCATTCCCACACCATGAAAGCCTTATAGTATATTAGGGAAATAATAGGGAATCATTTCAGCACTTACCATCAGAAATTAGGGGTAGTAACACATTCTTACCCCAATAAACCTATTCAATCGGAACATTCTAGAGACAATTGGATGGAAAGAGTGGGAAAATATCCTTTCTTTTTCTAAAGAATGAGAATATATCTGAAATCCCATTAAAAAACACATCAACAAAAATAGAGGTGATGTATAAGAATTTATATATCCCAAACCAACATTTATAGTATTTATAATATATATTGATATAATATGTAAAAATGGTCATCATCATACCACAATAGCCATCAAATAGAATTCACATACTCCAATTCGGGCAATCGGAGCATCTCTTCACCATATATTGAGGGAAACTCAAGAGAAAGCACACATTTCTTCTCATGATTAAGTGGATTACTAGTGTATCCTAGTGAAGATTGAAAAAACATGATTAGATAGACATTATCATCCCAATATGATATTAATGGACCATTTTGATGGTCACTTCAGGGAATACATTTATCCATTCCATATCCTTGTATAATTTATACCATGTTCCAAAAATATTCCCTGAGTAGATGCATAATAATAGACCCATCTAATGTGTGAAATTTCATCAGTTTATCTGGATATTATCCAAGAGAAAAGAACATATTACATAATATTCTGTGAATCCCATCATCAATCTCTAATGGAAATAAGGGGGTTAACCAAGACTGCTCCAATATATGAATGTCATCATGCACAAAACCTAAATTAGGATATAAAAAGATGAGTAACCAAAACTAAATCTCACTAAGGGAATATTGAATCTATATACCAGGTAATATCCTTACTCTACATGATATTTAAATTCTCGAGGCCCTTGATAATTTATCCTTAGAGGCCCAAGATCCCTGTTACATGTTATTGAATTGTGTAATTTGTAGAAATTTTGATTCTTATTCCTATAATATCACTTCTAGAATCATTGGGGGTCCTCCCCAGGGCACAATTTATAATGGTCCTCTTAATAGCTATATAAAGATCATTCAAATGAATTTCTTGCATAATTAATAGTTAAAAAACCCTCCTAAAGGGTAGAATACTGAATGGTAATAAGGTACTCCCCTTGAAACTGTCCACTTTGAAGGTCCTCTCTAGGGTAAATACCAAAGGAATTATGAGTACGTCTAGATATTGAACCATAATGGTTCCCTCTCAAAATATAATTCATTACAATGCCCCTCTCCCCATAGTTAAATATGACTTCAAAAGGATGGTCCTCTACTTTTTAATGAAACTTCGATAAATCATTCATATTGATATGATCTTGAGATATTTAGGCCTCTATCTAATGATTCATATTATTTATCAATAAATGTGAAATCTATGAAGAAATATTCATTCTCTAATATACTATAAAATCACTTATCATTCACCACTACAGAGAAGATTCCAATCAGCCGTAAAATTCAAAAAACGTTGTTAATAAATTACAACTCTGTTATGAACATGTAATTAAATATCTCAAAAAAACATGAAAAGATAACCTTGATTATGGGGAAATAAATTTCAAGAGAAATCTTACTTGTTATGTTCTGTCACATAGACACCCCTATATATAATATTCTAAAAACGGTGATAGTGGAATGTATACCACATATATGGTTGAACCTATAGAAGAAACATCATTATTTGAAAGTGGAATTTATGCCTTACATTGAATATGTGTACCACCTTATGTTAATATAATAATTTCATTGATAGAGTTATTTATTTCCCTTTTAATCGAAATGCCACATAAATATTTATCACGAAATTGAGAATCTCTAACACACATGAATTAAACTTTTGAGTAAATTCCATTATCTAATTACTAACACACTGTCTCAAATTCTTATCAGAGGATTGGGCTAACATAGAGTACAACATTTCACCTAGTATACCAAAAAATAGATACCACTATGAATGAATTTCTTGATAAGTAATTATTTCTGGTCTATGCTCTATATATAATATATGATATAATCAACAAGGATTTAGTATATCTGCAACCCATAAATGTTATACCTGATGAAAGGAATCTATAAAAAGACTCTTGTATCATCCATCTAAAATGGTTTAAAATGATTCTCAAATGAGAAATTAAAAACCATCATATATATTACTTCCTCCAACAGAGGATGCCTCATTCTATAGGATTACAAACATCAACCTCATGCTTAGAAAAATCCCTTAAGATCAAGAGGGAAACATTGACGATCATCACCACAAACATCCCAGAGAAACCACAACCTATATGGTGGGTGAATTGTTACCAATGTGGTCACCCCATGGAGATTAAATCTTTTCTTGGTGTAAATTAATATATATATTGAACCATATTATCCCCAATGTGTAGGCCTAGGTTAAGTTTTACAACTACCCCATCCTCCTATCCCATGGATGTTGATCATTTCTATTCTGAGAGAAATATCACAAAAAATTGATTTACAATTTATCCCATTTCATGTCCCATATTTCTCATTGGGATACATATAATTTTTTTTATAGGGAATATTTATGGATTACCCCCCCCCCCCACAAAGTAGTCCCATTGGAGTCATGTATGGAAAAGGTAAAGACATGTAGGGGTTGAATGTATAATATTCCCCTCCAGAAGATGTTCATTTAATGAAATTGTGACATATCGATTGATAGATACTCCAAGGGGGGTGGGTATCCCTATAAATTTGATGAATACATGATATTAACTAAAAAAATATGCATCAGTAAACATCATTAGTACTAGACCTATAAATGATACAGTGAATGAAGCCAGTGCAACAGAATTGGAGGTGGACAATTCTATTAAAAATATGGTCCATAGAAAAATAGTTAAAGATGAAATATGTACTAAAACCCAATATAAATATAAAAATATTGGATCTCCCATTAATTATCCACGGTTGCCTCACTGATATGATTTGAACTATGAAATAGATATGGGTGGGGTAATTCAAAACCCATTACATAAAGAAGATGAACCCCCTACAACTGAGAAGATATTTTCCTAGTATGAGGAATATTTAAAGGATTTAAGGAGATTAAATTTTTATTTTCTCATAGGATGTATTACTAGGATTTATACCCTACAAATAGAGACTCACATTTTATATTAAATAAATCTCCCACAATAAGAAGTACTAAGAATAATAGTATGATGAATTTTATTTCATCCAACTAATACATGATATATAAATCCTTTTAATCGACGTAAAATAGAAGAATAATATTATGAATTTCCTCCATGAGGGTAATATCTGAGACAATGTCATGTAATATACCCTAGTTCAATCCATACAGGAAATCATAAATGAATGCCACAAGACTCATGTATCTGGTTTTTCTCTTCTGTTCCCCCACATAAATTTTTATCTAACCAGTTGTTACATTAGATATAATTCAAACTAATGATTTATTTTATTATTGAATGGAATCCATGGAGGTAAAATTTACAATAGTAAACCCAAAAATAAAACCATACCCCAAATGAAGGGACTCCACACACCCCTAACCCAACATCTAAAATTCTACTTTTAGTCGAACTTGGGACCTAGAGTAGAATTTTAATATTTTTGTATCTCAATGTGTCCCCATGATAAGAACCCGTAAACAACTAGTGGATTTATGTTCAGGTAATTCTTGTTAACCCTGGATGAATAATCATTTGTATGGTATAACAGTCTAGCACATATATTGAAAATTGTATGGGAATACCACTATTAATTTTCCCTATATCAATTCATCTCTATATTGAGGAAGAATGTAGTCCTTGGATTATAATACTATAATTTATTATAAAATTATATTGAATAGAAAATTATCATTATGTGAAAAGGTATGGCATATTCCTTGAACAAAAAATTCCATCAAGAAAACTTTCTTTGGATATTCATTTGAAATATTTGCAATGACATAAAACAATACTCATCCCAATAAATTATATGGGATGGTTCTGTGAGTCAGATGCACTCATACTGAGGATATAAGATTCCATTCATTGGATTAAGTCCAAGACTTGATTAGTACAAATAGTTTCAGGAAAGATGGCTGAAAAAGAATAAATGGCAATGATTACACTAAATACAGGATGGGTACCTGCACCGACACTTAAAACTAAAAAATATCACAAAGTTCCACCTCTTTAAAGGAAATAATAATAATAAATATGCTACTATGAATGTAGAAAGGATCATAATCACACAAAATATATGGAATAGAATAATAAAGTTTATTATTTTCAATGTGATCAAGTCCCTTGTTATCTTATCACAACTATGGAAAACAATTTGATAAATATACTAGGGAATAGGTATCCTAATAAGTTTTTACCTAGGTAACACCTAAATTACTGACCCCAACACCAAATTTTGGGTCACCCCATCTAGAGTGATTTATTTAATGAATACCTCTGTAATATGGTCGATTATAATTAAGTAATGTGGAGTAAAATAGTGGCATATGTGTCTTACATTTCATCCAACCCACTTGAAGAAGAAGGGTAATGATAGGAATTTTCAAATAGGGGGGTAATAGAAGTTTGATTAATGTATGACTAGAACAATAATCAACTAGGTACATTATATACTTTGGATATAGTTGAACCAGTGAGTTGTTTCCCTAGTTTCTTATGCTATGATGATCATATCATTATAAAACAAAAATCATCCAAGTGATGGTATTTTTAAATCTATAATAACTCTAATTTTAAGAATAAAATATATACAAATGATCCTCTCTTGATGTTTAAAAAAACTCTAACACTCTTAGATTCCATGCATTTAGTACTTGGAGAATGGTAACCACACTACCAAATGATTGAAAGGGTACCAACCCACAAAAGTAAACCCATGTCATTCAAATATTCTATTTATATCTTTATTAATAAAATTCAGATGAAAAATTATTTCTATATTAAAAAATGAGATTCATAAATATATTATTTTCTCCCTAAAAATCAATGAACAAAAGTGATGTTTTATTGTGGTAGATGGTGTCATGAAATAAATAGTCAACATGGATCTCAACATTTAGGCCATATCTATGTTGGAATCATATATGTTGTCAAATATCAGTTATAGGAACAATAGTGGGATTAGAAGGAATTCCAATCTACTTCTAAGTTATTAGTAGATCAATCCAATTCTATCATATTGGAAAGAATAATTGATAAAAAATTGTTGCTCGGTCAGGATCCAAACATGGGAATGAAGGATAAATCCAACTCACAAGTGATGAAAAGATACCTAGATATTAATTTGGAAAAATTATTTCAAGCACAGTTAAATTTACATCCAAATAATCAATCAAAGGAGGAGCTTTAAGGTTAGAAGAAACAACTGCTTGCTCAGAAATATAGAACTTTGAAACAACTTCTTGTTATTTCATAAAAGACACAATCCTGAATTTCCTTCATTTATCAAATGATTATTGAGAAGAACTTTTGTAGGCCCTTTCAATCCCTCATGAGTTTGAAGTTACAATTGTTATATCTGAAGTGCACTATGAAAAAACTGGTTTTCAAAGTGATACAACAATACCCATAATAATACAACATAAATATACTCTTTTATAGGGGCTCATTAAGTCATAGTACTTGCCTATAAAATTGGATGAAAATGGCGTTCATCATTTTTTGATTGATAATGGTTATAGAACCAATCACATGTCAGTCGCGACCCACTAATGGTTAGTCTACAATGAATCTGATTCATCTAAAATTACTTGGAAATTCTAGGGGTATGTTAATATTGAACATATGACCCTTCTTTGATTCAAGAATTAAATAAATTTTGAGATCTCATCTGCCACTAAAAAATTGTGAATTTTGGAAAAAAATATTTTAAAAAATTCATGTTAGGACTGACATGATTAAATTAGTCTGTTGAAGCTTCCTTTTTATATCATTAGTCTCTCAAATACTTTGTTGATGAGAATATAATGGAATTTTACTACAGTAATGCTCATCTTTAATTTTAATATTCTCAACACAATGATTTTATATTCGACCATAAATAAGGAAAATGACCCATTACAGATTATTTTTCTTGATTCACATGTCCAAATGTCTTGGAAATGGTCCGCTAACATATTCCATGAACTTAGTGAAGAATATGTACTTCCCATTAATCAAATCATGGAAATTGGTCCATATTTAGGCAATCATTGTGTAATGTGAACCCCATCCGAAAAAATGAGGAATTAAATTACATTCATATAATATGATGGAAAAGAATCAACCCTAACGTAGTTGGTTCCAATGATAGATGGTGATATAAACATGTTTTCTATTAAAATTTATCTCAATCATGAACGTCTCTACATGAGGGCTGATCTGACAATGTTTTGGACCACAAAGTTGTGGATATTTGATCAGATCAACCATAACTCTTGAGGTAGGAGATGAACAAGTAGCCTTGGAACATTCTCTCTCATCTTCACAGCATTATATATTCATGTTAAATCAATCGATGTTGTATAATTCATTAACGCCGGTAATAACAACGCAAATCAAGAGTAATGTTCCTCAAATATTTTCCAAAATCTCATGAGACAACTACATCACTATCCATTTTAGAAAAAACCCCACTTCACTAGAAAGAAAAATAAATTCCCCTAATTTATCTCCCAAATACAAGACATTTGGAAATTTTTATAACCCCTATAATAGGTGAATAAAAATTTATAATACACAAAATATTCTGATGATACCACCCAGACCCGAGTACTTTTAATGTATATATTCAGCGACTCATCAATCAATGAAGATGAAAATTATCTAGTATTACCTTTTGATCATAAAAATCACCCTTAGTTGATTATTTTTTACAATGATATGGTAGAAATAGAAGATGTTGAGAAATTACAGATTAACTTCGGCCATAATTCAAATATATCATTACTCTTTATACTTGAAGACCCCCCCCCCCAAACGCATCATTTCCAAAGGTCCAAAATTCCCCCCATATTTTCTATTTTCCCTGAAATCATTCCTTCATCACCCACATAATTCAATATTGAAACTGATTAAGAGTATAAATAAAATCTCATATATTCCTCTCCATTATTAGAGAAAGGAATCCCTACAACCATTAATGAGAATAGACATGTGAATCTGGGTACAGAGGATGACCTATCTTTTATGTTATTTAGTGCTTCCATTTCATGCAAATAACAATAGAAATGTATCTCCTTCAAAATGTTTCATTATTATATAACCATATGGATTTATATATAAATTTTTGAACATGATCTAGATGTGGACACTCATAATCTTGGATAACCAAAGGATCATCATGGTTACAAGATAATTGTAAAGAGAATGCATCCGACACATTCTACCAATGTTAAAGTGGAAATATAAAAATTGTCAAACATGACATCCTTTAGATGTTGTTGTACCCAAAATGGATTTAAAATATTCACTTGGACAATAAAAACATGATAGACATGGGGCTATATTGATATTAGGAATCTCAACTGACATATCTCAAAGCATTATTTCACCATAACAACTAAAAAATATCTGATCAATAAAATTAAATGATATCATGATTTCTTATTTTTTCTGATAAATATTTAGGATATCAGGAAATCCATATTGTGATATAATATAAAGATGTCACTACTTCTAGGGAACCCTTGTGAGTGTACTACTATCTAGAGGTACCACTCATCTTGAAGAATGATGGGGACATATATCAATATTCAATAAAAAATAGTTTTAAATAATTCATATCAAAAACTATGAAATTTTATATTTATTACCTGGTGGATAAATTCCAAATTCATTTTGATCATATCACCAACCTTGAGGTGCATTTTAAAAATTTGGAGTTACAAAGCCTGAAAATAGACCCCTTCAAATATTCTTTTCGAGTTACCATATGAATCTTTATTGGATTCATGGTATGCAATCCCATCATTTAATTCAACCCTAAGAAGTCCAATTCAATCCATAGTAATCCATATACTTATAATATGAAAAATTTGAGAGGGCTTCATTGATTCCTTTCATACATAAAACACATAACAACAAACCTCATATTCATGTTCATAAACATCACTAAGCTTATTATGAATAGAGTCACCTATTAGTGGAGTGAGGATTGCTCAGATTCATCAAAAAATATCAATAAATACACCTCAAGCCCAATATTATTGATTCTATGAGTGGAGGGGAAGCATGTACGATTTCATAAATATATGGATCTAGAATTTTTAATTATTGTATGAGTTTTTTTATTGGCTAGCGGACTAAATTTTAATCTAATTTTTGAAATAAAATTCATAGAGTTATAAAATCATTAGAGATTTATTTTAATTTTTTTAGGGGCTCATGTAATATCATGGAGGTTTGAGATATTTTCAAAGGATGGAAGGATTGTCCATGGTTCATAGTTGCATCTTTTAGCCACTAGCTATTCAATTGGAATCTAGTGGCACCTAGATTCTGTAGGTGACCACATGCTAGATAGTGGATAATACATGCTAGCTAGTGAACCATTTTTGTGGAATAAATACAATAATTTCCACCCCACCATCATGTTTTAATTGTTATACCCCTACTCTATTGTACAAACTCATTTGTAAAAGGTTGAACCTTAATCTTCATCCTCACCCCCATTGATTTGTGTTTTATTTCACACATCTCTTTGATGATTTAATTTATGTATCTCCATTACATGAAATCTATATATCATACCTATCATTATTAATTAATAAAAATTTATATCATCATGATTATTGTGAATATTCCACCATTGTGTGGTAGAATAATTCTATAATGATGGGGAATTCATGTGGCTTATATACATGACATTTCATAATGCCATCTGCATTCAGTTTCTCATTGAATTGGTAAAGGAATATAATAATAAAATTTTTAAATGTTGCAAATTAGGTTTATGTTAGGAATCATTGGAATTGGTTTTTATTCAAATATATTTTCCTCAGGTTAGTGTCAGAGATGTGACACGGACCTTCAGTGGATAATTGGTTTCTTTTCCCAATCAATGCATTAGATCACAGAGTATTTTATGTTTATGCCACATGATTTTAATTAGAGTTCAATTTGAAATTGTTAATTAATTATGAAATTGAATCTAATTAACTCAATTGCAATTTTTATGATAGAGGAAGATACTTATAATATAGTATGGGCTTCGATAGACTTGGAAAATCCTTGAAATTCGTTGTAAAAGTTCCAAGCTAAAAATTAAAATGAAAAGTTTCTAAAATAGATAAGTGTTCCTTGGTGGTTTTCATATATCTTAATGCATGATTTTTGTGACCCATGGGACTAATAGTTACTACACTAAATATTTTTTCTAGTTCTAATTAATTAATTAAATTTTTTACTTTAGATTGAATGTTAAATATAAATGACCTTAAATGAACTGAATAATTTTCAAGTCCATGATGGTCCTTGCAAACTATTTTATTGGGAAAGAACAATAACTATAGATTCTATGATGTAAAATGAGTCAAATGGCCCACCGAATATATTTAGGGGTGTTCCTTGGTTAAATTGAAATATTTATGACCTAGTGTACTTTAGTATAAATCACTTTATTCCACCCTAATGGTGGTGTTTAATACCTTGAGATGGACAACCCATGTGGGCTATATGAGAGATCTTGAGTTGTTTTCGGAATTTTTGGATGAAATTTTGGTAGAATAGAGTTTATTTGGGTGATAGATCCATGATAGGACATCCTTAACCAATTAAAAGGACCATGAGACAACTCCATAGACCATATCCTAAGCAACATAACCTATGTGGCACGTGAGGACATTTTTTCATGAAAGTTATGAGGAGTGTGATTCTATCATATAAATATGTTCACATGAGACATGATTGATACCAAGACCTTATTTGAGGTCCCTAAATATTTTTTAGAACACAAATGACCCAAACTAGGGTTTCATTTAGTTATTTCTCTTGGGGAACCTAGTTGGTGCCTAGTGATACCCTGACCTTGAGCTGGTGTGTGAAACATGGGTGTAGAATGTTAGGAGTGTCACATTAGAACCCATAACATTCATGTGATATTATAGATTGATGATAATGATTATTGGTTTATGATTGCATTCAACCCTTTTTCTTATTTTTTATAAATTATATGGAAGACACACTATGAGGTGTTCGTGACACTATTCGCATATTATTTAGAGGTCATTATGATATAAAATGGAATATTCCCGCATGGTTGTTTGGATATGTATGGAAAACACCCTGGGTATAGTATTTTATAGACATATACAAATCCCTTAATGGGGAGTTATGCCATACTAATAAATACTCTCCTAGTTGGGAGTTCTGTGATTCAATATAAAACATAACTCATATAGAGGACTATAATAAAACTAGTGGGGATTCCATGGATTTAAAGATGATTGATTGTATGATGTTATAGACAATTCCCTTTGTAGTTACACAATTATTGAGAATTCCCTCAGTCATTATACTATATAGTAGTGTGATTTTCTCCCTTGGGTCATTGTCATTGTATACCATGGTGAAATAACCATTGGTCATTATTATGGTTTGGACAATAATTATGGACTACTTAGTGACACTATGAAATTAGATGGGGTAGGCAAGGTCAATCGGGTTGGTGGACATGATGATGATAATGATTTCATTTTTTTATTTTTTAAAATTTATTTATTTATTTAGATGATTTCACAAACATATATCATTGTGTTGAAATTTTCTATGGAACAATTTAGTGGTGTGATATTGAGTTTTTCATCACACCCAAGACCCTTCTTGGGATACTATTGAACTTCAATATCTAAGAAGATTCTGTCTATGTTAAAAGTATAGGTTTCTCCATAGTATGGAGTCTGATCATCCGGCAAGGCCTAAGTATTGATGATGATTTACATTATTTTTTTACAATTTTTTTATATATTTAGCGAATTCCATCAACATATATCGTTTTATTGTAAGTATGTACGGGGAAATGTTATTCCTGAACTATTATGTTTTTTATCACACCCTATTAGGGATAAAATTCAAATTTATTATCTGATATGATTCCCTCTTTGTTTCAAGTGTAGGTTGGGCAAAGTTATGTGGTCTGATCATCAAGAAGGATATATCAGAGTCATGGTATTGGGATGATGTGTGGATTTATGTTTTGAGTAGGGCCTCATTTTTATTTTATTTATTTTATTTAATTTGAATATGTGATCGGCCCATTTGATGATTCTAATACTATATTGTATGACCGCATATGTCTTTTACAGTGTTTTTAATTTATTATAACTTTTTTATTTTTTTTTCAATTTACCATGTTCAACATTGTGTATTATACATAAAAATTTCATTCTTTTTATCACACTCTGATAAAGGGGGTATAATCTCCCCATGGTACCTCTTTAGTCCCATGTTTCTAGTCGAAAACCTCTAGTGTATAGGGAGAAATTCTTGAAGACACATAGATCTATCATCCTTTTTTACCATTCATAGTAAGAGAGCAATGAATGTTAAATAGTGGTATCATAGCTATCCGTAGTTTTAATACAATTAGTGGAAGGGTAAACATATAACATAGGAATGTGTCAGATCTTGTGATGTACCATGTTATGGTTCAGCAAGAGCACCATTTTAAATGGGAAATCCTTATTACAAAGGAAGGTATTCTTGCTTTTGGCTTAATTTGATACAAATATATTATTTCCAATCATTATGACACACTTGATTTGTGAGGTTTATGAAACTTTTGGATTTTGATCATAGTCTTCAAGGAAAAAAATTGATCATGCTTCCTATTGCATCATGTATAATCCTCAAGATATATGTATCTACTTGTTTTTTACTATATAACAAATAATATAGTTTTAGATATTTAATGTGTCAAAAAAACATACATCATTTTCCATTTATGTTCATGGTGGAATTTTATTCAACTAGGCCACCATATATATATATATATATATATATATATTCTTTTTGGATGGAAGTTCATAAGGATCAATAAATAGATTCATGATGATGAATATTATTATATAGTCCCATTTTAACATAATATTCAGAAACCAAAGTTGGTCGATACATGCATTGGATTCCATTTTGATAAAACCCTTATGGGTTTTATGTATTAAGGTTTGATTATATAATGTATTTGTAACAACCTATATTGTGTTCTCCCATATATCTATAATTACATTTTAAAAAACTAAGCTATGTGACTATGATTCTTTGAATACATATCTTCAGAGGATGAAGTTGATTGTGTCAAATAATCAGCCCAAGAATACATCCAACATGATACCTAACACATGCCATGGCATAGGCTGAAGGGTATTATCATTCCCCACAGGCTTGAAACTAGTATTTGGGATTCAAGGAACTAGTTTGGGAACTATTTTCCCATCACAATAATGAACATAAAAATAAATAAAGAAAAAATAATCCATAAGTATAGTTATAAAAAAGGAAACATCATAGATCAATGATTAAATCCAATTTTAGAAGACCAATTAATTAAATATAAAAAAACAAAATTACATATATTCTTATTATAGCACAATGTCGGAAAACCCATTATATCACCCCCAACACCCATCTATAATAAATATCTAAAAATATTATCTTCCACCACTATACTATGATTTGACATTACCAGAGTCATAGAAAACAAGATCTATATGCACTCATTGGGTTTATATCAGGTGTGATATCAAATTCCCCATAGGACCCACCCAATCATTCCATGCACAGAAATTTTGATATAAATAAATATTCTACTTTTAAAAAGGAAGAAAAACGTTGGTAATAAAACTTAATTAAACATTTCTAGGATGTGGAGAAAATAATAATGACAGGTAAGGTGGAAAAATAGAACAGAAGAACCATGGTAAATCAATATGAATAATGAGTTAGTAAGGACCTAGGATCCTTTTACTCTCACTGATCAAAACATGGATGTGAAGGTGAGTGCTCAATGATGAGCCATCACCAATATGCATCATCATCCATAGATTAGTTAGTGTTTTTGTGTAATCCTTCTTGGTGGGTTGGGTAATGACAAGTGTACTGGCCCTATTCTACCCCAATAGATAACCAAGGTTCCTAGGAAATTTACCACTTCGTTCAAACCATATAAATCCAATTTTACCCAACTAGATACCAAAGGGTCCTTTGAGACTTTCCACTTTGTTCAAACAATATAAATCATATTTCATCCCAATCCAATTACACCAAGACAAAGAATAACACTTACAACCATATCCATTTGAGAAATCCATTTTACAAACATTTTACACAAAAAAATACCTTCGTAACCATCCATTTACACACACCCAACCATTTGAGAAATCCTTTTATTTAGAATAAAACAAAATTAAGTTGTAAAGTAATGGAAAAAAATGAAACTACCAACCTTTTCCATTTAAAACACTTATAACTAGTTGGAAACTATAATACAAGAGAGTATGATATCCTACAATGGAAATATGAAACAATAAACATAAATCCCCATGCCAAATAGTACATTTATGAACAATTATATCTCATTTAAAACAACATGTTAAAAAAACTTAAGAACGAAGAGGGTAAATCCCAGAGAGAAGTGAAAATAATAAGTCACATAATGCTTATTTGAATAATCGTTACCAAAATAACCCAAAATTAGTCCATCAAAGAGAGTTATAGGAAGTTCAGTGAATCTGGGGATAGAGGGGTCATGAATAGTGGAAACTGATGGGTGAGAGGGATAAATCAAGGAGGGGTAGTTTTGTGTTGTTATGATTTTAGGAAAATTGGAAAACTACATGGTTTGGATTCATGGTTTTCCAAACCATGTTCCGACCATGAAGGTGACTATTGTTTTACTTGAAGAGGCTACACTTCATGGGCTGCATGATTTTAAAAATAGTATTTTAAACCATGTAGGAACTCTTATGCCAATATCTTAAATTGTATAGTTTTTATGGTTGGTTATGGTTTCCACTAAGCATGTTCCAACTATACACCGGCGTTTTCCTTCTAAAAAACATAAATTCTAAAAAAAATTACCCATTAAATCTAAACATTTAATTAAACACCAAAGTAAAAAATAAAACTAGAATATGAAAACATGGGTGTGAGAATTATCCCCACCATGTCATGTTCCACCCCTATAACTTAAATCCATAGTCTAATCATAGATTATGTGTGGAAATTTATCTTTAAACCAAAAATTTCATACCCTTGTCTCATTATTATCATTACCATGTTTATATTGGACAAAAACTAGTAGAATAGATATCCCTAGAAGCACCTTGACTTTAGATTCAAAAATATAAACTTGATTTTGGTCACTGATAAAATTGGAATCAAGATCAAGGTCTTCCTAACTTAGTACATGTGAATAATATGACTTATACCTTCTCAGTTGAGATATGTAGAACACGTCATTGGTCAATATCAACTGATGGGAAAACACTAAGATATATGTATATTATTTTTAATCCAATCAGTAATCCTAAAAGGTTTGAAACACATTGGAGTAATATTTCCTTTCTTCGCAAGATTGTAATGGCCCAATCAAGATGTCACCTTTAGAAAAACATGGTCCACAACTGCCAATTCCATGGATCAAAATTGGTAATTGGTAAAAGAATTATAATGAATATGAGGTATCAACAATAAATTCCTAATCCTCTATGTCTTCTTGGTCATTTATTAAATTATTTTGGGTTCCAATAAAGGCATTGCATTCACTTCTATCCAGCATAAATGGGATTTAATGGTCAACTATATAGGTCCTCAAATGGATCCATCCTGATCTAATATTATTAAATATTATTATGGTAAAATTATAGAAACCATAATTTGTTATCCTAGGAACCACTGAAATATAACATGTAGGCACAAATAAATTCTTCCAAAATTATATTCATCTAATCTATTCGGATATATGTTTGGTGATGCAATGTCCGGAAAATGTTCACATTTTCCCCATTAACATTTTGATGACTTCTCATAAATGATAGTTGAATCATTGTATTATACTATAAATAATTGTTAATTTAACATCATGATACGTCATGATCTCTTAGAAATATGGTTTTCTTAGCTCCCTCATATTATTGGTGACCCTAATTGGGATAATGTGGTAGATTTAATCAAATGATTAATGATTACCCAAAAAACATTCATTCTTTGTAATGTATAGGATAACCTGATGGTAAATTCATGGCTACCTCTTCCCATATATTGGTCGGAATGTGGAGAGGATAAATTAAGATTGTGTTCATTTGATATTTGGCCTTGTCATTATAACAATTACAATGCCTTGTAATAATGTTAGTGATTCTATGACTCATGACTCACCACTAGAACAAACATTGCACAACATCAAACATATTGGTTGAACTATGATTAATATTTAATTGAGATCGGTGAAATTATGAAATCACCAACTTCATAAAATAAACATGTATAAGAAAATGTCTTCAGAAGCAAATAACTCCCTTAGGTGACAAATACCATATTCTGGGTACCTCTCTACCATTTACAATCTAACTAGAATACTATAACAACTCATTCCTTGGAAGATCTTGTCATGAAATATCTAAACAATAAGTATATATGACATGATATCCAACAACATTCCCAATTTCTATTTTTTTACTACTAGGTGTATCCAAGAAAATTCTCCATAAGGTTTCACAAACCACTAGAGTCTTTCAAATACTAAGTTAGAAACATCCTTCTTAATGCATCAATGATGACGATCCATTTTCATTGAGTGTATATGATGTCAAAGTCAAAACCTTGAAGGTACTCTATCTACTATCTCTACCTCCAGCTAGAATATTTTTGGATAAGATATAACATAAAATGTTATGTTTTGAATGGGTACTAAATATTTCCCCAAAAAGATATTTGATCTATAACTTGAGGGAATGCATCAAATCAAAGAGTTCTTGGTTGTGGGTTGGGTAGTTCTTGTCATGTTCCTAGAATTTATAGGAGCCATACACTACCAAATGGATTTCATGCATAAGACCCGAATCCATACCCACCCATAAAACATCGTAGTAGACCATTTAACCGAGACCTAACATAGATAAGATCAAGATAGGGGTGGTAAACCACCTCCTTATATCCTAAAAAGATAGTTGGAATTCCATGTTTCAAGAGAACTTTTCCCCTTTAATAGGAATAGTATTAATAGTTGAGGTGTGTTGAGAGTAGTCTTTAATGAGTTTCCTATAATACCTTTATAGGAGTAAAACACTATTATTTTAGAAAAATAATCTTTTTTATTCCTTGGAAATAATTTCTCTTATTCTGTATGAATCAACTGAAGCCCCACCTTTTGATATCCTATATCTTAGAAACACGACTTCTTGGTTCCAAAACAAAATTAATTTCCATAATTTCCCTATATATGATAGTCTAGTAACATTCCACGAATGATCCTCAAATTCATTCCATTCACCTTTTATTATTTTATATAGCCTTCATATCATCCACACACAACATGATGAAGGAATAGAGATATCTATTGAACACCTAGTTTATAAGTTCTATAATAACCATGAGAGCATTCATAATCCAGAACAACATTGCGAGTTATTAAAAATATCTATACCTTCTTTGGAAAGTATTCTTGGGAAAAAACAGTTTCAATCACTCTAACTTGGTGATACCTTAAATAGTGGTTGGTCTTTGAAAACCATCATTCTCAATTGAGATGGTAAAATAGATCATCGATACAGAGAATAGGTTTTATATTCTTAATCGTTAACTAGTTTAAATTATAAAAGTTGATACATAATAGAATGGACCCATCGAACTTCAATGAAAATAATATTAAAGTGGCCCAAAAAGACATGCCCAGATAAATAAAAAATATGGACACCAAATCATCCAACTCAATATTTAACTCTGTCAACATAGTGAGGTCTATATGGTATTGAGGAATAGTTAATGGTGGTGTCTGTAGTTCCATATCAATGATGAACTCCACCTCTCTTTAAGGATGATGTTTTTGAAATTATCAAGGTAAATATATAGTAACTCATTAAATATGGAAGAAAACCATCCCTTTAAGACTAACCCATCTACAACCCACATCAGTGAGGAAACCGAAATAGAAAGCCTACCAAATTATGGGATTGAAGGCCTGGTTCATTCTGGATGTTGATCCCATGCTCCCTAGAAAACATGGGTGCTTCAATTAAGGGCCATAGATGTCACCTATCAATGGTGGTAATAGACAAGGGACTTGAAAAACATCATCAAATCCAACCCTAGGATCCCAATAATGAAATTTATCTCCATGAAAAGAAATTCCTATTTTAACTCAACTTCTAATAGAGATGAAACACAACATGGGTATCAAAAAACCACCCACATCCTTTTTTGTGGAGGTGTATCTAGTTTCATAGAATTTGGTATAACAACATTTAAGAGTTTAAATAAGTACAAAAGGTTAGAAGATATGAAGGAGTGTGAACAACTGATAATAAAAAATGAAATTCTTATAGATAATGAACCCTGAATAGTACCTCTAACTATTGTGGGCTTCATCATATTCCACTAATACCTAATCCATGAAATGTGGATACAAAATATTTAAATGATTAAATTATTGACTTATAACATGTGGTTGTTCCTTAAGTTTACTCTACCCATTTTAAGATATTTCCTTTCCACCAATTCCAGTAGAATAAGATCTCATATCCCTCAATGAATCATATTGATCTGTTGTCTCTCTGTTACCTGTCGAAACTACACCACTATGACCAAGAGAGGCATTCCAATAAAAAACATATAGATTTTCCAAGAATACACAAAGGTGTAATTCCCTGGATGTAATCAAACATGTGGACGACATGTTCTTAGACCATCCTCAATAATGACACACAACCGCATTTCCGCCTTCAGATGATGATGAAGGTAGCTGGGATGGATATACATATCTACAACTATCCAACATCCCTCAATCCCCATGACTCCTCTTTTTTTAGATCATCCCATAATATTATATCCCGGTGCAATATGTATCCCAAATAGACTTGAAATTCAATCTTGGTTGACCTCAACCAGTAATTCTTGATCAACCACCGCAACAGAAGTCTTAAATTTAAAATGGAATACCTAATATCAGATATCCATCCACAGTCCCATTTCGAACCATTAAGATTTAATATTTCAATTAGTGACTATCTAAAGGAGAAATTGAACCATATATATAAAGTGGTAGAAACATTCCATCACTGAATGATCCCCCCCAGTGAAGGGCTAGGAACTCTCATGAATTGGAGAGATCCAAGGTCATAGGGAATAACTAGATGATAAAGATAACCTTAAAGTTTATCCATCAAATATTCTCATGATACCCATAATGAAACTTAGTATCCCAATACATGATTCTAGTTCATCCCAACATGAATTAAACACACTTCACATTGATAGATTTAACAATTCAATGAAACTGAATGATCCTATCAATTTTATCTACCATGTCATCAGCTTCTAGAAGATTAGTGCTTCGTCTTAAGGAAGGGGAATTATGCATGAGAAACTCCTGAGCATGATCCTTCTCCAAACACATTTTATCTTACCTATATGTATAAGTACTTAATCCTGATCCCTTGTCCAAGGAACAGATATCCTGAACCGCTGCCTCTATAACTCTATAATCAATTGGCATTTTGGCCATGGGGGAATTCTCTCTTCCCTCCAACCACAAAAATATTGAAGGTCTTGAGGGAGGCATGATAGTATAGAATTTAAAATAAACCAAAATGGAAAATCATCAAAATGTTAAACTAATAAAATTTTTATAAATGACATAAAGAAACATTCAAATAAATGACAAAAAACACAACAACTTAAACCACTACACCCTTACAAGTTGACCATTCATAGTATGTGACCTATTCATTTAACCATATGGAGGATTTGAACCAAATTATCAAATTCACATAGTGAACCATGGAATCTCATTAAATGTGTTTTATAGACAACACCCTCACAACCTGAACCGTAAGACCTATCATTCCTAGCTCATGTTTAACCTAGAATTTCCCCAATTTCAAAACCTTTAAAAAGGGAAAACCTACTATAATAAATTTTAATCAAAAACAACCCCATGAATCTAAATAATCCATTAATCAAACTTTATAGAATCCAGGTATTTACATAAAAACAGATAACATATTTTTAGATGAATATTCTATACATTACACAAACCCATACCTGAGGACCCTAATAGTACAATTCCTTTATATAGTAGGTAAACAGTCTTATTTGTTGGTGAAAGAACATAAATATATATTTTTAAACAGGATTTAAGTCTTGTAATGGGTTTCTATTTATGGTTTTGTTGGGGGGTGATTGTTGTGAAAAAACAAGATTATCGGGCAACAACATTCACTATTATCAAAAACTCCCAACGATTCCCACATCCATAGAATCATACAGACCTACTTTTCAAATGTTGAAAATTATATATGTTTTTAGGCCAAAATAATCTGTGGGGAATGCATTGGGAAAGTTGATGGAAGGTCAGGATTATCACACCCTTTTAAGAGGAATAATTACCAACTTCTGGACTCTCTTATTGATTTAATATATGTTTGAGAATATCTCCCTAAAACCAATACAAGACAAAATACCCTAAAAATGATTTTAGATTAATTATCATTTAAAAAAATAAAGGAAATCTCATTGATGATCAATGGAAAGTATATTCAAATTATTAATTCCTTCTGTAGGTATTCTTGGTTCTATATCTATTTCTCTAATGGTGGATAGAGACATTAAATAACAAATCCATTTATCCAGATACTTCAGAATATGATGGCACATAGGGAGGTGATTTGTATTTTGAGGAGTGGATTGAGACATTATGAGGTGTCTTTCATGTCCTATTTATTGAAGTAATAAAAACCCACAAATTTCATTAATCATGTGCAGTTTAACACCATGTGGAGGGGACATATGCTCAGATATTGAGACACCAAATATTTGAGCTTGGGAAATAATGAGACATCATACAAATCTTGGTTATGGAAGGAATTAGATTTATCATGGTTTATCATTACATTTGGAATATATTTGAGGTAGATTCCATAAAACGAGGGGTGTTCATATCTGACCACTCATTAGGGAATAAATTTTGGGATTTCTCGGGCAAGTAGATATTTCGGATTCAAAGGAGCTCTTCACTAAGACACCATAATCCCACATAATCTATTATTAGTGTGATAAACAAGGAGTGTAACATAGGATCATCCTTATAGATTATAAATATAGGACCTGTGTATAGGGAAATTTCTTGGGGTGTTTGATATAGAGCTCGGGCCTTGATAAGGCATCATGCATATCCTTAGCATTGAAGGAATCAAATTCATCATAGTTCTATCGATTTTCTAGTCTATGAAGGGATTAGGTTGAGTGATCGTCGCATGAGAATGATTGGGTTATTTTTCATGAAATATTGAGGAGTTGGGGTTTCCATCAATATAGATGATTATTTGAGCTCAGAACATTAAGAAGGTGTCATACATATCCTAGTTATAGTGGGAATTATATTTCTCATAGTTCAGTTGATTGTGGATCTCATAATGATAGTGTCAGTTGGTTGGGGCATATCACATTATACCACTAGTCAAAACATACACATTGACATTTCCCTTTCCCTTCTGGAGGATTATACACAAATGATATGATTATTGTGACTCTCTAAGCCCACGAAAGATATGATTAGTGTGAGAAACATGGCATAGAAAATGATCAGTTTCATTACTTTAAGAATGTGGTACATACATATTAGAATGGACCTTATGAAGATTGAATATAGAGATCGAGCCTCGGGGAGATTTTCTACGTATCCTGGTTATTTTCAAGAATCATATTTGTTACAGTTTCCTTCATATGGGATTATACTCTGATGTTTTCCTCCATTCGGGGATTACACTCCGAGGGTGGAAAAGGACTATCTAAACATGGGATGCCCTTTGGTCTAGTGTTGTTGTCTGTCTAAGAAGTGTTTATTCCCTACTATACATGGAATGGTTTTTTTCTTGGTATGTTGGAGAGTGTATGCTTGAAGTAAAATAGTGAACCATATGATCTAGTTGGGTTTTCCATAGGAACCTGTATCATGGATAGAATTATTAAGGGATATTGTATGATCAGGATTGTCTTACCTAGAAGATCTCGCATGATCAAGCTGACTTGCCCTGGTGGCAACGTGAGAACCGACTGAAACATTTGGAATGTGTCGCGAGAGTTGGTATAAGCTATCTCAGAGAGTGTTTCAATTCATATATGACATCCTTGGAGGGAATCGTGAGTCTTATCCATCTTTTATAGAGGGCCTCATGAGTCACTGCTAACTTTCTCAAAAGACATCATGAGAGATGCATTGACATGGCTAGGCGCAGTTACGAGAATTGGCTGTCATGGTCGGGTGTTGTTATATGAGTCAGGAAATGTATCTAAAGTACATAACCAGGTTTGGGTGGCCAGTCGATGGGGACATTCACGAGACTACATTGGTATATCTGGTAATACCATAGGACCCACTTCTCATATGTTTTGAATCTTTTTCATAACCCAAATAACATGCTGAAGGGGTGTCGCAAGATCTGGGTGTCATGTCCTGGTGTTGTCGCATTTCTGGGAGAATTACCATGGATCACATGAATTATGGAAAGTATGTTTTTGTTTTTAGTCTTTAACCATTAATCCTTGTTGTTATATTTTGAATTCCCTAGATTCATTCACTGTTAGTCTATTTTGAGTCTTGCAAGATCTAGCCGGTCTGCGGGAGGTTCCTTGCATATCCTACTAGATATCCTTTATTTGATATATGAATAACAATGCAAAGTGATTTATGCATGGTGCATTATTACCCCAAATTTTCACAGTCATATTACATTATGGGAGACTGGATAATCACAATATCAGTTTCTCTGAGAAATTTGATTCGGTACTAGGGTGTAAAGACAACCTTTCGTGCTGAATAGTTCAACAACCATTTTGAGGTCGGGTGGTGAATTTATAAACCTCACAACACAAATTATACACTAGTTTCGTCTATAATGCCTCGACCCCAATTACCCAGAGTCGGTTCATTATTATATAACCTTTCCATGATCACAAAAGATCACGTATCGAAAGATGGATTAGTTTAGTGTCCTTAGAAACACTTGATACATTCATAAGTCTTACCTTGCATGATAAAATGTAAAAAATACAACAACATAGTCTCCATAGTCCACACTCATATCCCCTTAGACTATCCCTGTAGGTCAGTCATAAAATACTTATTCACATCATGGGAAAAAATAAAACATTGAAAGGGGTGAGCTCAGATTCTAATTAAGGATAACAATATAGTGGATACTTTCATAAATAAGCATAATCATTTAAGGAAATGTATAACTAAAACAAAAACCTTTTAAACTTGAACTAGAGCATAAAATAGAAAAAATAAAATTAAATAATTCCATTTACTTATTCACATGGATTTTCTACTAGTCGAATAATTACATGCAGTATCAATAACCACTTTCATAATGATAGAATGCATAAAGCCAGACTATCATAACCATAGAGTCAAGGCCTTGTTCCATGACTACAAATTGGATTTTTTCAAGGCCTTATGCCAAGACACTATTTT
Source organism: Viscum album (assembly GCA_963277665.1). Taxonomy (NCBI): domain Eukaryota; kingdom Viridiplantae; phylum Streptophyta; class Magnoliopsida; order Santalales; family Viscaceae; genus Viscum; species Viscum album. The sequence continues at coordinate 1,788,428,680 of OY728119.1, read as the reverse complement.
GTCTCATGAGACCTACCGATGTATCGAGGAGATATCGCAGGCTCCATCCATTACTTACTAAGTCCAATGGATTACTCATATGAACATGTTTAAACATAACATAAACATTCGTATTAAAGCTAGCTTACAAAATGTCAATAATTTATCCATAACACATGAATGGTATATAAATAACACATCCACAGTCAAACATATCACAAAACCTTCAATACAATATGAGAGTTTTGTATCATAATAAATCAACTTCAAATAAACTTAAAATCAATCGAAGGATGTTGACATAGATAAAATCAAAACTATTTGAGAAAAATATCACTTTTTATTAAGTCATTTAGAAGTAACATAATTATAAAATAAAACATTTTCTTTGAAAATTTTCATATATGATTTTAAGGGAAGATTAGATGATTTTAAAATGGAGGAAAATATCTTCACACGCCGTATGATTTAAAAAAACACATTCTTACCTTAATTTTGTCGAAAAGGTTAAAAAGGACCTTGTTCGGAAAACGACAGAAATATTACTTTATAAACATCTTATAAAAAGTAAAACAAGGGTATAAATGACTTTCACCCATAGTCTATAAAATATTAAAAATGTTTTGGAATACATTTTTATATAACACGGATGTGGATGATAAATATGTCCTGGTAGATAATTAAGTATAAAAAACTCAGACAATGAAGAGATTGTGAAATAAACCATTACCTTGTACTTTTCCCTGGTAAAGGGTAGTTTAAAATACTGTATAATGGTGAAATAATTTTTATTAAATTATACAATAATCATATACATTAATATGATATCATATATGATCTTTTAACATTGTTTCGTTAAAAATATCTTAGTATTATCTTTGTTTCAGGTGTAAACGGATTCATTTTCCTTTATATTTTTTGTTTTGTAAATCATATTTGTTATCGATGGGATGTATATTATTAATATATAGAATTATATAAAGTCTTTAAACATTATTTTTAATCATATAATGAAAATTATTCTTGAATGGATATGATGGAGAAGGAATCGCATCACGTTCGTGGAGACGGTAATCTGTATGTACGCACGACCGACAATATCATTATTTTGATATTAAAATAATATATAGTTGGATGGTATATCATATATACAGAATAATTATCATGTTATATTTATTATTTACAACAATTACACATCATTATTATACCCATCCAAAAAATAATGTATTGAATAACAATTACACCACGACGTGGAGACGGTAAGCCGTATGAACACATGTATGGTGACATGTCATTCAAAGGATATTTGGAATAATTAATTTGGTTGTACCATATTTATAATAACATCACAGTATATAGAAGATACTGGAGTTATTATTTTAGAATGGAAACAACAAAGAAAAAGGAAGTGGAAGAAGAAAGAAACTTCAAAAAGATGATGAAATATTTACCTCTTCTTCAGGTTATTCCTTTTGATTTGATCAAAAGGGCTCCCTAGGTTGGGTTTTTGAATAAATTAGGGCCTCTAGGATAAATGGATGATAGCTGAGAGGGTATATTGGTAGGGTTTGGCCAAGTAAAATGTATTTCAAGGTGTGAATTAGAGAGAATGTGAGTGCCCTTTTATAATAGGGGTGAGGGGAATCTAAGAAAAAGCTAGAAATGTTATTTTATAATAAAATCATTTTTGGTTAATAATGGCTCTAAAATGGATAATTAAAATTCTATGGTGGGGATGGGTCACAAACCACTCAACCAATATGTTTCAGACAGTTTTTGGTCACTATATTAACCTTAACCTTTAGATTTAACTCTTAGTTATATAGTTTGACATTTACCATGTCTCTTTGTATTTTTATATTATATGGTTAATAAACATACTATACACTGCCAAAAGAACCCCAATTGGTCCATTAATGACTAAATATCATCATATAAGTCCTTTGGATGAACCCTATATTTTTAGATATATTATATCAATTAATAAAATAATATTTTTTTTAAAACTATTTTATGTCAATTTTGACAGTATTTAATAATTGATTTTTTGTAAAGTCATAAAAACTTTATTAATTAAAAATAAAATTTTATAATCAATACTAACATTCCATAGTAACCTATAATGTTCGTGGATTTCATGAAAATATTCATATAATATTTATTTTAACATTTATAATATCATTTATTTGATTCCTTCATTAATAATGAAAATGTTGCATAATCATTACATTACTGGGAAGTTGGGTTTTTCCAATTCTTGTTTGCCAAAGGTTCTGTTGAACCTTTGGAATAGGGGTATAAAATAAGAATTTCCCAACGTTTTGAATAAACCTTTGGGAAATATAAATTTTTTTCCCCTTTACCAACAGTTTTACAAAACCGTTGGTAAAGACCAAGGCTTTCCCAACGGTTTCTGTAAACTGTTGGTAAAGCTCACCTTTCCCAACGGTTTTAACAAACTGTTGGGAAATTTTCCCCCTAAAATCCCAGTAGCCCCGAGATCCCATCCATGCTAGTAGCTGCTGCTGAAATTGAGAGCTAAGATCGCTCTTGCTTGGAAAACCATTCCACCAGATCGATACTCAATCACAAGGTTGTTTTGTTCTACACTTCAAATTTGTAAGTAGTACGTTATGTTTAATGTTTTGCATCTAATTTTTTACTTTTCTGTTTTTATTTGGCTTAAACCTAAGGTTCGTGCAGTAGGTTATACCCAACAATTTCAATTGTATTTGTTATTTGTTTTCTATTTTTGTTCTGGTGTCATGTGTGAATCAATTTTTTGTTCTGTTTTTATTTTCTATATTTGTTCTGGTGGGAGGTGATGGGGGTGCAGTAGGTGGGGGGAGGGGGTGAGCTAGTGGGGTGTTTAGGTGGGGGGAGGTGGTGTGCTGGTGGGGTGTTGAGGTGGGGGTGGGGGTGGGGGAGGGGTGGGTTGTGCAGGTGGGGGTGCAAGTGGTGGGGGGTTGTTGTGCAAGTGGGTGGGGGGGGAGGGGAGTGTGTAGGTTGGGGGTGGGCAGGGCAGGTCAGAGTCTTTGGAGGGGGGGGTGAGGTGGGGTTGTACAGGTGGGGTGGGGGGGGGGGTTGTGCAAGTGGGGGTGGGGGAGGGGGTTGTTCATGTGGAGGATAAAAGTGGAGGGGTGTTGTGCAAGTAGGTGGGGGAGGGGACTGTGCAGGTTGGGGGGGTGGGTTGGGAAGGTGGGAGTCTGTTGGGGGTGAGGTGGGGGTGGGGTGTACAGGTGGTGGTGGGGGGAGGGGGGCTGTGCAGGTGGGGTGGGGGGAGGGGGGTTGTGCAAGTAGGGGGTGTAGGTGGGGGTGGCTGTGAAAGTGGGTGGGGGAGGGGAGTGTGTAGGTTGGGGGTGGGCTAGGCAGGTGAGAGTATATTGGGGGGTGAGGTGGGGGTGTGTAGTGGGTGGATGGGAGGTGGTTGTGCCAGTGGGGGTGGGGGAGGGGGGGTTGTGTAAGTGGTGGTGCAGGTGGTGGGGGGGGGGGGGTTGTGCAGTCGGTGGATGGGAGGGGGGTTGTGCAGGGGGAGTCTGTTGGGGGTGAGGTGGGGAGGGGGGGCTGTGCAGGTGGGAAGTCATCACTTCCATAGTTCACTAATAAGCACAAAGAATTCATCACTTCTATAGATTTGGATAGTTTTGAGGCCCATTTGGTTTTGGTTCTTGTCTAGTCATCTTGATGAGTAAGGCATCACATGATCTAAAAGTGACATCAACAATATAGGATGAATTCTTTCTCCCACAACACATTTTTCTAGAAATAATATATCCTTGGAATGTTGTGGGAGCCTTTTAGAATCCAATGCCCCAACATTTTCCCAATTTCAAACTTGATACCATCATATTATCAAGTCACTAATCCTACCAAATTGGATTTTCACTAAAAAATACTATTCTAATCTATAACACCCATCTTTTGTTTTTTATAACATGAATGACAACCCAATTAAATCTCATAGCTCTCAGTCACACCCCTGTGGACATCTCACCCACCCCCCCGGACACCCCCTACCCCATGGACAGCCCTGCCACCCTCGTGGACAGTCCGCCCACCCCCCTGGACACCTTGTACCCCCTGGACAACCCAGCCACCCCCGTGGAATGCCTACCCACCTCCTGGACACCCCCCTACTCCTTGGACAGCCCCCCAACCATGTGGACAGCCCGCCCACCCCCTGGACACTACCCCCCCTCGGACACCCCCAACCCCTGGACACCTTGAACCCCCTAGAAAGCCCCCCCCCCACCCCCATGGATAGCCCGCCCACCCCCCTGGACACCCCCCTCCCCCTAGACATCCCCGCCACCCTCGTGGACATCCCACCCACCCCCTAGACACCTCGTACCCCCTCGACAGCCCCGCCACCCCATGGAAAACCCGACCCCTATTACACAGAAGCAAATAACTCTGTATTTCCCCTAATTTTTGAGAAGCCCCCATGCAGGTGAACCGTAACCTGAGGTCTTCTATCTGATCAGCGACAACTCCCCCATCCAGGTTAGACTCCTTCAACCACTTCCCAAATACAGACATAGAAGCCCTCATTGAGGTAATTGACATGGTTGGGGTAGTGGGGTAGGTGGTTTTCCTTTTTAGTGGGGTGATATGGTACATTCTGTGGACTATAGTTTGGGTGTTATGAAATGTACTAACTTTTCACAATATTTCCATTTTTTTGAATCAATAAATTATTTGAAAAACTATCTTTATAAATTCTGCATCTTTCATGAAAATCCTTCACTTTTTAATATCTTGAACAATGTTTTATTAGGTATATGGTGTCTTCTTGGTATGTGATAAATGAAAAAAATTACAAAACACATTTCACCTCAAATATAGGCACACGTAACTGAATTAATTAGTATATCTTTACATTGTTTTATTAGTTCACTACATGAACTAGAAACTCCATCCATTATCGTTTACTTAAATATATTTTCTATTAAAGTTCAATCCTCTTTATTTTTTTATGAAAAAATGACTTATATAAATTCTTTTTACAGAATGGACAGAAGTTGGTTGTATGAAACCAATCAGATCTCAAGCGATTTTCAAAACAATTTGGCGAGCTTTATTGATTTTTCATTTCACAATGCTTCAAATAGTGGTCGCATACACTGCCCATGATCCAATTTTGTTGGTTGACCTTGGTTGAGCCATGAAGAAGTCTGCTACCACATAACCCAAAATGGTTTTCAAGCAAACTACTTTTTTTGGTATCACAATGGGGAGAAAATGAAATCTCAAATTGGTGATGATTGAAATGAAAAGACTCCAATGGAGAATTTGTTAGATGATCGGTTTCCGTTTATTCGTTATCATGAAAAAGAAAGGATTTCAACTCAAGAAGACTTCGATATGAGGACAGCTGATGCATCTAGTGAAAATGATGATATTGATAGGGTGAAAAAATTGAATGATACTGCCACGACTCCAGTATATCGACAATGCGATAAAATGAAAAAGATGGAATTTTTAATCCGATTGTTTAATGGGAGAACAATGTGTGGAATTTCTAATACAGAAATCGATTACATTCTTACCCTCTTGAAGGATTTACTTCTAGATGATGCAAGTATTCCCTCAAACCACGATATGGCTTGGATGTTAGTTGAGGAACTTGGATTTTCAAGAAACAAAATTCATGCTTGCCCGAAAGATTGCAGTTTATTATGGGAGGAAACCGCTGAATGAAATGAATGTATAAAAGGTGGCACATCTCGCTGGAAGTCAAAATCTGATTGAACACCATCCCGCATTCCACAAAAAGTAATGTGTCACATTCCATTGATCCCCAGACTTCAGAATCTTTTTATGTCCGATGACATATCGATAAAAATGAGATGGCATGATACCGAGAGAAAGAAGACTAATGATGATTTGGTTCATCCTACAGATGGATTTTCATGGCAGAGATTTGATGCTCGACATCCTGATTTTGAAGCTGACGTGTGTAATGTGAGGCTGGGTCTTTCATGCGACAGTTTTAATCCGTTTGGGCAGATGGTTACTTCGCACATCACA